>CM052705.1:94835476-94906966 GCA_028551405.1 Uromys caudimaculatus | reverse complement strand
AAAAAAAAAAAAAAAAAAAAAAAAAAAAACCTCACATATAATAGCAAAAGCAATCCAGTTCTCAAACTACTCAAGAAAAAGATGTTACAGAAGTAGCAAGCACCAAATGGCCATTCTCCAGCGCCTAATGGATTCAGTTCCTTTTCATAGTGTCAAGTGAAACAAACATAAAGAAAAGTTTAATTTACTTCCTTTATTGTGGTTTATAGCTAGAAAATTGAGTAGAATAGCAGACACAAAGTGGCTGACTTCAATCCCTCATACTAGTTACTTGCATAATGTCCTTGCTTAGCTACTTAAGTTCTGACATACTTTCAAACCAAACTTGAAGGTTATAAATTCTGCGAGGCCAGGCACTATGCCTGATTTAGGTTCAGTGTGTTTGCTATGGGGAGATTAATGCACATGTTAGAAAGGATATGATGTCTGGTTCTTCCGACCCTCGTGGGTCAAAGGCCAATTTGGTCCACCACAAGAGCAGAGAGCAGGCACATCAAGCAGGGCAGGGTTCAGAGGCCCTGTGAGTACTTACAGTGAAGGACCACATTGAGACCAACAATCTGGAAGCAGATCACCTCAAAAAGTTTTGGGGTATTGAGGGTAGGAACATCCAGTATGGGCAAAGGTCATTGGCTGGGGCCTTAGGGCACCTGAAATGCCTTATTAACATGGGGAAGTATTTCAGTAATCTCAGGTGCTAGATGAACAGGTTTTTTCAGGAGAAAGGAAATTGATTCTGTAATCTAATTGAGGCCATGTGGCATTCCTCAGATGGAGGTATATGTGTGAGCTCAGAATTCCCCAGACAAGGTCAGAGAAGGAGAAGCCCTGCCAATGAAGGGAGTCTCCCTATTGAGCAGAACCCAATGGCTATCCAGTCATGGTGGACTTCCACCTTACTTAGCAGAGTTTTCCCCCAGTGAGCTAAATGTTTTATTTTATATCTATTGATTGGCTCAATTCTAAGCATAGATGATGTAGAGGCCATGACAAATTAAGCAGGGTTTCTGCCTATAAATTTATAGCTTGAAGACATAATAGACACATAGAAATCTAGCCCTTATATAAGGCACTGTAATACTACTGCAATAATGAAGAAATGTGGTGTCTGAAAATAACGGTTTTTGATTGTTGAGCTAATAAGATCTTGAATCCAGTAATTTCTGAAATATGAAATTTTGTTATTGGTCCATAGAAAATAGGTAATTTAGGTTGTTATCTATATTTGATATTCATAAAAGAAGGTTAAACCATTTCTACATAAGCTTTTGGTTATTGTAGAATAAAAGTAGTTTTAGAGTACCAGTCCACATAGTGTCAAAGCATAATAAGCTATGCTGAGGGAAATCTTCAAACCTAAATTATGACCACAAAGGAAAAAAAGAAACATTGTAACCTCCTATAAGACTTATTTTATTGGGCAAGAGTAAAAATCTTCATAATTTGGACCAAGTGTTTAATCTACCTGAGAAAAGAATCACTGTTTTAGATCAATAGACAGAATGGAATACAGCTTAAGTTCTTGCATGTTAATGATTAATCAGAATTCATATTTCACATCAAACTTCAGCATTCAAAAACTGAAAAGGAAAAGTACTTTGTAACCATGTTTCTGAAAGCTTCCACATACTGAGTGAGTAGCTGTGAATGGATGAAGTTTGATGAAAGAAACAATTCACTCTGACTCTAATTTCCCAAAATTAAACTGAAGAAGAGTAATAAAAAGCACTGGGGAAAAATCATAACTTCAAGACAATATGAGTGTAAACATAGAACACAAGTTGTCTTTTGATTATCTCTGTGATCTTCAAATATTGCTTTCAAGCTTCTAAAACTTAGGTTTTGCATCTGGAAAATACAAATGATAAGTAACTCATAAGATTTTTATATAACTAATAAATTATATAAAAGCATTGGAGATACAAACAAGAAAGAGGAATACCAAAGAAATGGTCATAGAATAACACGAATGCACTACCACATGTCAATGAAGCGTAAAAACCAAAATTTGAATGAAGCACACTTCCTTATAATTTGATACAATTCACTGTATATTAGTAGATGCCAACTAGCAGGCTGTGAGTTAATGTCTCTCTCATCTAAACCAGTCTTCAGGGGCCCTTGTAACTAAATCTGCTTCTCGGCTGAGGGATCAGAATGATAGAAAGGAAACTTGGCAAGTAGTAATAGATTGATTGTAGCCTTTGGGAAGTCACCGGCTCAGTCTTCAGCATCTCCAGCTGCTTCTCAAGGTCAAGTGTGCTTTGCCTAAATGAGAGCTTTATTCCTGAAAACATGCAGTCAGTCTTGAAAATATCTTGAGGAGCTAGATAAAACATTTCCCCAGAGGACATTTTCATTGGGAGAAGTTTAAGGCTGCCTGTGTAGTCTGTCAGGAAAAAGAAATCACCTGCGAATGCTCTAAACTTTATGACTGGAAGAAAACTGTAGTGCAGCTCTGCAGTGCACTGACTGCAGGATAAAGGTGCTTAGACACTTTACAGTTTGTGATGCTGAAACAATGTAGAACATATTTTCCTAAAGAGGGTATATATACACATATATGAGGGTTATGTGTACATCCAAAGGAGAGCGAAAATGAGAAGTTGGGAACTGCATATTTTATTTTATTTACATTTCAAATGTTATCGCCCTTCCCAGTTTCCCCTCTACAAACCTCCTATCCCCT
The DNA here is from genome assembly GCA_028551405.1 of Uromys caudimaculatus. NCBI lineage: Eukaryota > Metazoa > Chordata > Mammalia > Rodentia > Muridae > Uromys > Uromys caudimaculatus. The sequence goes on along the minus strand of CM052705.1, from coordinate 94,904,277 downwards.
CCCCCCTATCCTGCTTCTATGAGGGTGCTTACCCACCCACCCACTCCTGCCTCGATGCCCTCGCATTCCCCCTACACTGGGTTATCGAGCCTCCACAGGACCAAGAGGCTCCCACCCCACTGATGCCCGACAAGGCCATCCTCTGCTACACACCCAGCTGGAGCCATGGGCCCCTCCATGTGTACTCTTTGGTTGGTGGTTTAGTTGGAGGTTCTGATTGGTTGATATTGTTGTTTTTCCTATGGGGTTACAAATCTCTTCAGCTCCTTCAGTCCTTCCCTAACTCCTCCATTGGGGTCCCTGCACTCAGTTCGATGGCTGACTGTGTGCACCCACATCTGTGTTGCTTAAGCTCTGGCACAGCCTCTCATGGGACAACTGTACTAGACTCCTTCCAGCAAGTGCTTCTTGGTATCAGCAACAGTGCCTGGGTTTGGCTTCTGCAGATGGGATGGGTCCCTAAGTGGGGTAGTCTATGGATGGCCCGTCCTTCCGTCTAAATTCCTCTTCTTTGAGAACTATCTTGAATCCTGTGCTTCAGTGGTATCCCTTCCCATTAAGTTTCTATCAACATTATCATGTATAATATTTACCATTACCATTTTATTCATACTCACAGTTTGATTTTGATTGTCCTCCATTTCACTCTTACTTCTTTGGAATTCAAGGCTATTGAATAAAGATGGGCCAATGCTTCAGAAGCATTTATTAATACCTACCATGTAGGACATTTCCTATAGTATCTTAGAAAACAGCATAATATTTCATTGGAAATTCTCTACTCCAGTGGCCAATGGCCTTGCTTTCACTTAAAATTTTACACACATAACATATGCCCCTTTGCTTTGCCTTGCGACGCCTCAGTTTTCTTATATAAACAATTATACTTATGGTACCCTTTTGACAATGTATTTCAAGGATTCAGTGAAATGTATAGGACACAAACATTTCCTAATACATAATATATATTTAATAAAGGCAAATTTCTCCTGAAGACTTAGCTATCAGATGCTAGAGATCTAAGTGATAAATGTGGCACACTCTCAGAGCAAGGTCAATGACTATAAGTCAAAGCTATGCCTCCACATTAAACTTGCTAATATCATTGCTACATTGCACTCTGGCTTCTTGGTTTTAACAAGCAGCACCTATTATTTGTTGATCTACACTGTTACTTATATAAAATTCTTCTTAAAGGAATATAAGGTACTCAGAGATCACATGTATAAATGAAGTTGTCTTCAGCATAATGTGTGTATCATGGTAGAAATATCAACATGAGTGAGGTAACCCAGACCCAGAAAAATATATGTGGTATATACTCACTTATAAACTATAGGACAGCCATGCTACAATCCACAAACACAAAGAAGCTAAGTAACAAGGAGGATCTAAGGGAGGACGCTTCAATCTCCCTGAGAAGGGGAAGTAAAATAGACATTGGTGGTGGATGGAGGGAGTGAACTGGGTGGAAAGGGGTGTGGAGAGGGGAACAGGAGGGACCAAATATGGGGAGGACAGAGGAAAAGGGAACTGGACGAGAGATTTGGGATGTGTGGGGTTGGGGAGGCACCTCTGGGACTAACAAGAAACCCAGGACAAAGGAAACTCCCATGGATCTATGAGGTGGCCCTAGCTAAGACTCCTACCTATAGGGTATCTGAAACAGCCACCTCCTGTAACCAGGCAAGATTTCCAGTTGAGGGATGGAGACACCAACCCACCCACAAAACCTAAAACCCACAATATTTTCTGCCTACAAGATGTGCGGCAATAAAGATGGAGTAGAAATTGAGGTAACGGCCAGACAATGACTGGCCCAACTTAAGTCTCATGCCATGAGAGAGGCCCACACCTGACATATTAATGATATACTCCTATACTTGAAAACAGAAGCCTACTATAACTGTCCTCTCTTCACCCCCAGCAGCTGATAGAAACAGATGCATACCCAAATATTAGGCAGAACTCAGGGAATCTTCTGGAAGAAAGGAAAGAAAGATTGAAGAAACCAGAGGGGTCAAAGACCCAATAAGAAAACCTACAGAATCAACTAACCTGGACCCATAGGGCCTCACAGGGATTGAATCACCAACCAAAGAGCATACATGGGACAGATCTAGGCCCCCTACACATATGTAACAGATGTGCAGCTTGGTCTTCATGTGAGACCCCTAACAACTGGAACAGAGGTTGTCTCTGACTCTGTTGTCTGCCTTTGAACCCCTTTCCCTAGCTGGACTGCTTTGTCTAGGCTCAATAGAAGAAGATTCACCTAGTCCTACTGCTACCTGATATGCCAAGGTAGGTGTCATATCCATAGAAGGCCTTCCCTTCTCTGAGGAGAACGGGAGAGAGTATGGGGTAGAGGAAGTGACAGGGATGGTCTGGGAAGAGAAGAGGGAAGGGAAATTTATAATTTATAAATAAATACAGTTAATTCACATGTATCTGAATACCTCTGATTTGTTTGCTTAGACAAAGGAGCATTCTATCAAATAATAGAGTGTATTCTTTCAATGATTGTGGAGAGTACTCTTAAAGTCAGCTGTGTTCTTTCAATTTAAAAACTATAAACTCTGCTGAAAGGAAAGGTCTGAATTATCAACTTATCCCCTCATGTGATTAATAACTGATTGTAATTTGCCTCCTTCTGAGTCATTCTGACTTGGTACCTGTATGCTCTCTCTCCTATTCTGTCTTCTCAAAATTGGAAATTAGTTAACCCTTTATTTTCTTTAAAGTTCTACCTTGTAAGAAGGATATCTTGCCAGGCATCATAGAAATTCAAAGTGACTGCAATTTTTTTTTTTTTAAAAAAAAAAAAGCATTTTGCACATTTCTTTAGTTTCACATGTAGTAGATAGTAAATATTGTTAACTGATAATTTTTCCATTTACTTAAAGATTTGAGTATAATAGTTCCCTTTATTACAATTGCATTTATACAACTCTTTAAATCCTGTATAGTCAGATTGTATGTGAACTAAATGGGGAGGAAAATAAATAACAAAGGAGAAAGTATACAACTACCATTATGTGTCTGTATCTATAAAAAGCTAAAGAGCCAACACAGATATCAAGTTCTTCCGCACCTTTTGGCTCTGTTTCTATTTTTGCTCTTAGTTTTACTCTGTGCAAAAACTTAGGAGTTTCAATGTGGATACCAATAACACTTACCACATATGGATTGTTTGAAGATTTAAATAACTATAATCATGTTGTATGGTCAATACTACAATATGAAGCATATTCCAGGCACAAAATATTAGCTAGTTGTAGCAGAATAATACTTTGATTTAACTGAGTTATAATGCATACCAGAAAATGAGCAGGAACCACAGGGTCCTCTGAGAATTAGGTATAGGAAAACTCAAAGGTCAGAGGCACTTCCTTATCTGCCTCATTAATGAAAATTATTTCTTCTTTACTTCAAGGAAAAGCTCTTAGATCCCCTAGGATTAATGCAAAAGAAAGAAGGAAAAGAGAATTTTCACAGCTCTGAGAGACTAGTCCCTTGACTATTCTCCTCTGATGTTCCATCCAGATGCAATCAGAAGGTTAAATGAGCAGCACTGTGCAAAAGAAATAAGAGCCCACCAAGGGAAGCTCCTGCTATGGACCCTTGAAAATTTATCACTCAGAAAATGAAGCAAAGAAAAAAAAGTGCCAAGTCTTTTTTAATTGATGCATAATTTATGGACGATCAGCATGAACATCCATCCAGGCAGCTGATTAAATGCAAACTATTTTGATAACAGAAAGTCACCACCGTCAGCCTCTGAGGAAAAGGAAAGCAACCCCAGCAGTCAATGACAGTCCATGTATTGATGGATGATGCCTGTCTCTTTGTAGCAGGCTAGTCTCCCACCCTGTCCCCACCCATGATCCCTCACTGGTAGGAAAGTTACCTCCTCTGTGCATTGCTTTCTCCTGTCAAAATGATAGAGGTTAAACATGGATAAGAAAGGCAATTAAAATGGATCTGTCACAAGTGTGCCACCCTGATTTTCCTCTCTACTGTGAACTTCTGCCAGAAAATGGTAATTGAAATTTGTCAACGTTGACAGATGATAACTAATATGGAGATTTTCATTACAGAATACAAACATCCCGTACACACACACACAGGGATAGAAAAAGGAGATAAGTGCCTATTAAACTCCAGATGCTAAAAGTAATACTGAAGCAATTTATTGGAGAACCTTCAGATCCTCTGACTTTAATCCTTATGGAAAGAGATACAGCATCAGTGTGCTTCATCCTCCACTCTCAACACCTCACTCTCACAAGTGCTAACACAATGCCGTGATTCTAACACATGTCTGTGATTGGGGGTGGTATATGTACATAGGTAGGAGTGTCTTCAAAGGCCAGAAAGAAGTATCAGATCTTCTGGTACCCGAGTTACAGGTTGTTATAACCTACCTGATGTGGGTGCTGGGCACCAAACCCAGTTCCTGTGCAAGAGAAGTCCTTGGTCATCTTTTAAGATTTATTTCATTTTTATTTTATGTATATAGATTTTTTCTGCATGTATGCGTGTCCAGGGTTTGAGGAGGCCAGAAAGGGAACTCCTGGGTTGCTAATGGTAGAAAAGGTGAGCTGAGTACACATAATCACCGTCTCTGCTTGTTCACTGTAGATGCAGTGTAACCAGTTGCTTCAGGTTCCCGTGCTCTGGTCTCCCCGGGCTGTATCTTGAAATGTGAACTATAATAAACTATTTCTCCCTAAAGTTGAAGCACATGTTATCACCACATCAGGAAAAGAAACTAAGACAGTGTTGCATGTCATGTTCCTGCTCATAAAAATCATAAAAGACCATACGTTACTTTGCTTTTCTAGTACTATAGAGTGAGGTGGATTTAGCTTCAAATTTCGTTGTAAATATCTGTGATGGTTGTCAACATGATTGGATTTAGAATCCACCACAGAAACATGCCTCTTGGGTTTTGTTTTTAAAGGACTTTCTAGTTAGGATAATTGAAGTAGGACGAGGGCTACCAAGCCTAAAATAACAATATTGCATGGACTGGGCTATTAAAAAGGAGAATGAACTAAATAAAAAGAGAAAGAGAGCTGAAACACTGAACTAATTTCTGTCTGATTCCTGACTGTGGATGCACTTTGACTATCTGCCTTAAGTTCCTTCAGCCACGACTTCCCTTTTATGATAGACTGTATCCTTGAACTGTGAGCCAAATCAATACTTCCTTAGAAATTATTAGAAAATATGATTATGTTATTCAGTTGTAATGGTGCTGAAAGACATCAACCAGTCAGCTTTTGTTAAAATTTACTCAACTTTGCATTGGCTAAGAAAAAAAATCATTTTAATTGGTCACGAGTATGGGAAGAGAAAACCGGGATGAAGTTGTAGAACTTGGGCAACTACTACTACTTAAATGAATAACATAATTTATGGCTGAAATTATGGTGCCTGACTTAGGTTACCCTCAGTTTCACATGCTGCCAATGGGATTTCTCAATAGCTTTCACCTAAGAGATGTTTGATCTGGAGGACCTATGGTTGCATTTACCTAATGATATTAACTATGTTTTCTGTATTCTTGGTCATCTAATATCTTAGACTTGCTGGTTCAGGAGAAAGTGCTATTGTAGGAAGAAGCTAGATCCTAAAGCAAAATAAATAGATAAATAAATAAATAATAAAAACTCATCTAAGAGTAACTTTCATGTGCAAACCAAACGACCCAACATTTATGTCTCAAATCACCCTACATCATCAGATGTCCACTGAACTATTACATTTGGGGGACAGTATTCCCTATCAAAATCATTCCAGTGTCAAATACAGACAACATGGATTGCCTACAATAGTTATAGGTATATGCTGCTGAACTTATTCAAATTACTCAATCCTGTACCTGCTTAGCTGGCCTAGCTTATCCCATGGAAATCAAGATAAAGACCTTTGTTCATAACTTTGTCCTCATCATTCTTCCTCACTGCCAACTCCAAAGCTTCCCCATATTGCCCTGTCTGACATGACATATCTACCTCTTTATAACTAAAACCACATGCAAATTAAAAAATAAACAACTGATATTTTGGAAGGGATAGTTAAAAGACTATCTCTGCTGAGATTTCCATGTAGAACACCTCCATATTATTTTGGAATTATGAGAGTTCATACAAGTATTACAGAGACTGTATCCTAAGAGACCTGGGAAGATGCTGCAAAGCTCCTTGTAAGCTTTCCTTTGAAGCCTGTAAGTGGAACTTCCATTTAAGTAGTAAATTTAAGTAATCACTCATCTGAGACTCAAGGGAGGCCAATCACATTGCATCATGGGTAGGATAATAAAGCATGTGCAGCCATTTTTTACTTACCATAACCAAGTTCACTTTAGTTTGTTCTTTGCAGATACCTCATAATGATTCCCACAGAACTAGGAAACAAAAATAGCCATTAGAAGTTTGCAAATATCCCCAATGAGACGTTAGCATTAGGTTTGTATCCCGCTTGTTTTATACATAACTGGATAGCCTCATAAGGATCCATCTTTTCCAGATGTATCACCTAGGATTTCCATAGATTCCTGCCCAGTTTCCATCTGGATTGCGTAGTCTCAGGGGCAGAACACAGTGAAAACAAACAAAATAAAAGCAGAAGAGTTTCCTTTCAGGGAATTTAGCTGTTGCATGCCAGCGGGGAGACTGGTAAAAGTATGACATTGTAATAATTATATAGAAATAGGAAATAAAAATAGCCACAAGAAGGATGCAAATGTTCCTAAAGAGACAGGAGAATTGGATTTGTGTCCCATTTGTTTTCTAAACTGTATGCTTTCTAAACATGTATTTGCATTTGTATATAATGAGTATAATTTACTCTTACTGACCAAAATTACTTTAAATGTGAAAATGATGATGCTTAAAAGTGAGTAACTCAGTTGATCATCCGCTAGCATGCTAATGGCCCCAATTTACCCAGCATGCTTTCCCTTGGGACCACCCAGCTAGAAGATAAGCCTCATGCCAAGCTCTCATTTAGTGCTGTTGGTTAGCTTAGTATCTGATAGAAATGTTTCCACCAAAGAGAGGTAAAAGCATAACAGTTATGTGCATACCCTGTTATGCACTCTCCTTAACCCCAGCATAAACACAGAATATGTAGATGGGCAATCAAACATCCTTGAAATGTTTTCCTGTTCATTTTCTATCAACATGTGGCAAAATCTCCCCTGAATCCAAATTCATAAAGAACATTACCTTTGCAACTACCTTGCATTTTACTAAAAAGCATCATTCTGTTAGTCTACATTCAATGAGTTATTGCATCTGGTTTTACCACCAAATAACTGTGCTATTTCATATAATCAGCATACAAGAGACAGTATTTTGCTAATAGGTAAAATCCTACAGTGACAATTTAAGTGGCTTGAAACATACATGAGATAATTTGGAGTCACAGCTCTGTCAATTGCTAAACAAGTACAGCAGTAATGTAAGCTCTCCAAGCGTCAAGAGTGCTGTGGGGGAAGTAGATTGTCTAATTTGATCAAGGAAATATCTCTCACATCAAGTCAGGAGATCAAGTTAGCTAATATCATCATTTCAGATACTTCACTTGAGATGAACTTTCTTACTGGATAATTTCATTATTCAACATGAGCAGGAACATAGAATTGGTCATGGGTTATTTTTTATGATTAACATATTCAGTACAGGCTAGAATAATACAGAATTTCTGCTTAAGATCAAGTTCTGCTATTCATTCGCTTTGTGATCACGCAAATGTATATGTCTACAGTCTGTGTGTATGTGGGGTGTGTGGGGGGGTGTAGCAAGTGTACATGTGTGTGTGTAACTTCTTATCTCTTAAACAAATTCTCATCTATTTAAAAAGCAAAATATGAAACTTAGTTCCTAGAGCTATAAGCAATAATTGAAATATGAGTAACTGCTCAGGGTCTGACAAATAGTGTCTATATAAAGGTGAAATCTTCTGTTTGAATGGATAATTAATATATGTCGGAAATGATGTACATGTGAAACTTCAGATTATAGAACAAAAGCTTACAAAAATCAAAAGCCTTAACCAACGTTTGAAATTGACTCATAACAGCATCACAAAGTAATAAGCACGGCCTTATGTATTATTTTTTTCAGAAGAAAAAAAGATATGTTCCTGGGTTTTCAACAAATTCACTCAAAATATTGTTATGTAACAGTAAAAGCCTCCCCTTAAAATACTAGAAGCAGACAAAGAAACGGTAGACATCAGTGACAGGTACATAAATAAGTGAAATGGAAAATTATGAAACCAAAAATCTATGTGTTCCCAGAGCATGCACCATGGGGTCTACAATTTAGATGGGTGAGCTGGGGCAAAGACTGAGTAAATTTGTCCCCCTCTGTTGGTGTGTACATGGAAAGGACATACTTTCATATTCATGTACTGAATTTATATCACCATCATCAACCCCCTCTTTCTCCTTCCTCCACTTCTCCCATGACCCTCCAAATTCCCCTCAAAACTATGGCCTCTCTCATTTTTTAATTATTGTTATAGAAGATAGAGATAGAGATAACCTGCTGAGCATATTTAATATTGCTCATGAATATATATTTTAGGGTTGACCTCTTATTATTGGATAACTAACTAGAGGTCTCATCCTTAGAGAACATGGAATCATTATCTGTTGTATTAAGTATTTAATCTCAAATCGAGGTTTCTACCCTTCCTTTGATCATTCAGTTCTCAGATAAAAGACACAACTTTTGTGTCTATAGTAAGTCTTTAATGTACTAGAGCTGGGCAAATATCTACCATCTATGCTATTATGTTTACTTCCCTAATGATAAACCCAAATAATAACTTGCTATGTTCCATCTGGGCTGCTCTTAACTCCAATTGGCTAGTCCTCATAGCATTACTTGGGTCTACATGGAGATACTCTCATCCCTGAAGGCAACCAGACCTTGGTGGCCAGTATTTAGCTTTACAATACAGAGCAAAAGACCAAACCTCCTCATTTCTTTCTCAGTAATTGTTAACTGCCTGAAGCTCTTTATCTTGAAAAAGCATTGAGAGATTTCTTCGATCCACACTGGCATGTAAACTGCCATTGTAATTGATCAGGTCTTGCTTAGGCAGTCATTTTATTGAGATTTCATGGGTGTAGTTTTCCTCTCACACTTACCAAACACAATTTTTGCAGCTGTCATTCTGGTCTTCTGGTTTCTTACAATTTTTCTTCTTCCTGACCTCTTCCATCATGTCCCCTGAGTCCTAGGTGCGGAGGTTGTGTTGTATGTATGTATGAATTGTGACTAGGCACCTCACAGTCAATTCTTTGAATTTAACCAATTGTGGGTTTCTGCAATTGTCTTTGCTGCAAAAAAAGAAACTTCTTTGATGATGGTGCGAGCTACACTTCTCTGTGGGTAGAAAAATAAATATTTAAAAGGCAGTTAGAGATTATGAAAGTAGATTCTCCTGGAGTTTCCACAGGCTTACCAGACATGAGTAGTTGGCTAAGTTTCCTATGAATTCCCTCCTATGGAGCCAGTTCCAAATCCAATTAGACAGCTGTTGCTGCTTGAACATTTTAATACACTGACATACTATCTGCCCAGCCTACATTGTCATTATATTTGAAATAAGAAGATGATACTTTAAAAGCAATAAACATATAGATAAACTAAGCACAGAATAAGTGAGAGATTAGCTATTAGCAGTTACCTTTTCCTATAAACATAAGAACTTTGGCAGTTCTGTACCATGGTACATTTTGAGCACTGGATGGCTGACTGTCATAGCTCAGTCACTTCTTCCCAACAACAGCTAGCTACTCTGCTGTAGTAGGGTTCACTGCTTCTCTCTTCACAATAGAGAACTGTTGTCTAGCTTCTCTTTCCATTTTTCACTTGAACCCTTTCAGTCCCTTATTTTTTTCATTTGACTGATTCCACTATTGGTTTTAGTTTTTTTTAGCAGCCATATAAATATAATGTGATGAGTTTGGAAAATAATGAACTTTAACTACTTTTTGTTTTGTTTTGATTTTTGATATATTATTTACATTTCGAATGTTTTCCCCTTTCCAGGTTTCCGCTTTAGAAACCCCTATTCCATCCCCCCTCCACCTGCCTCTATGAGAGTACTCCCCCACCCACCCACGCGCTCCCATCTTCCCTCCCTGACATTCCCCTATATTGGGGCATCCAACACCCTCAGGCCCAAGGGCTTCTCCTCCCACTGATGGCCAACAAGGCCATCCATTGCCACATATGTGGCCAGCACCATGGGTCCCTCCATGTGTATTCTTTGGTTGGTGGCCCAGTCTCCAGGAGTACCAGGAGGTCTGGCCAGTTGATACTGTTGCTCCGTCCATGGGGCTGCAAACTCCCTCAGCTCCTTCAGTCCCTTCTCCAACTCCTCCATCTTGGATCCCACGCTCAGTCCAAAGGTTGTTGTGAATTGAATCTTGGGTATTCCGAACTTCTGGGCTAATATCCACTTATCAGTGAGTTCATACTATGTTCGTTCTTTTGTGACTGAGTTACCTCGCTCAGGATGATAGTTTCAAGTTCCATCCATTTGCCTAAGAATTTCATGAAGTCATTGTTTTTAATAGCTGAGTAGTACTCCATTGTGTAGATGTACCACATTTTCTGTATCCATTCCTCTGTTGAGGGACATCTGGGTTGTTTCCAGCTTCTGGCTATTATAAATATGGCTGCTATGAACATAGTGGAGCATGTGTCTTTATTACATGTTGGAGCATCTTCTGGGTATGTGCCCAAGAATGGTATAGCTGAGTCCTCAGGTAGTATTATGTCCAATTTTCTGAGGATCTGCCAAACTGATTTCCAATTGACTCCGGTCTCTCTAAAATGTGTAAGCTTCACCTCCCAGTATTTCCCAATCTTTCCATTTAGCTCTCAAATTCTTAATCAAATTTCCAGTTGACTACACAGACTGCTAAGTAAAAACACTGTCTATTTACCCATTAATTTATGTTTTTAATATATCCTAATAATCAACTATTACATAGCTTTCATGAACTAATACAATTATTTATATACCTAAAGTAAGATAAAGGGTTTTTTTGTGTGTGTATTGAAAACGGAAGATAATTCTTTCTAAAACCTGTCGGACAGTATTAAATAACTTTTTTGTTTACTATTAGGTTACATATATATCATACATGTCTTTAGGTTGGCTCAGATCTATCTAGTTTTTTTATAGTACTTACTTATACTTGGCATTTAAATGTAGTGAAAGCCATTCCATCATCTTTTAGCCTGACTAACATTGTTACTCTGTCACTGGCTCATGAACTTAGCTTCCAAGTCTTTCTAAAAGTATATTCCTGAACCCCTTGCTTTGTCAGAGTTGACTGCTGACACAATCTTGAGGATGCTTTCACTTCTTATTTGAAACTTATTCTATTCACTTTCCCTCTGTATTTGAAACATGGAAGTAAAAGTCCTTAGGTAAATCCAAGTGTATTCCACTCTCGGGATAAATCTTCAGGCATTATTGTAATTATTTTCTTAAGAAAAACATAGCCATTTGTACCACTGTATTCAGAGAGGCATGTTTCTTAACTCAGCTTTACAGACTGCAATCAGCAGAACCCAACAGAGATGAGAACGCCTCTTCAATATTTTTGTTTATGAATACATTTTTATCTCTTCTCATACTTTCTGGCATGTTTTCTTTCTGAACAGAATAGTAATACATATTCATTGTTAAAAATAATTGACAATATTTCAAATACTCTGCACAATACTTTGATATGTTTTCAATCTAACAAGATGTGTTTTCTAGTCATGAATTAATGATATTGTTTATGCCATCACCACAGGAAATCCAGTAGATTTGTAGGTGAAATACAAAATTCTCCTATAGGAAGACTGATGACTGACACCCTAGAGGAGTATTGAAAATTGAAACTTCTTAAGTGAAACTGACAGCTTATTTTAATGGCTAATAGCATTGAATCTTTTCAAAGTAAGTCACAAGTAAGTTCCCAAATTGAAATGTTATATACAAAACAGAAATAAAACGAACTTCTGGAAACTTATCTTACTAGACCTTGGCATAATATGCCTTGTTCAGACCTCCCTTGGACTGGTATTTACATTTTGCATAGAAATATGTCTGTGCTCAAAAGTCTGTAATACATGTGAGTTTTGATTAAAATTATTGCAGTAAATACCTTGACACTTTTCAATGCTTTATAGCTGACAGCTTTTGAGTCTCCTCTGCCTTTCTCTTTTGCCTCACATCTGGCCTTAAAGTCCTTGTCTTTCACTCTAAGCATTTGTGTTCAAAGTATATGTAAGAGTCACACTGTAGCTATATCCTCTATTGCACCCCACTTGCCAAATTCATCCCCTGAGCCGTTTTAGACTGCTTGGGGGCCTGCTGTATGCTCTCCAGAAATCAGTTCTATGTCATAAATAATCCTGTACATTATGTTCATGGCATGGTATGTCTAGACATCAAAACCAAACTTTGGAAAGCAGTTCTTTGTTGCTTTTACAAGATGTTTATGGCAATGTCTCTATGCACTGTGGGATCTCTGTAATAATTTAAGTTACAAACAAACAAAAATGGAACCAAAACTAAAAAACAAAAATATCTGATCTAATGAAGGTAAATCTAACTAATATATAAAATGTCTTTAGAAACAAATAGCTTTTGGGGCAGAGGGAAGATTCCTTGTCTAGCAATCTATGTGAAATATCAATGCATGTACAATAAAAAATAAAATTGTCATTCATTCTAATTAGCTCCAATAAAAGTGAAATTATTTCCCACACCCAAGCATTTTCTGAAGCAACTCTCATTTTATAGATCAGACTTAATCTACGACAAATATGAGGTTGTTAAATATTTTAAGTACTGAGCAAGTGGCTAAAAATTAATATTTCATGATTCAAATGCATTGATTATTGGGTTTCTGCCAGCTTGTCAGTATAAATCAATGATGAATGTTATTTCTATGGAACATCTTCTGTTTCAGAAGTTGATAAATCTAATAGCCTAAGCAGGGCAGAAATATCCCTATAGGTTCCGCAGCAATTAAAAGTTTTGAGAGAAAATAGCACCTCTCTGTCACTGAGCTATGGATGTTTCTGCAAAATTACAAAAACTTTATCCTCTGATAGAGCAAGTAAATCTTCAGCTTTATATTCTTAATTACATAAAAAGAATTGTTGTTAAAAGTTATCAGCTTATAATTGAAAATGCTGGTGCTATATGAGCACCAGTTTTTGTAATGATCAACAGATTGTTTATCTCTTAAACGTATCCCTTCAGAATTCTGATAGGAAAAAGATAGTCATGACTATTTATAACATATGCTGTAATCTTTTTAATACAACATTATATCAGATTTGTGTCACTGTAACAAGATACTTGGACATTGGCTACATGAGAAGTAAATAGACATCAATATTTTGCTAAGTAGCAGGAGGTTCAAGCACAAGATCAGACAGTTCAACTGGTTTTGGATGCTAGTGATGGTATCTTATCATAGGAAAGTGTGCTACAGATCAAACATGGCACAGAAATAGAGAGGAGAAGGGTGGGTGAGATCCCATGACTCCCTTTGAAGTCTTACCCTCAGTGACCTAAGAATATCCAATAATGCTTCACCTCCAAAATATCTCTAGAAACTCCAATATAATCACCTTGAAGACCGAGCTTTTACACAGAAACATTGGGGTATGAGTATAGCAGAAAACAATCTTTTAAAATGGCACACAGGAAAAAGAGAATCTTCAACAAATGGTATTTATGAAACTGTATGGTTGCATATAGAAGAATTCATATAGATTCATACTTACCACCGTGCAGAAACTCAACTCCAATTGTATCAAATGCCTCAACATAAAACCAGATACCCTGAACCTGATAGAAGAAATAATGAGGAATTGTCTTGACTCGTCGAAACAGAAAAAGACTTTCTAACTAGAACACCATTAGCACAGACACTAAGATAAACAACTAATAAATTTGATATCATGAAGCTGAAAAGCACCATCATTTGGACAAAGTGGCATCCTATGGAATGGAAAAACCATTTTACCAACAACAGATCTGATAGAGTACTAATGTCCAAACTATATAAAGAATTAAAAAACTAGATACAGAAAAAATAAACAAATAAAAGCTGGGGTACAGCCCTAAACAGAAAGTTCTCAACAAACTGAATGGCTGAGAGACAGTTAAAGAAACAGTCAACATCCTTAGCCATCAGAGAAATGAAAATCCAAACTATACTGAGATTCAGTCTTACATCTGTTAAAATGAGTAAGACCAAGAAAACTAGTAACAGACCATGCTAGCAAGAATGTGGAGTAAGGAGAACACTTATCAGTTGCTGGTGGCAGTGCAAACTTGAACGCCACTATGGAAGCCAGTGCAGCAGTTCCTCAGGTAGATGTGAACCGATCTCGCTCAAGCTCCAGCTATCCCACTCTTGAGCACACACCCAAAGTTTGTTGCATCTTACCACAGCAACGCTTTCTCAGACATATTCATGGCTGCTTTCAGAAGTTGTAAATAATCTAGCTGTATTTCAACAGAAGAATAGATAAAAAGATGAGGTACATTAACACCACGGGGTATTACTCAGTTGTTTAAAGAGTGACATCATGAAAGTCACAGCTAAATGGATGACCTTAGGAAAAATCATTCTGTGTGAGGTTTGCCAGACCCCAAAAGATAAATATGGTATATAGTCACTTATATGTGCATATTAGCTGTTAAGTCAATGATAACCAAGCTACAGTCTGTAGGCACAGAGGGCAAGTATACAGTAAGGGACTAGAGATTGCGAATATATATCTTTAGGAGAGGGAAATATAATAGATAATTATAGGTGGATGGGATAGAAGAGGATGATCGAGTATAGAGTGGGGGAGAAGGTGTTGAAGGGAATACAAAGAAAGACTGCTAAAATTACACACTATTTGAGGGGTAGTATGAAAATGTAATAAAATAGAAGCTTTCTAAAATACATACAGGTGATCTAAATAAAATCATCAAGTAATGGTGAAGACAGAGTCCCAGCTGAACATCTCTTCACCAAATGAAGATTACAGTACCAGCATTGGCTTATATCTAGTTGAATTGTTGGCCAAAGGGATCTCATTGGAATCCCCAAAACAACAGAAGCTGTTTCCCATATTACAGGTTGTTCTCCATAAACTGTTGGCAAGGCCTTACTGCTGAAGACAACACCTACACAACTCGCTGAACATGGAGATGTTGAGCTGGTTCTTACACAGAGCCTCCACCCCTATGTTCTAGTGTCTTTGGTACAGGAAGGTACTCTGAATTCTACCAGTGGAGAAGTGTAAACATCAACCAAGCCACAAATCCCTGGATCTAAAATGGTACCCAGCCTGCAAGGTAAGCTAGGATAATAGTAGCACAAAACTTGTAGGAGTACTCAATTTCTGATTTGGCTGAAGTCCTACTCCATGAGATAAAATCCAAATCCAGCATTGCTTGGATGACCAAGAACCAGAAACTGGATATCCCAGGGACCTCGGATGAAACCAAATAATGCTATTCAAAAAGAAAAATAATGCAACAATAAAATTACTCATAATTATATTCTGCTACCTTCATAGATCAGTGCCTTGTTCAGTCATAATCAGGGAAGCTTCCTCCTCCAAGAGATGAACCAAATACAGCGACCCACACCCAAGCATTATTGCAGTAAGTGATAATCCTTGGAGCAGTCCGTCCTGAATGAATGCCTCCATTAAGCCCTACTCCTCAGGCCTGGGGAACTCGGTGGGAAAGGAGACAGAAAGCATGTAAAAGCCAGAGGGATGGAGGAGCCTCAAGAAAGCCAAGGCCCTCTAACTCAATGTTATCAACGCACATATGAAAGCTCACAGAGACTGAGGCAGTATGAGGAACTGGGCCTACAGGGGTCTGCACCAGAACCTTGGTTTATAGCTATATCTATAAACTAAGTACATTGTTCGGCTTCCATTTAGTGTTTGTGGTTGTTTGAACATGAATGGCCCACGTAGACACACACATTTGAGTGCTTAGCCCATAGGAAATGGCACTTTAAGGTGCAGTGCTATTGGAGTAGGTGTGGCCTTGTTCCAGGAAGTATGTCACTATGGAGCCAGGCTTTGAGGTCTTATAAGCTTAAGCTAGGGTTAGTGTGGAAGTCCCTTGTGCTGCCTGAAGATCCAGAAGTAGACTTCTCAGCTCCTTCTCCAGCACCATGTCTGCCTGCATGCCATAATGCTTCCCACCATGACAATAGTGGACTAAACCTCTGAAACTGTAAGCCAGTCTCAATTAAATGTTTTCCTTGATAAGAGTTGCTGTGGTCATGGTGCTAAAACAGTGTTTTAATGGGACTCCTGAGTGTGTCAACGAGTGGGCCTCTGCTTCTTATGCCTTCTCTTGGACTCTTTTACTTCTGTTGGTTTGTGTTGTCCACTTATCATATTTTTACTTTAGTATCATTCTTTAGAAGCCTGTCTGTTTTCTAATGAAAGACATAAAGTGAGTGCATCCAGATAGGGGGAGGGGGAGGTGGATTAGAATTCAGAGAAGTTGAAAAAGGGGAAATAATAATCAAAATATATTATATTTAAAAAGCCTATTTTCAATAGATGAAAAAACTATGAAAAAGAAAGACAAATGGGTGAAAAGTTCAATCACATTCCTTCCACATAGAATATAAAACCTCATTCAGACCATAGGATTTTCCCTTACTGCTTGTTAAAAATAAATAAAATATAAGAACGTTTTTATTGGATTATCCTAAGAAATATGTTTGCTCTAGTATGAGAATGTCCACTTTACATTAACATACTCACTGTTACTAGCATAAAGTTTCTGAGTTTACAACAGATTTTTCTCTGTTACAGAAGTAAAAATTTGCTTGATTAAAAAAATATAATTATTTGTCCTTGAAGGGAGAGATGTTTTACTTAAAGATAAAAAAAACTGTTGTGTGGATTCAAACGATTTTTGAGATTAAAGAAGAGAAAACATGGCAGGCAGTGGTGGTGCATGCCTTTAATCCCAGCACTTGGGAGGCAGAGGCAGGTGGATTTCTGAGTTCGAGGTCAACCTGGTCTACAGAGTGAGTTCCAAGACAGCCAGGGCTACACAGAGAAACCCCGTACCAAAGAGAGAGAGAGAGAGAGAGAGAGAGAGAGAGAGAGAGAGAGAGAGAGAGAGAGAGAGAGAGAGGGGTCAGTTTTAAACAGGATCACTGCTAAATCATACCATTTTCATGAGGTGAAGCCATGTCATTGAATCAAGTCAACACTATTGTGGATGACAAGAAATGCTTGCGGAATGGAGCCTGTTATAGCTGTCTCCTAAGAGGCCCTGCCAGAGCCCTACAAATACAGAGGCAGATGCTCGCAGCCAACCATGGAGTGGTTTTCCCCAATGGAGGAGTTAGAGAAAGGACTGAAGAAGCTGAAGGGGTTTGCAACCCCATAGGAAGAACAAAAATATCAACTAACCAGACACACACCCCCAGAGCTCCCAGGGACTAAGCCACCAACCAAGGAGTACACATGGCTCCACCTGCATATATAGCAGACAGTGGCCTTGTCAAGCATCAATGGGAGGAGAGGCCCTTGGTCCAATGAAGACTTGCTAGATACCCCAGTGTAGGGAAGTCGAGGGCGGGGAGGTGGGAATGAGTAGGTGGAGGAACACCACAGAAGCAGAGGGAGGGGGGAGGGGATAGGTGGTTTCTGGGAGGAGTAAACCAGGAAAGCAGATAGCATTTGAAATGTAAATAAAGAAAATATCCAATAAAAAATAAAAATTAATTAGTTAATTAATTTTTTAAAAGTAATAGTAAAACCAAAATCTCATTTTCAATGCATCGGATTTGTTCACCTGAATTTGAACTACATATGACTTCTAGGAAATGCCTTAGTTGTTTTTTGGTTGTTTTTTTCCTCAAATAGAACATGTAAGGAAGGGGGAAATGATATAATTTCAAAATTCACTGAAAACACATGAAAGGAAATATACAAAGTATTTAGCCTAAGTCTTGGCACTTCACAAGAACATGAACAAAACCTCAAAATTAGTCCTTTCCCCCTCTCTTCCAAAACGTGTCTCCTTACCATGCAATGTACAGGGAACGTGACCCACTCATCCAGGCCTTTCTATTCACAGAAGAATGAGCAGGACAAGTGAGTCACATCATACTGATTCTCAGTTTATTCACATTTGTTCATCAGTCCTACAATGTACAATATTAATCACTTATAAAGAAAGCCATTAATGGAATCTGCACACACACACACACACATATAAAACTTTCAAATACCTTGAAAATAGTAAAATGGATTTATTTACATAATAGTTTTATTCATGGTATAGTGTACCCATAAATAGTTTACATGCAATTTGAAAAATGTATACTATAAATTACAAGGCAGATGAGATAAGTTCAAGGTCAATATTTATCCCGAGTGTTAAATTATGCTGTAAGTATGGTCAACATTAAAGAATTTCAATATATATACACATGTTATTGGTGAGAAATATATGAAGACTTTTATTATAATTATAAATTTTTCAATCTGTCAGTTTCTAAAATTAAGAGTACTTTATTAGGGAATAAAGTTGGTGGACTTAAAAGATTGTTTGTTACTGATCTTTAGCTTGCAAATTATAAAAAAAATGAGATTAGCATGCACTGTTATGGATGACCAAGAAACAAATCAAACTATTTTCATTAAACTGCGGTTTCTTTGCTGATTCCTGACTGGGCAAGTCCTCAGCCTTTATTGGTTCATGTTGTGCAGTTTAATTATGCATTAATTTCTTTTATAAGAGAGAAGCTCTGTTATTTAGTGCTAGCTCTTTATCATGAATTTCACAAGGAGAAACAAATCTGAGAGAAATATTGCTATGTCACCCCCGTGTAAACAGAGTAACTGGAGGTGAGGAGGAGGGAAGAGTCTTGACATGAGAAAGTTACTGGGCCTTCCTCATCACTTCCCTTGGAAATAAGTTGGGGTCATCAAAGATAACCGCAAAAATTGCTCTCATCCTTGTAACCTTTGGATCTTTGTCTCTCCCTCTTGCTCTCATTTTCCCTCCCTTCTGTCTTTCTTTCTGTCTGTCTCTGTCTCTCTCTCTCTGTCTGTCTCTCTGTGTGTGTGTCTGTCTGTCTCTATCTGTCTCTGTCTGTCTCTGTCTCTCTCTCTCTCTGTCTGTCTCTGTGTGTGTGTCTGTCTGTCTGTCTCTATCTGTCTCTGTCTGTCTCTATCTCTCCCTCTTTCTCTCTCTCTGAATCTCCTTTTTCTCTGCTCTTCTCTCCCTTGTTCTCCCTCTAAGTCCTCCATCTCTCTTACCTCTCATATCTCTTTTGTCACTAACCGGCTCTTACCTCTCTTCTCACTTCCTCTTTCCTACCTGTATCTTCTCACTCATCCTCAATCTACATACAAACTTCTCATTCATCTTCTCCCAACTGTGTAGCATCATTTTCAGTTGTGCATAATATTGCGTGGGTGTTCAAATTTACCTTTGTTTCTGCTCCATGAAAGGCAATATAGTGTTGTGATGTAAGATCTGGGTTCTACAGCCATAGCCTGGCTAAACTCCCATCAGCCATTTGATAGGTGTAGAACTTGCCAATTTATTTAGCCTTTCGGGATCTCAGTTTTCCCTTTACAAAGTGGTGATAATAATAACAGTGCTCTCAATAAATAGTGTGAATTTTAAGTAGATTAGCATGACCAAAGCATTCTAAATAGCTCCTGATCCCTAATAATCTCTACAGAACTGTTTGGTTTCCTTATTACTTTCATTCTTCATGAAACGTAATTGTCTGTGATGGAAGATTAGACAGGGTTATAATCTATGGGGTATGGACTTGGCAAAGGGAGTACCTTTCAGAGGCTCAGTGACTAGGAATCTGTTCCATTTGGAAAAATGCAAAGAAATTATTTCCATCAGAAAAATGAACCTGATAAATGAGTGTAAAGATGTCATTAAAAAACTCACAAAAGCTTAAAGATGCTTCAGAGAAGGGGTAGTAACAAACTGTTACAGGTTTTAACATGATCAAAACTTACAAGGAGCTCCTCACTCATTTAGACCATCAAAATGGGCAACACCTCTCCCAAAATGCCCTCATGTGAATGTATTTCCTGACTTGTTAAAAAGATTTCAAAGATGTTATTAAGCTAAATGTTCTGAGATGAGGAGATTATCTTGGTTTATTTGTTGGCCCAAATATAACCAGAAATTCCTCAGGAAGGAAACAGCAAAGCAAGGATTTCAACATTTTGCTTTTGACTTTGGATAGAGGAAGTCAAGAAATGTAGAGAGGCTTAATCTTAACACAAAAACAGATTCATAGATATAGTTGCCATTCTTGCTACCATCTTCATTTCAGAGCCAAAAAGAGATGTTCTGGTATTCTTGGATATTCACTGTAAGAAAATAAAGTTGAGTTGTTTTAATATAATAATTTATCGTGACATCAATGAGAAACATACAAATTTGTTTCCAAATCTTATGGCTTTCTTTCATCAAGAAACACAAACGAGTATTATCTCTATTGTCCTAGTTGAAACACCATGGCCAAAGCAAATTGGGGAGTAAATTGTTTATTTGGGTTATACTTCCACATCACTGAAGGAAATCAGGACAAGAACTCTGGCAAGGCAGGAACGTGGAAGCAGTAGCTGACTCAAGAGGAAGAATGCTGCCTATTGGCTTGCACCTCAGGGCTTTCTCAGCCTGCTTCCTTATTGTCTTGGTCAGGGTTTCTATTCCTGCACAAACATCATGACCAAGAAGCAAGTTGGGGAGGAAAGGGTTTATTCAGCTTACACTTCCACATTTCTGTTCATCACCAAAGGAAGTCAGGACTGGAACTCAAGCAGGGCAGGAAGCAGGAGCTGATGCAGAGGCCATGGAGGGATGTTTCTTACTGGATTGCTTCCCCTGGCTTGCTCAGCTGGCTTTCTTATAGAGCCCAAAGCTACTAGCCCACAGATGGTACCCCCCACAATGGGCCCTCCTCCCTTGATCACTAATTGAGAAAATGCCTTACACCTGGATCTCATGGAGGCATTTTCTAAACTGAAACTCCTTTCTCTGTGATAACTTCAGCTTGTGTCAAGTTGACACACAAAACCAGCCAGTATACTTATGGAACTCAAGACCACCAACCAGAGATGGTACCACCAATAATGGGCTGGACCATCACCCATCAATCACTAATTAAGAAAATGCCCTACAGCCAGAACTTTTGGGGACATTTTCTTAATTGTGGTTCCCCCCTTTCAGATGACTCTAACTTGTATCAAGTTGACAATACTAACCAGCACACTTATATGTGGGTACTCTAAAGGCATTAAACTATCAAGGACCCAGATGATGTGAATATGGAGGGCAACATTTTTCAAGCCTGCACTTCTATTAACTATATCCATTGTTTTGTCTCCTAAACTTTGCAAGAAAAGACTCAATTGTTTTCATAGTTATTTATGCATTTATATGTATGCTTATTTAGACATTTGTTTTATATCAAGCATTTTAATGTTTCTTACTTTCCCTGAATATTGGAAATAAACTCTCTTGCCATGGAAGAAGGAATTATAAAAAAGAAGGGTTATCTTGGCTTAATGAACATTTAAAGCCAAGGCTATTCAAGCAGATCATGTGTCCTTATCTTCCATGGATTTTTAAATTAACCCTTTCAGGTGGTGTTGTATGGTACCTAAATCGTCAGCTCTTACTTCTGCTCTTGTCAAGCAATTAAATTAGTGACCATTTGAGCTCATATCTCATAGCAGACTACCTGTTGCCGACAATATATTTCCATTTTTTATTCACTTTACAAATTATTCTATTTTTAACTTATTTCCTGTGTACTACATAGCAAGGATTTATATCTCACCACAACCTTAGACTCAAGCCAGACATTCCTGACCTATGCTTCATAAATATCTAAAACTCATGCCTCTATGAGGAAAAGACTAATGAAAGGAATGGCATAAACGATGAGACATACAGCATTAACCCTGGGAAAAATACAAAGAACCGATTTATGAGGACTAAACCCAATGTACCTGCCTTGGAGCAGAGACAGCGCTAGTTACTATGCAATGATTTTACTCCACTTAGTGTGGCAAAAGTCTAGTCAATATCTTACTGGATAAAGAATAATGATAATTATATCACACATGGCAAAAACAAAAGTGGCCACATTTGTGCTTCTGACAGATACTAAAGAATTAGCAAAATTAGAAGAGAAAGCCTAAAAATCCATTGTGGTATTGGAGGAGTAATACTAATTACAGTAATTTATGGGAACTGCTTATCACTAATGCCTAATTATTATGCAGCGGAATCAGGATGATGCATGTCATTGAATGTGGGGTTGAAGGACTTTGCTATGTGTTGTATTAGATTAGAGTAAAACCGTGAAATATAAACATGCACATCCTATCTCCTAATGTGCTTCTCATGCAGTAATTTCTCATCTGCTCCACAAAAATTTTAAATTAGATAAAATGGTTAGTCCACAAATAAAATAGTTAGGTTCTTTTCTACCAAGGCAACTACATAAATTCATTAGTATACTTGACTTTTTTAATGAATCTATCTTTGTCTCCAAGAATGGTAGTTTTTTTTTTTCTTCTAAGGCTTTCTTATGAATAATTTTAATTTCCTCTTTGTAGTATTCTATTTTGAGGAAATTTTAAACACGGAAGTTTATTAACTTGATATGTTGCAAAAGGGATGAAGTTTGTGGAATGGATCAAAAGAACTTTATATGGTAAACTGAGCACACTAGCTGATCTGTAGGTTGCCCTTGATTAGTTAATGAAGAGGACCATGTCCAGTTACCTGAGTTTGGCTAAAAGAATAGAAAAGGATAAAATTAGTGGGTCTCTGGGTGTGTTTTTCATGTATCTCATGTACAAGTTATCATTCCTTTCACATGTCAAATACTCAGTACAAAATTCTAGTATAGAAGGATTTGAGAAGAAGAAATGATCAACTTCTAAAAGACTTAATTCTGCCTCAATATGTCTGCATATTTCCTAAATAACAAAAATGTATTATACAGCAGGAACTATGTTACATGTTGAAAATGCAGAAATCCCTACTTAGTTTACCTGGGAAACTCATGATCTATAATACTAGATGTTCCCATGGGGTCTACAGAAAATTGTAACAAAGTTACTGGCACTTCTTTTACATGGCCTTAGATGAATACGCAAGAAAATAAACATGAGTAATTAACTTTTGCAAGCTTTAACTGAAATGTTACATTAAAAAACAAAAGTGCACATACCTATCTTCCCACACTATGTCCAGTGTTTCAACACCTTGATCAACATCTAAAGCCAGAGTTACACTAACTTGGGCTCTATTAGTTCACTTTCAAATTCATGAAGGCAACTGCATTCACATCACGGGAAGCTCTGGATAAATAAACCACAATGAGTATAAAATAAGGTTCATTCTACTTGAATCTCTAAGTTCATTTCTCTAATGAACTACAGCCCCCATTCCTTGCTGTCCTATACCTATCACTAATATGAAGACCTCCTTTCTCCACTAGACTAGATCAATTACTAATAAAAGTGAACTTTGCTCGGTCAGATCCATGCCCTATATTCAGTTATACCTCCCTTAAATATCTTTTCTGGAAGCTCCAGCCTACCTTTACTCATTTTTCCGGGTCTTGTCTCTAGGTGGTCCTTGTCATCATGATTTTCTGGGTTCATTGTAACTAATTCTGGTTATGAAAACTGGCTTTCACAGTTGGTGAAGGAGGTAGATTCCTACAATCCAATGTAGCAAAATCTCCTTCTTCTACTGAGACAGACAAATTAAACAAGAGACGTTCTTTAATTTTATTCACTGTTCTTACTGATTGTCACGTTCCTAGATGGTTATCATAGGAAGTATTCATGGCCTGATATTATTTTCCTTAGAATTCCTGGGATGTGGAGCTATATTCGCTAACATTGGTTGGGCATTGATAACTTACCACTTCATAGTGCTCAATTCAAGTTACTGCCATCACGTAGTGTAAAGTCTCTGGTACTCACTTTGCAGAATATGTCGTGTGAAATGGGAGCTATCTCTCTGGGCCAAAATCAAACTAAAACATCTGAAATCAAAATCTAGGCCCTAGCCCAGGACAGCACTAAGATGCGGAACCATATAAAATCAGTGTATGGCTAGTTGCCACCCTACATTAAGCTATTTCACAAACTTATTATACATATTTAATGATATTACCTTAGCCATGTATAACTGTGTTTCTGCTCTACCACTCATCTATGACTACCGCTGGTAACTTCATACCCATGTTATTAGTAAAAAAAGTGCAAACTTAAGAGACTTAACTTTCTGAACCCCCACAAAATACATGTTTACTGATTGGCAATTCTACCTAATTCACTGTGCTGTACATACCACTACCTCCACTTTGCTTTTTCTAATCCTTCAGCCTTTTCTTAACTTGCCAAAGCCTGTGGATATCGTCTAAATTCTCTTACTTGCTACCTAATATTAGTCAGTCCCTCCAATTAGTTGCCATGATACCGATCTAATAACAGAAATGTTATTACCATGCAAATATTAATCAATGTTTATTGGGTATAGCATATCGATTCTAAATTACTTTAAGGATCTTATGGCCAATGACAAAAAGAAGCATAACAAGAAAACCTTCGATATAAACTATATTTTAACATAAAAATGATTATTGACTTGACTATCTGAAAATAATGGGCCTTCAACAAAATTATTGAGTCAACTTCTAATCATACTGCCTTATTGAACCAACAAATTATTTGGGTTAAACAGCAGTGGCTCCCAGGTTTCCACTGATGTGATCTACTGCATGAGATTAAGAAAAACATTAAGACAAGCATGACATTTATTTTGATTCTCTTGATTTTATATATGAATACGTTCAGAACTAATATGTCAAAGACAAAACCAGAGTAAGGCAGCATTGAAAAATATAATACTTTAGTTAGTATCATATTTTTTGGCATAATAAAATTTGAATGGGAAGAAACTTTTCTACCACTGTAATACTGTGTGTGTATATAATTGTGTATAAAACTTTAAAATTCAGAACTCTTTTAGACTAATTTAATTAACTATAATAGTCATAATTGTCCTCAAAATTGTTCATAAATGACAGCAACATTTCAAAATCTATATATTAAAACACATTATGAAATTTGAAGAATTAAATTGTACAAAATGAAATTATAGAATGACCTCAATTTTGTGTAACTATATTTCTTTATAAATTTCGATTCTTAAAAATTAAAAGTTCATGATTTCTTACTTTTCACTCAACTTTTAATATATATTCCACAGAAAGCAAAGTCTAATATAATGTATTGAAATATATTTTATTTTTGTCTTCCCAATTTAATAACCATTTAAAAACAACAGAGTTTAATAGCATAATAGGAAAATAAATTCCAGCTAGAAAAATGTTGATTCTCAGTAACACCTATGATAAATACCCATGACTAAGAATCTCAGGGGCCTTTTATATGATTCTAGTATTTACTCAAAGGCACAAGATCTAAGTGATGATTATGGGTTAGCATCCATTTTGAAATATAAAAATCCAAGAAAAAATAAGTGACTTACTATATGTCAGGCAAAATATATAGGTTAAAAGCAAAATTGGAATAGAAATTATTAAAAGGAAATATTGAAAGCAAGTATGATGTACTCTAGATATGGGGCTCTATATAATGTGGGGGCAAAGAATCATTACTGGTCATTTAGCTGTAAAGTGCTTGTCACTAAAGCATGAGGACCAGTATTTAGCGCCCCTGTTGCCCTGTAAAAATCCATGTGGGTAGCTGTAGTTTCTGGGTTATAGCTAGAATCATTGATCAGTCAGCCTCACCAAATCAGCAAATTGCATGTTCTGTGAGAGACCCTGTCTCAAAAAGTAAGGTGGAAAACAACCAAGGAAGACCAGATATCTTAGTCCCTGTTTATTGCTGTGAAGACACACCATGACCAAGGCAACTCTTGTGAAAGAATGCATTTAATTGAAGGCTTGCTTAAAGTTTCAGAAGTTTGGTTCATTCTCATCATGATGTGGAACATGGTGGCATGTAGGCAGGCATCAGAGCAGTAGCTGAGGGCTACAACCTGATCTGTAGGCAGACAAAGAGTTAGCCTAAGGCTGTTGTGGGCTTTGAAGCCCTCAAATCCCACCATCAGTGACATCTGTCTCTGACTAGATAAAATCTTTTCATATTTCTTAAATACTGCCACTTGTGATCATTAACCATTCAAATATATGAGCCTATGAGGTCCATTCGACCACCATGATGCTTGAGGGATGAAATGGTATTCAAATGTACTGACCTGCCCAACACACGGAATGCATATGTGCATGTGTGCCCACTAAAATGTGTATGTATGCATATACATCCATGCACACTAAACAAATGCCCTCAATAAAAAGAAAATAAGATTCATGATCTATTTTTATGTCTCTACAATTATTTCACATGATAAACCTTGAATTATTTTTTTATTTGAAAAGTTTCTCACAGGTTAAATGGATTAAGAGTCAGCTAGTAAAAGGAAGATGATGATAGATGGTAGACAGATGATAGATAGATAGATAGATAGATAGATAGATAGATAGATAGATAGACAGATAGATAGATGAACAGAAACAGAAGATAAATAGGTGGTAGACTGATGATACAGGAATAGATGATATTTGAATAGATGTAATTACATATAACACATACACATGTACATTCATAAGTTTCATTAATTTGCTTTATAAATAACAGAAATGAGTTTGAATATGCATTTATGTACACACACATGTTCATATATACAAGCATATATATATGTATATATATATTCTCATTGGCCTATACAAATTATTCATGGTGACAATGCCTTTTCTAGTAGAGAACTTTATTTCCTTCTGCTAACAATAGCCTTAAATATAAAAACATGGGTATTCCAGTCATACTGAAATTAAAGATATCATATTCCTAAGTTCACAGTTGAACTCCATTTTAGCTATCTGTATAATCATGGCCAAGTTATTACAACTTTTCACTCCATTCCACCATAAAATGAAATTCCCCAACATGATAATCTCTGGGTCTCTTCCTTTTGCAAAATTAAATGTAAAAGAAATCCACAATTCTCACAGCACCAGGCACTCTTAACTGTGCCTCATAAATAATAATCATAATGTCTCACAGAGTGTATGGCATAAAGTAAGGATTGTTTGCAAAATGCAATTTAAACAGATCACATTTTATGGCTTGCCATTTACCGTAGTAGTAAATAGCAAACAGGCAGTTGTGCCTACGTGTATTTGCTGGTCTGTCAGACACTGGAAATAAGGCCAGTGCATTATCCCTTTATAACCCAGAGCACGCATTCATTCTCAGAGAGAGGCATTAAGTTTTTATTGAAAACGACAAACCACCGCAGCTGGGGTGAACCACAGAGGGGGCTCCTTTCATTACTATTTAACATATGCATACACACTTTTCACAATGATTGCCTGGGTTTTCTCAGGCCACCTCTGCCAAGCGTTGGATTCAGCATCCTCATCTATTTCAATATTAGGGACTACAACTTGCTCATCATAATTTATCTACACATGTCAACCTTCAACTCAGCCTCATCCAACAATTCTAATTAGTGACTTCCTTCCTCCTGACTCTTTACCTCGATGTCTTCTCATTATTCGATACTAGAGCCTCTCCAGCACAGTACTAAGGACCAGGTTAGATATTTCTTCCAGATTGAAATCCACTAATACTCTTAGAAATGAAAATAAATATTAGCAACTGTCTTAGGGGTTTTATTGCTGAAAAAACCCACCATGACCAAAATTCAAGTTGAGAAGAAAAGGTCTTGTTTGGCTTATACTTTCATAATACTGTCCACCATCAAAGGAAATCAAGACAGGAATTAAAACAGGTCAGGAACCTGCAGGCTGAAGCTGATGCAGAGACCATGGTGAGAGGGACGCTGCTTACTGGTTTGATACCCCTGGCTTGCTCAGCCTGCTTCCTTAAAGAACCCAGGATCACCAGCTAAGTGATGGCACCAGCTACAATGTCCTGAGCTCTCCCCATTAATCACTAATTAAGAAAGTGTCCTACAGATAAATCTTATGGTGATATCTTCTCAACTGAAGTTCTCTTCATTCAGATAACCCTAGTTTGTGTGTCAAGTAACCAACCAGTAGAGCAACAATCACGGATTCCCAGTGCAAAGTTGCTAAATACTTGTGACTTTCTTGTCCTTCATATGTATATAATTTTAAAAGTCTGGATCTCATACTATTAGTTGTTTTATATGTACAAAAGTGATAAGACTTACATGTAATATATAATTATAACTAGTGAGTTCTAAATGTATCTTGTATATATTATCATTTATTTTAGTTTTATAAAATACTTTAATTATTTAACTTAGTCTATGTATTTTATACTGCCTAATAATGGAACTACCACTATCTATTATATGCAGCTCTTTAAATAGGCCAAAATATATAACGGTTTAAAATTAAGTAGTCTATTGGAGTGAGTCTAGGTGAGACTCCTAGCAGTAGGGGATGGAGGAGCCTGAAGCGGCCATCTTCTGTACCAGGAAGGACTCCCAGTAGAGGAATAAGTACACCGAATCACCCACAAAACCTTTGACCCAAAATGTGAACTTCCTACAAGGTGTGCAAGGACAAATATGGAGCAGAGATGGAGAGAATGCCCAACCAATGACTGACCCAACTTGAAACCTATTCCAGGGGCAAGAGCCAATCCTGAACACTATTAATGATACTCTATTATCCTTGCAGACAGGAGCATAGCATAACTGTCCTCTGAGAGTTCTACACAGCAATTGTTTGAAACTGATGCAGAGGCCCACAACAAAGCATTAGACAGAGCTCGAGGAGCCTTGTAGAAGAGTTGGGGGAAGGATTGAGGGACCCGAGAGGGGTAGGGATAGGAACTACACAAGAAGTCCAACAGAGTCAACTAACCAATCTGGACCCATGGGGGCTCCTAGAGACTGAACCACCAACCAAAGAGCAAGCATGGGCTAAACCTAGGCCGCCTACATATACGTAGATTTGAAGCTTCTTCTTCATGCAGGTCCCCTAACAACTGGAGTGGGGGCTGTCCCTGAATCTGTTACCTGTCTGTAGATTTTGTTCCCCTAACTAGACTCCCTAGTCCTTTGGTGACATGATGTGCCAGAGTAGGGTGATAACCAAGATAGGCCTCCCCCTTCTCAGAGGTGTGGGTGGGGGAGGGAATGTGTCAGGAGAGAACAGGGGGGCTGCAATTGGGATATAACATGAATAAATAAATTAATGAAAATAAAATAAATTAAGTAAGTAGGTCTGATTTGCTTCTGATGATTCCTCAAATAGGAACAAGGCATCAGATGGCCAATTTGTCTCCTGCTATTTTCAAGTGTATATTAGAAATGTCATTGACATTTCAAAAGACAGGATTTTTTAACTTTGTTTAACAAATTAATAAATTACTGCTGAATTCAACTAAATTTGCAGGCAGGCATGGATGGCATGAAGCATGTCTCATGTAAGTTCATAGGGAATTGACAGATTAGAGCTGGTAGATATTTCTCAATGTATTTAAGATATTGTACTTTCTTTTTATAAGTGTATATATTGACAGATCATCACAAAGGAAAACCCCTTCAAGGAATCATAGCTACACATTGAAGGCCACTGTAACCTGAACCTTTTCACAATGATAGGTTACAGAACTTGCTGTCATATCATTTCTTGAAGTATCTTTAAAGGTAAAAGACTATTTAACAGAGACAATGTCCAGGAACCAGTGTTGCAAACATAGTACACAAACTCATTTGGATTCTTTCAAAGAACATTTTAAGTAAAATCATCTCATACTGTGGTGACCCCCAATCATATAAAATTATTTCTGATGCTACTTCATAATTGTAATTTTGCTACAGTTATGAATCATAATGTAAATCTCTGTGTCTTCCAATGGTCTTTGGTGACCCCTTGAAAGGCTCTCTCAACCCCCAAGGTGGTCACTACCCACTAGTGAGAACCAACCACTCTATGGAAATCATAAAGTCATCTGGTCCTCATTGTGTGGTCCTTTGGAATTTGCACTGGAAGAACTGGTTTACAGTTTGTTTCTGTGCTTCCTGCTATTTCTGCAACCAAAAGTTCTCTTCTTACTAAATGTCTTTCATAACCTGCTTCTGAGTCTGTGGATCTGCATTATACTAACTTGTTAATTGCCAAGTTCAGAAAACTCTCAGACTGTTTGTCATACTGGACATGTATTCTGTATGGTTGCTACAATGATCAAATTATAAATGCATATATAACCTTTATACATTGTGTTTGGACAAGAAAGAATTCAAGATTTTTAACAATTCAAAGTAGTTAATTGTTACCCAAGCTACATTATAATAACTTCTTTTTAAACCATTTGTTAAACTCACCTTTCAAAACTATATTCAATTAAATTTGTAGGATTTCATATAGTTTAGCTTTTCTTAAATTTTCTTACATAACTAAATTAAATTTAATGAACACTCAAATTGATAAAGTTTCACTTTTAAAATGCTGAAGAGTTACACCTTTTAAAAAGTTTCCATTTTCTACTCATTTCAAACGGAAATATATTATGACATTAAACAGTCAAACAAATTCATAAATACCACTTTAAAAATATGATACTGCAAAACTAAAAGATACTGCAAAAAATAAAAGGGATGGTGGTTCACACCTGTAATCCTACCATAAGGAGACTAAGATAGAAGAATTCCAACAATAGGCCAGGTGATAGAGTGAAGTGCTAAGACAGAGAGGAGTGCATTCACAATGCCTTTTTATTGTTGCAAACTGTAATTTACTCCTTTCTTCTCAGCCAGTCCCATATTACTCCCATTTTTTTTTCTTTTCAAGGTGCAGGACATATGAAGGTAGCTATATCTGAAGGAGGTTAATGTGAAAGAGGAATTTTTAAAAAGCAAGGAGGAGAGGATATAATCACAAATACAGTCCATTTACGTAATTGTCAAAAATAAAATTAATATAATTTTAAGAAAGAAAATAGAAGCCTGCAATAACCTGTAAATTTAACACTTGGAGTTTTTAAACACATCTGGAAAGTCAGCAAAACCAAATGGATGAAAAGATAATAGAATAATAATGAAATAGTGTAGAGAGCGGTTAAAGTATTTGCCATTATAAGATGGCGTTAATTTTCGTTGTCGTTCTAAGGAAACTTATGGATAGCGCGGGATGACTCATTCAAAGCACTTATATATTAAGGGTGTATATGACTAATCATCGCCCATTCTTGGGGCGCACCAATCAATGAAGGACATGTTGCCTCAAGGCTATATAAGCAGCGCCATTCTGGGGCTCAGGGTCTTCCTCTTTTCATCATCATCAGCTTCAATAAAAGCTTTGCTACAGAAGGATCCATATGTCCACATGGGTTCTTGCTGGCGAGACCAAATAGCGCACGAGACAACTGGTGCCAAAACCCGGGAACATAGCGACTTCATCATCGCCAACACCAAAGAAACTCTCCACTTCTGCGGAGTGGATCCAAACTACAGGACTAAAAATAAACTCTGAGAGATATATCTATCCACAAACTTTTCCCCCACCTTCCTCCACAATCGGCTGACGCAATAGAAACTATCTTTATCATATCGGCCACACTCGCCCTCTTTACAAGGACCATGTCTTTATAAAAACTGATAAAATCATATTTAAAAGATAAAAACTACCACCCAACAATAATAACGGGACAAAAAACACTAAACAATTTACAAAACAACATATCAAAAACAGAACAAAACAAAAAAATAAGATCTCAAAAAAAAAAAGACATACCTAAAAAAAAAGACCTTTCTGAAAACCTCAAATCCAAAAAAACGAAAGAAAAAGAAAAAAACGCCCTGGGAGAGAGAAAGAGAGACCAAGAAGGCCTGGGAGAGAAAAAGAGAAAAGAGAAAAAAAGACATCTCTATCCAATAAAAAAATTAAAAACTCTAAGTCTTACTAACTCTAAGAAAGACAAACTTAGTCCTCCCAAAGAGGAAAACCTAAAAAACAAGACAACTCACTATGAAAAAGAGAAATACCATCCAGATAATCACCATAAAAATAAAACTAACAATAGACAAACAAAAGAGAAAGGGAAGGGCCATATGATCTCTGGGCCTATGGCCCCCAACACACCACCTCCGTATGCGGAGGGGCATAACTCAGACTCCTTTTTCACAAAGGAAAAACAAAAAAAAATTTAACAAACATTTCCAATATTCAAAGATACCAAAGAAAGCCATGTCCATGCTCCAATGGAATTTAATCAAATAAAAAAACTTACAAAATCAGTCCATAATTATAGAATTAATACCAACTTTACTATCTCTCTAGTTAAGAAACTTACCACTACAACTATGACCCCGAAGGACTGACAGACAGTCGTAAAGGCAATACTCCCCAACATAAGACAATATTTAAAATAAAAAACATTATGACATGATGCCTCTCAAACACAAACAAAAATTAATACTAATGCCGAGGGAAACCAGAGGCTTTTCACATTTGACCTTCTAACTAGACAAAATCCTCATACTAACAATCAAATAGATTATCCATGAGAGACCTATACACAAATAGCCACAGCCACTTTTAAGACATAAAAAATACTAACTAAAGAAAAGGCTACAGGACATTATAGAACAAACCCATCAAACAATCAAATCCTATTTACTTAAACAAAAGGGTGGAAATGAGGTGGTTTTGACCTCTACACCAAGGGCATCTGTTTCATTGACACTCTTTACTCTTAATTTCCTAAACCTTGACAGTCAAGGCCAAACTGCGGCCGATCGCCACAAAGATCAAAAGAAATGGTAAAATAGAAGGATGTTTTAACCAGAAAATGGAAGGGCCCAGATCCAATATTGATAAGATCCAGGGGAGCTATCTGTGTTTTTCCGCAGGGAGAAAATAATCCATTTTGGCTGCCAGAGCGACTGACACGTAGAGTCCTAATACCAGAAGATGAACCCCGGATGGATTCTCCGGATGCTGATTCCAGCCCTCAGGGGACCTGTCCCTGACGAAGGGGCTCTTTTCCTAGATTTCTTCTTCTTTCTCTTTCCTTAAGGAATGGGCGGGAATGGCGATGTTTGGTATACTCCTATATGGCGATATGGTGTTCCTCCTATGGTTGGTCTGCAAGCTCAGAGCTCAACAGATTCATGATAAGATCATTGTCACCCAAGCGCTTACAGCCTTGGAGCAAGGAGCTTCCCCTAACTTCTGGCTATCCATACTCAAAAAATAAGATTCGTCCTCTATTCTATCTGGGTCGCTACATTTCGCCCCCTCCCCTCAAGCGATGGTTTTCATTTA
Organism: Uromys caudimaculatus; assembly: GCA_028551405.1. Taxonomy (NCBI): domain Eukaryota; kingdom Metazoa; phylum Chordata; class Mammalia; order Rodentia; family Muridae; genus Uromys; species Uromys caudimaculatus. Next base: position 94,870,808 of record CM052705.1, on the reverse strand, counting down.
TGGGTTAACAACCCTTGCACCCCTAGGAGATATGCTCCATTGCACGGGGATGGGTGTTACTCATAACATAGCCTCCTTAGCCCTTGCACCCAGGGGTCTTGTACCATTGCACCTAGAAGGGTAAGGATGGAATGCTCTCAAAATATTGGCCTTTGATCGCCTATTCACTCATGACCAAATTCGCTTGATCGAGCCTGGTTCTATGTTTTGATACCACTGTAGGGAGGTATGGCCCTATTAACCCAGCTGACCCCCCTCTCCTTCTTACTTGAAAGGATGGGGGGAGATGTAGAGAGCGGTTAAAGTATTCGCCATTACAAGATGGCGCTAACTTCCGCTGTCGCTCTAAGGAAACTTATGGATAGCGCGGGATGACTCACCCAAAGCGCTTACACATTAAGGGTGTACATGACTAATCACCGCCCACTCCCAGGGTGCACCAATCAATGAAGGACATGCTGCCTCAAGGCTATATAAGCAGCGCCATTCTGGGGCTCGGGGTCTTCCTCTTTTCATCATCATCAGCTTCAATAAACGCTTTGCTACAGAAGGATCCATATGTCCACATGGGTTCTTGCTGGCGAGACCAAATAGCGCACGAGACAAAATAGTAGTCTTAAATACTCTTAAAGTAAACCCTAAGCATGTAAACATTATTAAGCATTACTGTAGTGTACCATTAGAGCACCACCATTTGGTTTAAAATACTGATTATTGTTATTTAGGTAAGACAAGGTCCACTAGATGATGGTGATAAAAAATAGTTAGCATACTCTCAGAGCATGAGAGGAGGGCCATGCCACATCACTGAGGCTTGGGAAAGCATCACCAGTAGGAAGGAATTTGGGGGAATATGACCCCAAGCTTGCACTGTGGTCTCTGAGGGAAGAAATGGGTAAGTCACTGTAAGTAGGTTAGAGGTTGGCTATTTTAAATGATTTTCATAGATGGTGGAATACAAGAACTATCTCTATTGGTTTGTGTGTTCCCATGTTTGAATGTTTTTAAATGGCAAGGTATGGAAATAGGATTATATTCCCTGACCTATAACTGAGTTTGATAGAGGATGGTCATCCACTTCTCCCCCTTCCCCACTTTGCCACAGCATTCTTCACCTCTGGAGGACAGAGAAACCAGGCATCATGTTGAAAGCAAGAGTATCAGGAGCACAACTAAACTGGACTTCATGAACTAAGACTTTTCAGTCATCAAAGCTGTGAGCATAAACGTCTGTTATTTGCAAATTACTCTGTCTCCAGGATTCTGTGACAGAAACACAAACAGACACAGACACAGACTCTGGGGTCACAATGTCAGAGTGAGAGCATTAACAAGGGTATGTGTTCTCTGGAGTTTATGGAAGTTTTCCTTGTAGATATGTCCTAGACTACCACTAGGATATGAATTCTTGGCATGGATGCAAATAACTAGTTATATCCAAAATCCAAAAGCTTTGGATTCTGGGCAGGACAGCCCACCAAGAAGCTTACTCCACTAAGTTAAAATTCACCAGCAGCCAAAAGACAGAATTTATCATTTCTCAAAATATCTGTTTCTTTGATTAGGCTTTTCATCTCATTGGGTCAGGACCAACTATGTCAACAAAAATATATACCTTGACTTAAAATCAACCAATTATGGATATTGATCACATCTACAAAATACCTTCATTACAATGTCAATTTAGTGTTTGATTAAATTACTGGATTCTATAACCTGGTGATATTAACAATAAAATTGACTATGTTACTATTAAAGGCACAGATCTGAGTCCAGGGTGTATAGATTTTCATGATTATATGACCTGGGGAAACAAAGTGGACCTTGGAAGCAGTTTATAAAAGAAATAGAGGGAATTTAAGAAAAGAGAAAGGACCCTGGGATTGAAGTGGGCTAGAGAACTAGGAAGTCAGAAGCTCAAAAGTTCTGGATCACATGAGTTCTAATCTTTTATAGGCTATTTACATTAACACCTCCAAACCTTTATCCCATATTTGTGTATCAAAATCTTTTCTCAGGCTTGTTGTTTGTAACATATAGCCAAAGCCAGAAAGGGTGTATAGTCTTTGTCAACTGGTTTCTTTTGTATTGATGATTGTCTCTTCTGTCACATGGGGGCTCATTTTGAATTTACCATTAATTTGAAATAATTGTGATATGTGAAATGAGAATAAATTGAATGAATATAAAGTTAAGTCCATTAAGTAAGTTTCTTTCACGAGTCCACAGATCAATTTTCCTGAGTGCCTGCTTAGCCCATCAACTACTCAGAATAATAAATACTGAATAAGTAAATTAAAACTTATTTGAATTGACTTTATTACATCTTATAAATATTTCTCTTATTTTCAACCCTTGATGTTTATAGATTGAACTATTTGCTGAAGTAAATCATTTAACTTATTAGATAAAAATGTATTCTTTGATATGAATACTATTGATGCAGATATACCTCCCAATCAATGCAATTTGATCATAAAACAATTAATGCAAGTGGGTTTCTCACTAAGAATCAATCTTGTTAACAAGTTGAAGGTTAATTCATATCAACAAAATTTTTGTTATTGATAAGAGAAGTAAGTCAGGTGTTTTACATTCTTAATATTTTCATGCCTCTAATTTTTAGTTATATATACTTATATTTCAGATATACTTCCTTGCTTTTTCATTGACCATTCAAAGGGAATTTTTAAAACCTTTATTAAAAATAATAAAAGTCTCCTACATCCACTATGCATTATATTGCTAATTCTGAAGTATGCAATTAAGCTACTACTACTCAACCTTGGAATTGCTTTAGCTTTCAAAAGATGGAAAATGTGTTTAAAAATTAAGAAAGACAATTAAAATAGTTAAAATGGTAAAGAAATAATTTAAATTTTAAATGAAAGTGATAAAAATTTTATATAGAATGTTATTTTAAACCATGTTTCTGTTTCTTCTAAATTATAGCAATGATTTGGTGCTGTTTTGGAGAAGTCAACTGTGTGTATGTCTGTGTGTCTGTCTTTTAATAGGAACTCAAAAACAGTAAGAATTTCAAAAACACGGGGAACATACACAGCCAGTAAATTCAGCCTGTTAAGATTAATATGGACTTACCAGACTCATATGTATACATGATTAATTCTCTTAATAACAAGACTGTTTATATAACATTGTTCATCTTTAAAATCCTTTACCAACTGTATCTAATTAATAGAGAAAGACAAATCCTGCTGTGCCCTTCAAGGCTCACAGTGATTTTTTTATTATTATTATTTGAAGATTGAGTAAACGCAGAATATTTTGAGGGAAAAAAAACCTAGTCTTTCTCCCTTAACGGTCATCAACTGCCAGTGGCTTCACAGATAGGGGAACTAGTAATCCATGTATCCTACTCTATCCATGCTGAATGTGGACTGGCTTGATCTTAGGGAGGTCCTGTGCATGCAGTCAATGAGGGTTTTGAGTTCATATTTCTAACAGCTATACCATAGCCAATAAATGATTTTTCATTGCAGATATCTACGACATCTGGCTTTTACAATCTCTCTGCATTTCTCTACTTCCACAATGAGCCATGAATCTTCAAGACCCATTTAGAGCTAAGCACTACAGGTCTCTTATTCTCTGCACTTTGACTATTTGTGGGTCTCTGTATTAATCACCATCTAATGCAAAAAGAAGCTTCTCTGATTAAGAGCACTTTGTTAGAATTATTACTTTGGTCTCTCCTCAGTTCACTATCTAGGGTGAGTAAGTCCATCTCAGAGGGTTAGAAAAATTGCCTAACAGTCAGGAAATCCAAATTCAATGCTTGGATACATTTAGTCACTGATTTAAAATGAGAATTTGATTTTAAAAAAATAAGAAAAGAAAGAAGTTGCTTTTCTCCATCTATTTCTGTAATGTCAAATGCTATCAGTGATATCCTATAAAATCTACTTAGCATGTTGACAAAGTTTTATTTTTCATATATCAAATTGAAAACTAATGAGTACTATGCTATGACTTTCAGGTACAACACGAATGATTCAAACAAAGTATTTATTGTATCATTGGGCCAAGATACTCATAAAATACTGTTTTATCATTCTTCTTTATAGTTTTGCTCTATGAGACTGGATTCTTTATTTTAATAGTCTACTTAGAAATATAATAAAATTGGGAAAAAGCATTAATTTATTCAAAATAAATATCTCAGCTAATACACTTACAGAAACACAAATAAAGAACACATTGTGAAAATAAAAGAATGAATTCTTGAACTTTTGAGTGTATTTCCGGTAAGGCTTCTTCTTTTATCTTTCCTGTCAGACAGTTCTTGCTTCTAATCCTTGTTTGATCTGTCTCTCTGGAGAAGAAAGAGAATAACAGACAACATCATCACTTATGTCTCAAGTCTGCACTGAATCTCCAGCTCTCAAAACATAAAGGCCAAGTTCATAAATCAAGTGGGAGAGAAAACATTAGAGTGTGGGCATGATTTTTTGACTGTGTTGAATCAGTTTCAAAATATAGTGACTCTGTCATAAGCAGTTATAAAAGTAAGAACAGTTCACTGTGGAACAGCCATACCTAGGAGAACAGACCCAGCAGCCTTCAAGACAAATAAAACAACTAATCAAGTTAACTTAATTCTTCCCTGAAACAGGCATGAAGTATATGATACACTTTCTAAAACAGGATAATAGGGAATTCATTTATGATCTTAAGCCTCACTTTATAAACTGGTAGATTTAAACATTTTTAAGACTGCAATGATTTCTTTGTAATGTTTATTATTGACTACCTGGTTAGGTAGTGACCTACAAAGAAGATTAATAAAGCATATATTTTGTTTGGAAAGATGAAAATACAAGAAAACTCATTTTTCTAAACACCGCATAAGTGGAAATTTAAAATTATACTTCACTTAATCAATGTCAGTGCCTACAACAGATTATCAAAGATGTTGTATTAAACAGCAAAAAAATAATTGAGTTCTGGAGGTTGGAAGATTGAGATCAAGGCATCAATATTGTGGCTTTTCCTACTGGTGACATTTTCATTTGTGACTAAAAAATGACAAAAGCAACCTCAGTAATGAAAGCAGCGATTTTGGCTCTCAGTTCTAGGGGAACAGTATGTTGTGACATGAGTAGCTGCACACAACCCATCTACTATCAGGAAGCAGATAGACAGAAATACCCTGGTTGTGTTTACTCTCAGTTCAGTTCTTCCTTGTTTAGAAATACCCTCACAGTTCTGGGTAGGACTGGTGCCACTGGCAAACCAACTTCTTATTGTCTTATCACAAAAAAAAAAAAAAAAAAACAAGAAATATGAAAGATAACATTATTGTTTCTTCCATATAAACAAACTACCTACAATTAAAGTTTGAGAAAAATAGGACTGAGGATTTAACTCAATAGATTAAGTGATGGCCACATAACCATGAGGACCTGAATTTGACCCTCAAGACAGACATGGCGACACATATTTATAATTCAAGCACTGGGGAAAAGGAGAAAGCACTATACTTGAGGTTTGTTGGATAGCTAATATAGTACAATTAGTGAGGTCTAGGTTCAGTGTAAAAAATAATAAGGTGGAGAAAAACTGAGACAGACAGAGACATCAGTCTCTGGCAACCCTCCACTCACATACATATGCAAAAGACACACAGACACACAGACACAGAGGGGGTAGATTTGCTTAAGGTAACTTCAATACAAAATGACAAAACTAAACTCAGCACTTTATCAAAATTTTGAAAACAGAGAAAATAATAGAAAGAACAGTACAAAAATGAGATGGAACATATAATTTGTGAAAGAAAAAAATATTGTTAAAGGAATTATAAGAAAAGTAAAAGAAATGGAAGAACACAGTTTTAAACTAATATCTAATAAAGGCATAGAGTGTACACACACACACACACACACACACACACACACACACACACACACATGCATGCATGCACTTGGCAAAAGGATGACTTTTTAATTACTTCATTTACTTACATTCCAACTGATGTCCCTCTCCAGGTCCCCCTCCCACAGTTCCTCATCCCTTTCCTCCTCCCCCCTGCCTCTGAGAGGGTGCTCCTTTCCACCAGGCCTCCCCATTCCCTGGGACCTCAAGTCTCTCAAGGATTAAACACATCTTCTCCCACTGAGGCCAGAACAGACAGTCTTCTGCTACATATGTGCCAGGGGACTCTTATCAGCCCTGTATGCTCCCTGGTCAGTGGCTTGGTCTCTGGGAGCTCCCTGGGGCCCAGGTTAGTTGAGACCGCTGGTCTTCCTATGGGGGCACTCTCTTCTTCTGCTTCTTCAATCTCATACTTCATCCCAATGGTTGAGTGTAAGTATCTGCATCTGCCTCAGTCAGCTGCTGGTAGGGACTCAGAGGACAGCCTTGTTAGGCTCCTGTCTGTAAGCACATCATAGTAGCAGTAATAGTGTCAGGCTTTGGTGTGTGCCCACCTGCCCCCCGTGAAATGGATCCCAAGTTGGATCCCAAATGGGGCTGGCCACCGGACTGCCTTTCCTTCAGTCTCTTCTCCATTTTTGTCCCTGCAGTTCTTTTAGGCAGGAACAATTCTAGGTCAGAAATTTTGACTGTGGGTTGGTAACCCAGTCCCTCCACTTGAGGCCCTGTCTATCTACTGGAGATGGACTCTTCAAGTTCCCTTTCCACATTGTTGGGCATTTTGGCTAAAGATCTGATGAAACATGACAGAAAGGTGTCCAGAGAAATCCACCTTTAAAAAAATCCATACAACTCTAATTTTCTTTTTTTTTTTTTTTTGATCTACCATGAAAATTTTATTTCAAAATTGTCAAAAATGCTGATAATTCTTTACACAGTATATTAGATGCACATAGGTTTGATAGTCATGTATCAAAAATGAATGCAAATGTGTTCTTTATCTGGAAATTTAGTGTGAAAATTTAGCATAGGGTCCCAGAACATGAAAGACCTCTAAGGCTTCCATTTCTTTTTAACCTTGTCAAACATATACACTTGTACACCCATCAGAAATATTAAAGCATCTGTGTTTTCTTCAAATGATTCTAGGGATAAACACAAACATGTAACAAAGGCAATGAATTTGAAACATAAAATCTTATGGAGATAAAAACAAAACATTACATTAAGCATATATTTAGTAGAGATAAAAGGATGCTAAATATTCACCCAATCAATGGTGAAACAGGGACAGATGACAAGTCCCTAATCAAGACATGATTTTCACAAATGTACCAAAACGTAAAACAAACTGAAAACCTGAGTAGGGAAATCCTCCTTCCTGGGAGCTCTTAAGTCAGCTGCTAGCCCTTGAAGTTAATTTGAAGTTTAATGGACTTCCACATAGTTGAATAAACAATAAATGATGTAGAGATGAAGAGAATTAAGACAGAAGCAGGATTTTGCATAATCTATCTTGATAATGGAGGAGGAGGAAGGAGTTAAGAATGAAGGTGAAGAGATTAATATTCAGTGTTATTTTTATTGCAAACATGGGCAGGAAGATAATGAATTCTGGGCCTGGCTCCTGAGATGCAGGTTACCTCCATCCAGGCAAAGGAGACATGAATAATTAATAATCCACTTCAAAGTTCACAACCCCCATCTCCTCCCTAAGGTAGTCATCAAGAGAAGCAACAGTCGGCTAATGGGAGGATTGCTTAGTACATCGCATGCAGATTGAAACTCCTCTGCCTTCAGGTTTTCTCTCCTTTGCCAGCTCTGGAAGCTGCTGGTTCCCTGAACTCCAGGAGAGAACATTTAGCCCCTTTCAACTACACATCAGCCACCAGTCTTCACTTCTTTAAAGGTTCAAAACACTACGGGGGGTCTAGCCATCGATCAGTGACTATATTTTTTTTTCACTCAGCCCCTGTACTTGGAAGGTTATTTTAATTGGAAAACCAAGTCTACTACCAAAAGTACAGAGCTCAATACACTCACCCACCCACCCATGCACACACATAAATATCTATATCTACATCATCTATATTTCTATATGATTTGTCTGCTGTGAGAAGATATATACTTATATAACTATTTATTATAGGAATGTATATGTATGTTCTTACGGCAAACAGATTATCACACTGCAAACTTCACTGTACGCAGAAGTTGATTCAGGAAATCTATTTAGTACAGAAGCTTGGCCATCATACCAAGAATTTTTGATTAAGACAGTGTTATGTGAGGTTGGGGAAATCTTTTATTACTATTAATAAAAGCACAAGCAATTATGATAAAGAAATTCTTGAGTTAAAATTTGAGAAATGTCTAGTTGATAATGGGATTTTTAAGACCCATGGACTAAACATTAACAGCTTTGATTTTTTGAATCATATCACAAATATGAAGTTTTATATCATGTAGCTGAAACAACCATGTGAAACTCATGAACATTATAAATTTCCTGTGCAAGCAAGCCACAGTTTCACAAGTTTTACATTTCAAGGTGGGCTTGTGTGGTCCAGGTTTTTAGCGAATATTCTCACAAAGTGCAAGAGAAAGAAGAGAGAAACTGATGTACAAAGATAAAGGTACAGACTGAGTGAAAGAGAAAATGTAGAAGAGAGAGGAGTAGCAAGTGAGAAAGCCAGAAGAAAAGAAGGAAGGAAGGAAGGAAGGAAGGAAGGAAAGAAGGAAGGAAGGCCACCAAGAACTGGTGGTGCAGACACATAAAACCAATTATATGAGCTCCTGAGAGAGAAGAATAACAAGGCCCAAACCTCTCTGTGCTACAGAGTAAGTTCAAAGCTAACTCAAAATAGTTAGATATTGTCACAAAACAAAAAGTAAACAGAGATGGAGGGCTATAACTAAGTGATAGAGCGCTTGTCTAGTATTTGCTAGTCCCTAGATTCAATATGCAGTACTACAGGGTGGAAAGAAACTTTTATAGTTGAAGAAGAAGAGAAGGAGGAGGAGGAAATGAATATCAACATTTATGTTATTATGACATATGGAAAGTACTCATCATTAGTTATCATGCTAAAGAACACCTTGGGAAAAATAGGACTTATAGGCACATAAACTTGGCGTGGTCCAGGTTAATACCATGTAACCCAGATTAACTCAGAGAGCTATTTCTGTAGAATCTCAGCTATGTCTCAGCAACAATTCACTTTTATCAATATGCATTCATATTCTACCATTAAAAAATGTTATCAGTGTACAAATCAGCATCTTAGAAAGCCTTAGTTGTTGTTTCTGCCAATTGCTGTTCCATCATAATGACCAAACTTCTGATGAAAGCAATGTACAAAAGCAAAGATGTGTTCTGGCTCAGGGTTTCAAAGGTCTCTGTCCATGATCTCTTAGCTGTATTGTTTCTAGGTCTGTACTGAAGCAAAGAGTCATGTTAGAGTGGTACTGGTGGACCAGAGATGTTCATTTTGTAGTTACCAGAAAGAAAAAAGAAAACCTCATACCAGGAAAGAACCAAATATACTCTTCACAGTAGTATCTCCTGTAACAGACTTCATCTAGCAATGCTCTCCCATTCAGCTACCAGCTCAACAACAAACGAAGCCGTTGATGTGATGTCCCTAGAGCTAAATCAGAAGCAACTGGGAACCAGTTCTCAAATCATGAATTGTTGCAGGATGTTTTATATCAAAACCATAACATGGTTTCCAAAATAAGGCTATCGGACAAGATTCTCCTCAAAAACAATTCTACCATTAACATGTTATCAGTGTTCAAATCAGCTTCTCAGAAGGTCTAGGCCGTTGTTTCTCATTTGAAAAACTTCATAGAACCTGTTATGTGTCTAAGATACTTTTATCCACATTAAGTTAGTATTTATGCACCAACTCTTGCTATTTCTGAGCTATCACTGTATTCTGGAAGTTCTCTCTCTCTCTCTCTCTCTCTCTCTCTCTCTCTCTCTCTCTCTCTCTCACTTTGTGTGTGTGTGTGTGCACACGCACGTGTGTGTGTGCGCATGTGTGCATGTGTGTGTGCGCGCGCATGTGTGTGTGTACATGTGAGTGTGTGTGCACACGTGTGACTGTATTTTTCTTCAACTTTACATTACTATTTAATCTGTCTTTGTTTAAGCATCAGTCATTCCAGTCATGAGGCTCGAACCCATAAAGGGATGAATGCAGGCATGAGTAATGATTAGGCTCATTATCTCAAGAACTGCTTGCTATTAAGTATCCTGTGCTTGGCTCACTCTCAGACAATTGGTTTTGCGTCTGCTCCTTCATCTATGGAGCAAAAAACAGTTGGCCTTCTTCTGTGTGAATCGTTATGAAAGTCGAGTCAAATACTCTACTCGGGCTTTGTTTAAGTAAATGTTAATTTTCTTATTGGATTTTATCCATTTACTAATTTCTTAGGGCCTGCTACTCCCTCCTTCCTGCTTATGTCTCTCTTTTGGTGAAGAAATACCTAACCTACACCTTCCATCATAACTTGGAAGTAAATAACTTGTTCTGATTTCACAAATTCAAGTTTGCTGTGAATTTTTCTGAGAATGAAAGTTAGGCAAGACTCACACTGGACTTTGGATTTCTGAGATGACTCTAGAACAGGTTGAATTTGGTGGCAAACACAGGGTAAACACAATTTATATGGAAGAATATGAAGTAGGAAAGGAAGTATATGCAATACTATACATTGAATATTTGTCCCCTAAAGCTCATGTTGATATTTAATTGCTCCATAGCAGTATTACAAGGTGTGACTTGTAAGTATTGGTATGTCTACATGGATTCTGCATTCACAAGTAAATTAAAGTTGTTTCTGTGTGAGAAAAGTCATAAAACGAAAGGGTTAGCTCCCTCCTGCTTTCTAAACCTCTTCTGTCAATCTTTTGCAGTATCATGAAATGAATATGGCTTCTGAATCTTGAATTTCCTGGCCACCAGAACTACCCCATTCAGCATAGCTATTGGCAACATGTCTAGTGGCAGAGAGGAAAAGAAGAAAGGACACAGGTACAGAAAATCTGGGAATCAGGTGGACCGTGTGAACTCTTACGTAACCACATCAACTCCACAACAAGATCAAACCTTGATGCTTTTATTGCAAGCAGTGCTGGGGGTGTGGTTAGGTAGTCTGTGGGAGATTTCTGTAGGTGAGTAGTCTCAGGCTGTAAACATCTGAAAGGAAGAAGCTGCAGTTGTTACCTTGTACACATGGGCCAGTCACTCACAAACATTAGTACTTGGACTACAGGTAGGCTTTACCATTCTGAATGTGATCCAAGGCAAATTTTGTCAATTTCCCATCGGTCTGTGGAATTGTTTCTTGACCTTCCCATGCCGATGTCAATAATACACATTCACTAAGAACTTCGTCTACTCATTATACATTCACCCAAGGCTTTCTCAACATCCCAAACAGGACCGTAATGAAATAAATTTCTTTTCTCTATAAATTACTCAGTCAACGATAAGTCTATTATAGCAACATGGAATAGACCAAAGCAAGAAGTAATAATAAAAATCACATAATATCCAAGAACTTCTTAGGGAATTAAATACATATTATTTGCTTTTGACTAATTCCTCTTACTACTCCATTGTCTTGAATATTGTATCTGTCCTTGTATCATTAATATATCACTCTGATCCACTGAACTCTAAATATTTTTGACAGCTGCTTCCCCAACATGTGTATATGCCTGAACTTCACTGTCATTTTCAACCACTCAACTAATGATCAAAGAACAAATGTACGACTTCCAGGATCTAGAATCTATCTACATCACATGTACAGGTCTCTATTCTTGTATAAACATAATAAGGAAAGCTCTGGGACCAGGAAAAAATGCCTCAGGTTCAAACAACACGTATTCAGGTACCAAATCTCTTTGTGTTAGTATTCTAGATAATACACTGTAGCTCTGCTTGTTTAACATATGAATGAGCTCAATGAATTTTTGTATCCTAACCTTGCTGTAAAACCTCTCTACGGTTGCTTTTGCTCAGCAAGTGCCAGTTAAAAGTAACAATCTATAGAGAGAAATTTTCTATTGATGCAAAAGAGACCTCATAGGCTTTTTCCCATTGATGTATATGCATTTGCCGCAATTGCACTGTTAATTAATACCAGAAAATTCAAGGACAGTAAACCATTGAAATTAGTGTCAAACTATGAGAGAAGAAAATAATTCACACTTAGAGATAAAGACAATGACCTCAAATAACCCCTTTATAACTTGTATTCAGCCTAATATTGTGCACCCCACAGCTTTTCTCTGTGTAAGATGGCAAAGAAGCAAATCTTGCAAATGGGATCATTTGTTTCCCAATGAGAATCCATGAAGTAAACTTTAAACTGTTCAAAAAAAGTCCCATCACCAACCTTTTGTCTGAGGCTCATACTTGTATTTTGTTCCATTGATAAATTTATCATCTTCTCATGAATCAATAATAGTTTTACATCCAAGAGGAACTAGATATTTTCACTCCCATGCCAACTCTGAAGAATGGGAAACAGAATATTATCTTGAAGTTCTGTACTTGTAGCTTTATTCTTCCCCCCGGGTGTTCCCCACGGCTGTCAACTCTAGAAAGCGAATCTTCCTCCCTGAAACACTGTTCCCTGTGAGCATTTCTTCTGCGCAAGCAATCCACGTCTGTTGCAACATCTCATGATTCTTACAGGCAAAATGAAAGGGTCCTTTTTATTCATAACAAAACCACCTCAGACATTTAGTTTTCATTATCAATTAATACTAATATATGTTTATACATTCTCCACAAGTTAGTTTATTCTTGACGGCATAAAAACAACTTTTACCTATTTTCTTGGACATATCTGTTGATATTTTCTTTTCTTTTTCTTTCTTTTTTTTTAACAAATCACTCAACAATAGTTTATTCATTCCATTACAGAATTAAGTATGCTTCAGATTACAAAACCAAGGTCATTATAATTTTGAAGGATTATAATATCTTCAAGAAACCAGTCACAGCTTAACTGAAGTGAACGCGAACAGAGTTGGTGTCTACTGAGGGAAGTCATGATAATGAGATAGACTTTCATAGTCACCGAGGAAGGCATTTTCTTTCCTGATAAGCTGATACTATTTCTTTTTTATAACTCTTTTCCCTTCACCTTTCCTCGGCTTCCCCTTTCCACGGAGCTTCTTTAGACGTCTTTGCTCATCCTTAAAGTCCTGATGCTCATCTCTGTAAAGGCCAAGGAAACAGAGGGTTCCCACATGAGCGCAAAAGACGTGTTGTGATTTGGATATCAGTCATAAATCTCTTTCTTCTTGGTCAAGGGTTGCTCCTGCTCGCTGAATAGGTTTACCACTTTCTTACTTTTTTTTTTTTTTTAATCTTAGTTTCCAGTCTTTTTTTTTTTTTTTTAATTTCTGATACTTTATTTACATTTCCAATGTTTGCCCCTTTCCAGGTCTCCTCTTTGGAAAACCCCTATCTCCTCCCCCTTCCCCCACCTCTGTAAGGGCATTCCCCCTCCCACCCACCCGCCGACCCACTCCTGTCTTCCCCCCTTGACATTCCCCTTTACTGGGGCTTCTAACACCCTCAGGCCCAAAGGCCTCTCCTCGCCCTGATGGCCAACAATGCCCTCCTCTGCCACATATGTGGTCTGAGCCATGGGTCTTTCGATGTCTATTCTTTAGTTGGTGGTCCAGCCTCCAGGAGCAACCAGGGCATCAGGCCAGTTGACACTGTTGCTCCCTCCATGGGGCTGCAAGCTCCCTCACTTTCATGGACTTTGAATCAGTAGGCCTGGCCACTTCACCCAAGATCCGGGTACTCAGATGAGACATGTGCAGTGCATACTCTGAAAGTGGAGACATTTCTTCAGCAGGAAGGAAAAGATTCCTGCTCCTGACCTCGCTCACATGCACCCAAAGACATTTTCTTTTCTTAATATCATTTTATATGTAAAACAATATGGTTCATGTAATTAACCTGGAAATGCAACCTGTTCACCAGAATCTTATAGAGAGGAAACAGGGTATCTACATGTTTCAAAGGACTCACCATCACTATGATGACAAACCAGGTTGAGAAACACAGCACTAAGACTAAGAATGAACATATAGCTATTACAATTAATTTTACTGTTTAAAATGGTATGTCTCCCTTTTAGGTTAATGCTTGAAGGTTTCTTCAAGAACAACATTGGTACTGGAGAGATAGCTCAGCAGTTAAGTGCACTTGCTTCCCCTGCATAGGACCTAGGTTCATATCCCTGCACCCATGTAATGAGTAACACTACACATAACTTCAGTTTCAAAGATTCTGACACCTATCCCCTGAGACCACTGAACACACATGGAACAAAGACACACATGGAGAAAAACAAAGCAAAACAACAACAACAAAAAAAAACACCATGCATATAAAATAAAATTTTAAAGATCAAAGAAAGAGATCCACAGACAAAAAAAAAAAATTTGTACACTGACATTGACCATTTAGGTTATAATTTTGAAAATAAGAGTCTCTTGATTTGAGAGAAAATAAATTAACACTTCTAGATTGTGTTTTGTTTTGTTTTGTTTTTTGTAAGAAGAATCATAATTCCAAATACTTGGGTATGAACTATAAGAGAATGATAGTTATCTGTGACAAAAATAAGTTACTTCTATGTTTAACAGTTAGATTCTATTCCTTTCTGGACTAAACCTCTTATAATATGTATTATGTCTATACTGGTACCTGCTACAAACCACATCAACTCTTCTATAATGACGTTTTCCTAGAATTTACTCTGGAATGTTTCCTAGAATTTTTCTGGAATACTCGAATATACTGGCCTTGTCCAAGGGCATCTGGACAAAAAGGAAAATGGCTCTATGCCCCATCAATTCAGCAACATCTCTCCAGAAGGGGGCACCTTTTCTAGTGTACACTAAAGTGATGTGTGCTTGAGGAGGGGACATGACCTTGTCTTCTTTCCCGACCTCTTACCAGGAAGAATGGTGTATGCAGATTCAAATATAAGTATACTTACATTCAATTTCATCTGTTGTGTTACCAAATCTATAAAACTACTAAAGACTCCTCACTCTTATAATAGAAGGACGAATTTAAAGGCATAACAATATTACACATAAAAGTATCTTCTCTGATGTTTTAAACTTCATATGTTTAAGTAATGGATCTTGGTCTTACCATTCCTTATTCCTTTTCTCCAGATCTTGTTACACTCCCATCTTCCTCCCAGGTTCATGTCTATTTTAATAACCTACTAAGTCCAATTAGTGTCACTCATATGCAAATGTTCGTGGTGTTATCTACGGGGTACGCTGGATCTATGAAATACTGCCTTTCAACACCCAAAGGAAGGTGACTCTTCTTTCCTCAGCAGCCATCAACTGCTAGTAGCTCTTTACCTGGGATGGTTCATTGGGCCCTAGGGGAGAACATATTGATGTTCTTATGCTAAATGGCCATGTTGCCAAACTGCCTTCTAAATATTTATGTTTATACACTTCTATTTGTGCTTCTTTCAACTTTAACCAGAGAAGATTATTTTTACTGCAGAGGGTAGTAGTAAAATTGAGGCTTATAACTATTCAAAAATGCTGAGAATGAATAACTGTGAGTACCAAATCATAAATATAACATTTATATCAGCACACACATGTGAGGACACACACATCCACTCACAAACACACACATTCACACACACTCACACATGCACACACACTCGCGCACAAATGTTCACATGCACTCACATGCTTGCATACACACACACACGCATACATCTCCGAATTTCAGGAAATGTCATAGAAAAGCTGTTTGGAAGAATTTAAGAGGGGGTAAACAAGGAGACGTGCTATGAAAGGCTGGTCTCTACATGGCATGTCTCTTACACACGGGAGCTCCATAGTAGCTGAGATTACTCCACAATATATGGCAATTTTGTTGTAAAGTGCAGCAAACAATGAAATTCTAAAATAGCACTAATATTATGTTTAAGATTATGAAAGAAATTTACAGTTGCCTAGGAGAATATCGTTTAAAACCATTAGAATAAGCCATATCTCTTACCACTAAGACTTTATAACTAGACCAGAGGCCAAAAAAAAAAAAAAAAAAAAAAAAAATCTGAAGAAAATAAGTTACTATAGATTAAGGGAACTAGTTAGTTCTAAAAGAGTAAAATGGAAAATAGGAGAACTTCAATAACCACTAGACTACAGTAGTCAAGAAAGTTCACAGAATAGGCAGGACTGGATAAAAAAGAGAAATGCAATTAAAGCAACTGAAAGTTGATAATTAAACTGCTTGTGCTTCGGCTGTGTCAGAGAGTTGGTTTTACGTAGCATCCACCTGGTTCATAGTGGTAAGGGGTTCACTGAAATGCTCAGTCTGTAAACAATGAAGCTTATAAAGATGGAACTCTTAAGTGGCTTTGTCTTGGCTTGTATTAAAGAGAGTCTGTAAAATGTCCCTTTTCCCTAAGCATGATATAGCTCAGAGATAATCTCTATATTTAGTGCATAGTCTATAACTTATTTTCCTGTTTAGTGTTTTATTTATGGCTTGCATCTCATATTTATGAGGTCCAAATTGAATACTAATTTATTCAAAATATAAAAATGTAATTCAGGTTTTCTAAAAGGAAGAACTGGGTCTGAAAACAAAATAAAATGGGTTTTCCATCCATATAAGTACAGCAAATAATGAGAATTAGAAAAATGCCAATTAACAGACTCCTCATAACATCCAACCATTGTTCATATTTACTTTGTATTTCTATGATATGTGGTATGACTCATGCTAAAGGTATTCTCAGGCTAGTAATTACCACTTAAGGAACAGAGAGGGCACAAGGTCATTAGTCATTTTAACCTAGGCATTTTATTCTCTTT
The DNA here is from genome assembly GCA_028551405.1 of Uromys caudimaculatus. Classification (NCBI taxonomy): domain Eukaryota; kingdom Metazoa; phylum Chordata; class Mammalia; order Rodentia; family Muridae; genus Uromys; species Uromys caudimaculatus. The sequence continues at coordinate 94,853,995 of CM052705.1, read as the reverse complement.
CTCATGAGTCTTCTGCATTTAACCATCTGATGTCTCATGAGAGTTTCTGAAAAAAAATCAATAAATAATCAGAAGTATTTACTAAATTTTTTTAAGTGAATAAATAAATGGATACGACACGGAGGCAGATTATGATGGCATTTAAACCTAAAGAGCCTGTGGTTATGAAGGCAAAGCTTCATTACCATTGATAGTAGCAACATCAGGGCTATCCTTTATTGAGCATTTTATAAGCCTATATGTTAATATAATGATACTTGGATTTTTACACTCAGCAGTGAAGAGTAACCACTAGCTCTTGAGAGAGTCTCTTTGTCAGTCTCATGCATGAGGGTATTATAGCTCAGTAATTATTCAAAGTTTTATAGCTTAGAGATAACCACATTAGGATTTGTAGGCAAGTATCGTTCCATAAATTTCATAACCTATATTGAATTTACATTTCTATACTAATGTATGAACATGTATGTATGCATGTGTGTGCATGCACATATACATGTATATATATATATTCCATTCCTATCTATGGGAAACTCAAGGTTTCACAGCTAGAGGAATGAAGAAGAAAGTCTGAATCGTCTAGTTGGTTGAATGAGATTATTAAAGATCTTCTAGTGGAGTATAATAGTATAATCCTATAATCTCAATATTCTAGAGGCAAAAGGAAGAAGATTGTAAATTTGAGACTAGTTTGATATACAGGGCAAGACCATGTCTCAAAAATAAAATATACAATGATAAAAGTACTCCTCCCGGCTTTACTCTGCCTGAGGAGGATTTCATTAAACTAATAAATGAAGAAGAATGGGAAAATAATCATCATATCCTGAGAAAAGTATTAGGATGAAGGAAAACCTCCATTATCCATCTTCTAAAACTCTAAGAGAAGAGGTGACAAATATTTCTATTTGTTTGGTTTTTATTATCATTGTTCCCTATTTTCCGTATCTATGTGACACCAAATAGATATTGCCTCCCTACCTAGTGAATTGATATAAACACCTGTAAGAATAACGAGAGTTTATTACAGTGTCAAAATGCATTTATTCCTGTCTAATTTAAAAACAAAATACAAAGAATACTTACTGCTTCTTCATTGTATCAGTGTATGGTATAATATTTCTAGGACATCAAAATTCACTACATCACTAAAAATGTCTAGTGAAAGCAGGTTAGAGAGTAAGTACAGGGAAAAGACTTATTTAAGACTGGTAAATTTTAAGTATTAAAAATGCAGGTGACTGGTGGTGGAACAGATAAAGCCATGAGATACACAATGATCTGATACCAGATACCTGAGCAAATCAAAAATGTTTATCATTGAATTTTCATCCTCTACAATACATCAATCTGTGAGGTGGAGACATTGTTTTACAGATGTGTTTGCCTGCTGAGAATTTCACAGGTCTCTGTAATAATGTAATCTCACCTCTGTCTGAAAGTGTTTCCATCATTAGATCAGAGTAAAATGAAAAAGAAAAAACAGTATTCTTTCATGAACAATATCTATTTCATCAAAAGAACAATGGAACAGAGCTTTAAGTGCTGGATTTTTCTGCTTCCCAGGGATGTCTGATTGTCAGAGGATGGTTCAGAATTTTAGCTTTCACATGTCTTTCCCACACTCTAGATACTCGGAGAAATGAGCATACAAAATTGTATCTATTGACTGCTGTCTATATGGATCAAAGCTATGCCCTTTATATAAATTATGTCACTGGAAACAAGATTTGTTTCCTCCACCACTCACACAAAAAGAAAACATAGTTACCTTCACATTTGTTTTTCTTTTTGAGATGAAGCCTTGGGATGTTGCAGAGTGTAGTCTTGAGTTTTGAACTCTAGTGATCCTCCTGTCTCAGACTCCTCAGCACTGAGATTGTATCCATGTGCCCACAACAGCTCTGTTCATTTTACTATATAAATACATAATGAAAGAAGAAATAAATACTTTAAGGAAACCCAATGGTTCATATGCCAGCAAGATCAATTCAAAGGAGAATAAAAGTATACATATATCCCCATAAAAGTTGAAGGGATGGTGAAGAATAAGAAATCACAACACTAGAGTTAGTAACTTGATGGTAAGACACTATTGCTGAAGAAATCACACACTAAGGTCAGAGGTCATGAAAAAATAAACATTCTACTAATCTACTAGCATCTGCCTGATGGCTAGTTCTCATAGTACCAGAAGGTGCCTTGTAGGCTGCAGGGGGAGAAAGGTCATTCAAAATTCTTACCCACCTGTGAACACTGCTGCCTCAAATAACAACCATGCGGGCAAGATATGTCTCTGAGTGCAATACGGGTATGAATTTTGTGGGGATAACTTATCACTTTTCACATGTATTTAAGATCTGCTCCATAGAAAATTCATTCCTGCACTGTTCTCTAAACCTGATCAACTACTATTATGTTGCTAATAATATCAAAGTATACGTTCAAATAGGCATCTCTAGACTGGGGCATGGCTCCATGGCAAAGCATTCATTTGAATAGATATCTATGTACCTTTAGATCAATAGTTCTCAGTTCTCACCATAGAAAAGACAGTTAATACAGAGACTCACAATTGCTAAAAAGTGAAGAAAAATGGCATATCAGTAAAATGCTAAGATATAAAGGAGCTATTTGTATCATAAACCCGACTATAATAGTAAGGACCATTGAAAAAGAAAAGACAAAAGGACTGTAACAGCCCACTGGAGAGGGCTAGAGTAAATCAGGATCTTCTGGGTATGGCAGGAGTATTGGAATCATGAAGTCACAGCAGTTACAGTTGCCTGAGTAAGATCTGTACATGATCAAACCAGTCAATATTCCAGTATGATGACATAGGAACATATAAGACTCCACCCCTAGCTGAGGAGCTATTGACAGTTCACGGTTATTAGAGGAGGGAATGTCAGTTTTCTTTAAGAGTATAGCCATGGTTTTCCATGATCTAATGGATAAACCCATACCTACATACATATTGGAAGCACTAATAAAACTCAATGAAAAAGAAAGAGAGGGAGCGAGGGAGGGAGGGAGGGAGGGAGGGAGGGAGGGAGGGAGGGAGGGAAGAGGAAGACAGAGAAAAAAACAAGCATGAATTGTTGGGACAGGATCATTGCAACTCAGGAGGAGTTGGAGTAGGAAATGGCTATGTAGTGAATATGATCAAATGACATTGTATACATGTATAAAATTTTAAAACTATAAACAGAAATACTTCCATTTTTTTAAAGAATCACAGAAGTCCAATTTGCACCTATCACCCACATGTTAGGTAGGGAGAGATATCATTAAAAGTTAGCACACAGCTACCCTAATTCCAGTGGCAAGGTCTTCTTTCCGAAGGACATGGGCAATAGAATTCTAACCAAATGAACTCTAAATGATCCATCTCAAAGGCTTGTCTCAGGATGTCCTTTCCTCTTGGCATTCAGAAAGCAATTAATCTAGCTGCCCTTGTTCAGAGTCAGTGTTCCACAACCTTCACTTTTGATTTGTCTTTTCAGATTTGTCTGCTAACAGGAAGAAAACAGACAGCTTGAGAAAACGTTGAAGATTCTCACCTATGTTGCAGAATTTAATTTTTTTGTAGTAATAAATACACCAGTATGCTCCTGATGATGGGTGCCTGGGTCTGTCTACCTGAAAGGGAGACTATGAATGGCTCACTTTGACAAATCTCCTGGTAACAGAAGAGTTACATCTCTGAGAAACTGTGGAATGAAGTAGTCATTGTGACTGCATCCATTCATTTCAATCTGGGCTCACATTCATGTATCCCCAGAAGGGATGTGGTAACTTAAATCTGGATTCTCAATTAATGACTGGAAAGCTAAGCCATGCACCTGTATAGGCACTGCAAGATTCCTGTGGTTGCTGTAATAACATAACATACCAGAAAACTGGTGGCTTAAAACAACACACATTCATTCTTTTATAGGCATAAAAGTTGAAAGCAGTTTTACTGAGCCAAAATCAAGGTGCTGTCATAAGGCTCCCTGGGAATATTCCCTTTCCTTGCTTTCCCAGGTTTTATCCCTGCGATACTTGCAATGTGAATGTCTTTATTACTTTAATCACTGTGGCCATATACCTAACATTATGACTTAAAGGAAGAAACATTCATTTTGCCTCCTGGGTTCAGAAGATTGTAGATCACTACTGCAGGGAAATCAAGGAGTGGGCAGTGGCAGTGGGAGTATGCACCAAAGAGTCAAGAAGCAGACAAGGGGCCAGCATATCATCAAAGGTCCATTCTAGTAACTAGCCCTCAGGTGGTACCCTGGCCAAACATCTATCTCCTCAAATTTCCGTAGCTAGGGACCAAACATTCAAAATTTGATCCGATGAGGGATCATCGAAATTCAAACGACAACAATAACACAATATGTAGTCAATGTTCACATTGCCTGCATCTATAACAATTCTTCCATTCACCTCTTCTAAGGATACTTGTGCTGGCAGCTAAATCTCACCAAGATAATCAAAAGTAATCCCACAATCCCCCCACCAAGGTCTTTAGCTAAATCAAATCCATCATATTTCCTTTGTCACAAATACTCATAAATCTCAGCATGTAAGACCTAAATATCTTTGGGTCCATTAAAAAATGTGTCATATCAGGTCTGAGGACACTCCATTTAAACTTGATAACATCTTAAAGGAATGAGTGCATTTGCCTTTCTATATTAGTTGGAAAAACTCGTGTTCTCTTTTAGGACCTATAACAAATAAATGTCAGGATTATAACAGTAAATAGAATTCACCTGAAGAGGCTCAATCAAATGTGCTGATGGACAAGAGTAAAGGAATGAGAGCAGATGTAAGGTGTTCAATCAGTGACAAGCAACAGTAAAATTTCTACCTCACTCAACAGGTAAGAAAGAATGAGGAGATACTTGAACTTCTTGACATGCCTGACAGGGACCAATCTTTCCAGCATAAAGCAGGCATAGACAAGAGGAAATAAATGCTGACTTGTGAGATGGGAAATAAAATAGCCTGCATACATATTATTCCAATAATACCTGTTTAAAAACTAACTCCAAAATAATTAACTCCAATCAATAAATATTACATAATTGACATATAATTTTGAACTCATCCTTATCTGTATTGATAATCCTTTTTCATTTCTCTCACAGCTTTTTGCTTAAGGGCCTCTGAGTTTTGTGTGTGTGTGTGTGTGTGTGTGTGTGTGTGTGTGTGTGTGTGTACTTAAAACGAGACAGTAAAGAATCACCTCTTCTTTTTCTATGATTATTCAATTCACAAAATTATGTTACCTCCTCATTTATAATCTCAAATGGTTTGCCACCCTCCTACTGTGTATCGTCCCCAGCATCATTCCCCTGGCTTAAAGAAAAATTGGCTTGATTGTATTCAATTATTCATTCTCATAGAAAATGCTAAATCAAGAATAATTAAGTTCTATATCTCACCCCTGACTCCATATGTTGGAAATAGTTTAGATTTCCTCCGCGATGGTTGTTTCTACAGATGCTCTTGCTTACTCACCAATGTCCTCAAACAAAAAATGATTTCTATGCAGAGGCTGCACATAGATTCATTATATTCCTGGTCCTTGCCTGATTTCTAGACTTTACATTTTCCTAGGGGAAAAAAAAACTTTAACCAGTAACTTCTGTGTCTTCAAGGCAGAATTAATGTACTCAGCATGACCCCACTCAGAGCTCTTGCCTGCTGACTTCTAAACCAAATCCACTTCTGATCCACTCATTGAATCCCCCACCCTTCTGCTAGCATCCTTGGCTCAGCACTTCTGATCATATATCACCTCTCATCACCTGTTTAAAAAGTCTGTACTGAGTGGTACCGCATCTGCTGCTTGGTGAATTAAAGTCTTGCTCCAAATCCCATGCACCGTTAACAAAGCACTTCTCCCCTTGCCCTTCTCCTGACATCTCCTTGCAGCCGGAAACTCTGCTCAAAGGGACAGAAGCAATCAATAGTGTCTCTAAACAGAGGATGCCATTGGCAAGGAGGGAAAGCTCAGCCACCATTGCAGTGAACCCCACGCCTCTGATTAAGACACTCGCATGAGCTTGATTGATCTGCCTGCCTGCACTGCATGCAAACCAGCTAGCTACCTGCTCTCCCTCTCTTGCTGCTTCATTCCTTTCCCAGAACAGAAAAAAACTCACTGAGAAAAGTGGTTCCCTGTCTGTGAAGAGCTTAGATGGAATTACTGACAGCTCATTGTTCTCTCTGCATTCAGATTCAGCAATCAATTAGGAAGGATCTTGTAGCAATCACACTTGGAAATGAAAGGTCTACATTAGTTCACATCAACAAAGCTCCTTGTTGCCTCCTTCATTAAAGACAGCTAGCTCCCTGTGGCCTGTTTGATCAACTTGACCTAGTCTAGCTATGGACAATCCTGTTGGTTTTCTCACACAAAGAACACAAAGGAACTTCACAAGGATGAACACACAGCTAAATCTCAGATCATGAGGTTAGAGCACAGGTCTGGTGAATAGACTCAGGACCTCCCCACACAGAGTGTTGCCATATGTAGATTGAATACACACATGAATATAAAGTATATTAATATATATAGCAAGCTTTCAGAATTTGTAGCAAGCTTTGAAAGCTCATAGTATACAAATGGCTTCATATTTTATTGCATGTACATCTTTTATTTCAACATATACACAATATATGTAAACTACATTTGTACAATATTATGTACTATACATTATACTAATCTGTACTATTACTGTATTATACTTATTATCCAATGTGATTGATCACCCAATGTGATCAAGGAGGTATTAACTGACATTTGGAATTTTACATAGCATAAAACCTCACTAAAGTGCTACAGTACAGGTATTGTTTGTTTCATTTTTTAGAGGAAATTGCAATTTAGAATAGTCATGTAATATCTCTCATCACACACCATTAGTGAACAGCAGAACTAATGTCAGAACCATGTCATTTCTTCAATGATAGGGAGACAAAGAAGGGTAGCTTTAGTACCTGTCATGTAGTAATTTATAATCATACAGCAGAAATAAGATACACACGGGTAAAAGATTGTATAATAAAGAAAAACCATCTAGGAAATATCTTGGGTAATAAAAATTACTAATTCCAAAATGAATACTGTCAACAATAAATACTTGAAGTTCATCTGATCAGTGCTTCTTAGGAACTGCGTCCAGCCAGGCTGGCTGAAACCTCCTCCTCTATCTCAGCCTTTCCCTAGGTATTCATACCCATTACAAACCTCTGGGAAACTATGCTCTCTCATCATCTTTCTCATTTACTTGACTTAATTGTATACTTGGCCTCTGACAGTCCTTAAGAACTCAGTACATCCACCCTATCACAGACCATATTTTCTTCCTTTTTTGTTGAATTCTTTCCAACAGTCCTGTATCTCTCTGGAACCAAAACTTCACATCAAGCAAAAGAAGCACACATGTCCAAATGATACCAGCCTCATGGTCTTTTCCCTTCCACATATGATGGCTGTGGATTTAATAACAAGCACTTCTTTGCCAGCCAGACCTGGCTCAGAAGGTTGGAGGAGAAAGAGGTGGGATGGGAGTTGTCAAAGCTTGACCTTAATCTATAAGAAATTTTGAAAGGCCTTCAATTACTCAAATTAAATTTGTTTTAAGCACTATTACCATTCATTACTTCCTTATAAAAGAATGTCTTACTACTACAAAGGACAGAATTTTGAAGGAATGATTCATGAGTATCAAGTCAAAGAGACCATTCTAGAGTCCTAGCACTCTTATATAAGAAGAAGAAAAAGATCATTCTGTAATAAAAAAAAACAGTTTTGTTTTGGTATTTTTTACTACTAAAAACTATATCCTATATTTTGAAATTAGGCTGAAGAAATTTGCAGTAAACACATCCAATTATATATATATATATATATATATATATATATATATATATATATATATATTCAGGTAAAATGATAGCAACTGTTTCTAATATTCTGATAAACTACCTTGATACAAAAAGCTACCTAGGGGAGAAAGAACTTCACTTCCAGTAGCAGGATAGAGTCCATCATTGAGGAAACATCAAGGTAGTAGGAACTTGAATAGCTGGTCACATTATATCCACATTCAAGAACAGAGGAAGGTGGGCTTCTGTGGTATTTCAGAGATTGCAAGATACCTAGTCCAAGCTCCTCTAGATTTTAGAGTCTCTGTTGAGAAGTCCAGTGTAATTCTGATTAGTCCAAATTTGTATGTTACCTGGCCTTTTTCTTTTGCCACTTTTAATATTCTTTCTTTGTTTTGTAGATTTGTGTTTTGACTAATATGAGCCGGGATGGCTTTCTTTTCTCTTTCAGCCTAATTGGTGTTCTGTAAGCTTCTTGTATGCTTATAGGCATCTGTTTCTTTAAGTTGGGGATGTTTTCTTCTATTATTTTGTTTAAAGTGATTGCTGGACCTTGCAGCTGTGACTCTTCACCTTCTTGTACTATTATTCTTAAGATAACTGATCAAGGGGCTACAAATTGTAAAGCAAGAAGTCCAAGTATGATTATTTGCAGATGATGTGATAGTATATATAAGCAAATCCAAAAATTCTACCAGGGAATACCTACAACTGATAAACACCTTCAGCAAACTGACAAGATACAAAATTAACTCAAAAAAAAAAAAAAAAAGTCAGTGGCCTTCCTTTATACAAATGATAAATAGGCTGAAAAAGAAATTAGGGAAACACCACCCTTTAAAATAATCATGAATAATATAAAATATCTTGGTACATCTCTAACCAAGCAGGTAAGAGACCTATAGGACAAGAACTTCAAATCCCGAAGAAAGAAATTGAAGAAGATATTAAAAGATGAAAAGATCTCCCAAGTTCCTGGATCAGTAGAATAAAAATAGTAAAACTGGCCATTCTACCAAAAGCAATCTACAAATTCAATGCAATTCCCTTCAAAATCCAATACAATTCTTTACACACTTTGAAAGAGTAATTCTCAACTTCATATGAAAAAAAAAAAAAAAAAAAACACCCAGGATCTCTAAAACAATCCTGACCAATAAAAGAACTTCTGGAGGTATCATCGTTCTGACCACAAGCTGTACTACAGAGCAATAGTAATAAAACTGCCTGGTATTGGTATGGGAACAAACAGGTTAATGAATGGAATAAAATCAAAGACCCTGAATTAAACCTGCACACGTACATACACTTGATTTTTTACAAAGCAGGCAAAATCATACAATGGCAAAAGGAAAGCATCTCCAACAAATAGTGCTAGTCTAACTGGATGTCTGCATATATAAGAGTGCAATAGATTCGTATCTATCACCCTGCACAAAACTCAAGTCCAAGTGGATCAAAGACCTCAATGTAAAACCAGATACACTAAATCTAATAGAACAAAAAGTGGGGAATAGCCTTGAACTAATTGGTACAGGAAAAACTTCCTGAACAGAAGAACATATATGGCTTAGGCTCTAAGATCAACAATTGATAAACGGGATCTCATGAAACTGAAAAGCTTCTGTAAGGCAAAGGACACTGACATTATGACAGAACAGAAGCCTACAGATTGGGAAAGGATCTTCACCCACCCTATATCTGACAGAGGGCTAATATCCAAAATTTATAAAGAACCCGAGAAGCAATATATCAACAATACAAACAACCCAATTAAAAATGGGGTACAGAGCTAAACAAAGAATTCTCAGTAGAGAATTCTCAAATGCCCAAGAAGCACTTCAAGAAATATTCAATGTCCTTAGTCATCAGGGAAATGCAAATCATAAAACCCTGATGACTCAGATCAAAAACTCAAGTGATAGCACATGCTGGCAAAGGTGTGTGCAAAAGGGAACACTCTTCAATTGCTGGTGAGAGTGCAAACGTGTACAACAACTTTGGAAATCAATTTAGCAGTTTCTTAGAAAACTAGGAATAGTTCTACCTCAAGACTCAGCTATACCACTCCTTGGCATAGAGCCAAAAGACCCCCCACTGTACCATATGGACACTTGCTTAAATATGTTCATAGCTGCTTGATTTATAAAATCCAGAAACTGGAAACAATCTAGATGTCCGTCAACTGAAGAATAAATAAAGAAACTGTGGTACAACTACACAGTGGAATACTATTCAGCCATTAAAAACAAAGACATCATGAATTTTGCAGGCAAATGGATGGAACTTAATATGATGCTGAGTAAGGCAACCCAGACCCAAAAGGACATGCATGGTAAGTACTCACAAATAAGTAGATATTAGCAATAAAGTACAGGATACCTGCACTACAATCTACATACCTGAAGAAACTAAAGAAGAAGGAAGGCTCAAGCAATACTGATTGAATCTCACTTAGGGGAATAAAATAGTTACAGGAGGTAGACGAGTGGGAGAGGAGACCGGGAAGGGAAATGGAGTGGGTTCAGGATCAGGTGTGGGGAGAGACAGAAGAGAGGGCCAGAGGGTCAAGAGAATGAGTAGAAATCTGAAACTGGAGGGGGTAAGAAGGTAGGGCGCATCTCAGGGGTATGCCAGAGCCTTCCTTCTCTCAAGTCCAATTGTTAGAGCATCAGGTAGCATGTGTTTCATGGAACAGCTGCTACATGGAACACACTTGTCTACAAAATTCACTGGGCATTTAGAGTGAAGCAGAGATTCACCTTTGTTTTTGGTGTTGTTGAAGTCATTGGCACCAATATTATTTTTGAGCCAAGACCTATTCTTTCCTGATTAACTTATTATCCTCCATAGGGAATTACTGTATATAAAAGACTAAAATCGTCCTGATATTTCCTAGAAAGACATATTCTTACTTTTGTTAAAATCAAACATTTAGCTTCATACTTATATTTTCCACCACATAGAATATCATATCTGTAAAGTATAACATAATTTTACATCATTTTCAATATAAATGTATCAAATGTTTCCAATTTTGAGCTCTTTTTTCATCCTTCAATAACATTTTATTCTGTTATGTGCCTGTATCTAAAATAAATACTTCTCTAAAGTCAAGTGGCTGGCTTTTCCTCCAAAATCTAGTAACTCACTTTTCTGGCATTTTTAAAGTGTCAAAAATCTCAGTTCCAATCAATAGCTTGTCATAACATTAACTAACTCGACAAGCATGCCTTTGGAGGAGGTACAGTTAAAATATTAAATAACAGCCTATGTAATTATGCTCCTGGGAACGGTCCCACATCTCAACCACCAGGTGGCAATTTCACCACATTATATGTGCCATTAGGTAAGCAATGGGCTAAATGGTGTGAAAAGATGATTTTTTTTTTTTTTTTTTTTTTTACTGGCAAGTTGGTACTTTAAGGGCCTGCTGAGAGACACCAGTAACAACATTCAGAACCATGAGTGCAAGATGCAATGGAAGTTCTATATGCTATGAAAGATAAAAGGTTACTCTTTTCTTTGTGTCTGAGCTTAGAATACAAGTTCTACGAGTGGGTCCTAAACTCCATGTATCAAAAAGAACAACTTAGCAACAGCTGAACTCACACAAAGAAGAAGAAAAGATTTAGATAGTCTCTGCTTCTCTAGTATTAAAAATCAAATCTCATGCATGCACATGCACACACACACACACACACACACACACACACACACACACACTGCTCCTACCTGTGTTCGATGTCTTCATTATTTTTCAACTCAGTGATCCTCAAATTTTACTAAATCAAACTTATTGAATGAGCAGAGTCCTACTGTAAGAGTCTGATTCAGTGTTTGCAATAAAGTTACACAATTCATATTCCTAATGGGACACCCCCCGCCCCAGTGACACTAATGTTGATCATTAACAAATACACTTTGAGAACTCTTTTTTTTTTTTCTATGTGCCAAGCTTCTGATAATCCCCTTGATACTGCAATGAGGAAGACATTCATTGCCTAACAGAAGTACTTGCTAATTGTAAAGCATTTGGCAAGATCAACTTTTGAGCTTCATTCTCTTACCTATAAATGAGGATAATATAACTCATCTCATAGGGTATTTTAAGATCCTCTAAATTAAAATATCGTCAAAAGGATACCAAACAATATCTCAGAAGGTTTTAAGCATTCCAGAGAGGAGACAGGTAAGCCGACAATATCAATATGATGTGTTGTGGCCAAAAGTCTGCTCCAAAATCAATTGCAATGAGGGAATCAGAAATCAGTTCCCTAGAAGCCTCTCTTCCATGGCCTATGAAGATCTGACGGGAGAAGAAATACAATCTAACATTCATAGTTTTATGATTCAGTATTCTTTCAAATACTTATAACAAAAAACCACCTTAAACAAGACTTGGTAAAATACACTCAGACTGACATCAATACACATATATTCATATATATTTTATCTGTCTCATGGAAATAAGAAAATAATAGGCAGTATTGCCTTAGAGTTCAATGCGATCAAGATCCTAGTTATTGCCTTAGTGTTCTCTCTCTCTCTCTTTCTCTCTCTCTCTGCGTGTGTGTTTGTGTGTGTATGTGTGTGTGTCTGTGTGTGTGTCTCTGTGTGTCTATGTGTGTGTCTATGTGTGTGTGTGTGTGTCTCTGTGTGTCTATGTGTGTGTCTATGTGTGTGTGTGTCTGTGTGTGTGTGTCTGTGTGTGTGTATGTGTGTGTGTGTTTGTGTGTGTGTATGTGTGTGTATATGTGTGTATGTATGTGTGTATGTGTTTGTGTATGTTTGTGTGTGTCTGTGTGTGTGTGTATGTGTCTCTGTGTGTGTGTGTGTGTGTGTGTGTGTGTGTTCTCTTCTTTCATTCACTGTTGGCTAATTATTTACCTTGACTTCTCTCCCTGCTGTCTCAATTTATGAATGTTTTCTATAACATGTTCTTGACACGGGCTGTGCTATAACTCAGTGGCAAAAAATATTCTTAGCATGTCCAAGGCCCTGAACATTATCTCCAGTATAGCCAAAATAAGTGTCCTGCTTGACGTACTAGAGGTACAGGACTCTAAACCCAGCGCTTGAGAGAACGAAGCAGGAGGACTGCAAAGTTCAGAACATCCTATTTACATAACAAGATTCTGCCTCAATATTAGCTTCTTTTTTTCCCAGTGTAAGTTAATTTTTCTATTTATCATAGAATTATTTTGCTTTCTCACACACCTCAATTCTAAATGATGGCAAAACTGGCTTCCCAAATAAGACATGGAAACAAAGATGCCTTTGATACATATGTCATATTAATATTTTAGGTTTTATTAAGTATATCTTTTGCATGCTATGGCAAAGGTAATGGGCAAAGCTCCAAGATTTCACTGTTGATTCAATAATTTAAAAACACATGCTGATTATCTCTCCTCATTTGTAGAATTGGTTTTAGATATATCATATTATATTATTATAATATTATATTATATTATAAGATTTTTCCAACATTAACTTATTTTAAGAAAGACTTGATTCATGGCCATGGATGGCACTTGTTTGGCTCAGGTGCATATTTGAATTGTTCTCCAGAGAGAAGGGCATGTCCAAAATCCATGTGTTTGACCTTTCATTGAACAGTCTTCACAGATGTAATTAACAGGTTTCTAGATAATACAATTTTCTATTGACCAGCTACATTTTTACACCCACAACATATGTCCTTTTGAGATGCATAAGTTAAGAAAAAACAGAAGAGAAAATGTTATAAAAATAGAGTCCACATACCCTATAACCAAGAACAACCAGAGATTTCCAGAAACTACCAAAAGGAGGTAGAGAAGCATAGATTCTTCTTAGGAGGAAAGAACTATCCCTACTGACAGACACTAGGAATTTGTACCTCTGTTTCCAAAATAATGAGAAAATTAATTCCTGTGGCTTTAATCCCATTCAATTTGTGGCGGTGTTTATGGCTGCTGGTGGAAACAAACGTAACAACTTTTTTATACAATTAATGAGGACTTTGGTTTCTCCAGACTTTGGTTGATAACTCAGCCTTCAAATAAGGACATTTAAAAATATTGAGAGTATCATTAAAATAAGGTCAAAGGAAAAAACATGGTAATTATGACAGTAGTGGCTAGCACTTACTAAGTGCTTGTTACTTTACAGGCAGCTATAAGTGTTGTGGTGCTCCTCGCTCCCATTAAATCTCACAGACATCATTGCAGGCACCCAGTACTCTTATCTCTCTTTTTTTTTTTTAATGCAACAGACAGAGACACGTTGAAACTCATTAATTTTTTTAATTAACTCTTAGAAAGAAGTATTCCATTTGTTCTATCTCAACTACATTTCATGAAGAAAAAAATATATCTAATGCTTCCTAAGCAATTGGATAGTGCTGGCAGTTCTAAAGGACACCCTAAAAGATCTGCTGGGCTGGAAATAATTGAAGTCAGACACTGTATCATAGTCCTTTCCTTGGCTGTTTTACATTTAACTAGCTAGAGAACAATTATCTTAGTCCCTGTCTTTTCTATCCTCTAAAATGTCACATTAAAGTGTAACCCTCCATCAGTGAAGCCTTATGGTATTTAATTAGAAACTCAGCTGCATTCATATGAAAATCCTAAGAGTTCACTAACCTGGGGACAAGTATGTGTTGATGTGAAAGATAGTTGCAGGGGTCTGAGCTAATGATCCAAGAACTAAACTAAGTGGTGGTGTTTCATTCCCATCTTCTACTCACCCCATCTTAGCTCAGAAGCGACATGATAACCTCCAACCACTAAAGAGGAGCTGAACATGGTTATTTCTCTGAGTAGGAAACCATAATGGAATTTGTGGTTGCTATTAAAATTCCTGTGTCTTAAAGCAGAGCCAGTATGATATGTGAAAAAGGAACATGAGCCTATAGGTCACAGGACATGGTGTGGTCATCAATATTTGTTTAATTTCTAGTTTCTTTCCACCCAAGACCATTCTACTTTCATGCTTCTCTGACTTGCTCTACATTCTGTGAGACCAGCTCTATAACGCCCTTCTGGCTGAGTACTGGCAGCCAGTGATTCATACAATAAAAACTACTTCTGTTGCCAGCAATACAGTGCTTACTAGCCTCTACTATAGGGGCCTTACTAATTTACCCATCTTCTAGAGTTCCAGATCTCATCTGGAACTGATTACACTATATTCTTCCTTTGTTTCTCCAGAGCTGAGAGGTTTTAATATTCTCTGAAGTTACTAAATGATATTTCATCTCTATTTAAGATAGTTCATTTGTTTGAAGAATTGTTTCATAATGATAACCTGACTGGTTGTGTGACCTTATTGCTTGCATTGTTTGATTTCTGTTTAAAAGTGGAAGGGGAGAAGAATAATATTTACTTTATACTATTCTTATAGTTAATGGCTCTTATACATTCTTTGAGACCATGTATTTTAAGTTCTTGATTTATAATATATACCTGATATAGAGCAACCTATGTTCAAAAGTGCAAAGTCTGTCCATTTCTTGTATAATCTAAAGTATATATATAATATTTAAATTTCATTAGCTGATGGCACTCAGGGTATTCTTAATTTCACCCTTCTATGTATTTTTAATCCATTTGGTCATTGTCTAGTCATTTGCTCTAAATCAATAAAGCTAAAAATTATACAGAATATAACTCAAGAAGAATTCATTGAGCATCTTCTCGAAATGTCACCTTGTGGTCAGGAGAAGGAAGCTGATGGTAGGAAAGGAACTTAGTTAGGATTTGTAGTGGCTGTTCCTGATTGTCACCTTGACTCTGTCTAAAGTGAACTGCAACCCAGAATTAGAAGGCTCACCTGTGATCCAGAGCTTTAGGCTGGAAGATACAAGTTTCTGACCTGGGTCTTGGCATGGAGATCTTGAGGTATAGTGGCCATGAAAAGCTTAGGCCTAGGCAAAGTAGTACATGCCCTTAATCCCAGGAGAGTGAGGCAAGGAGATCTCTGCGTTCAAGGTCATCCTGGGACAAAGCAAATCCCAGATCCAGGCGTGGTGGTACACACCTTTAATCTGGGCCACAACTTCTGCTGGAGACCTACATAAGGACATTGGAGGAAGGAAGATTCACTCTTCTTCACCTGCATGCCTTGTGGGACTGAGAAACTGCTAGATCCTTGGACTTCAATTCACAACTGCTGCTGACCATTGTTTGGGAGTTGAACTACAGACTGTAAGTCATCAACAAATTCCCTTATATAGAGTTCTGTGACTCCAGAGAACCATGACTAGCACAGGATTTGCGTTCTTTTCACATAAAATTTAAATTTAAAGGCCATGAAATACTTTTAAGTGAATACCTACTGCCTTACCAAATACCTATTTAGTACTTAACTCAAACTTCTATCCTGACTGTGAGCTTTCCTTTCCCATTTCCTGACCACATTAATTTTCTCTTTTGTACTACAAATAAAATTTCACTGCTCTTATTCTTTTTTTCATAGATTCACTTTGATGTGTTATATATGAAAGGTAATTATTCTCTGGGATCTGGTGTCCTCAAGCTTTCTTCTTTGCCCTGGACACACAATATGTTGGGTTTTGTTGGGTTTCCCCAGACGACAACTTCTTACAGCTTTCTTCTTTTATAAAATACTAATATTCTGCTACTTGTCTTCCAGGACATTGATGTATTATTGACTCCATCCTGTTGTAAAACTTATTCAAGAAATTCTATGGTTGTTTACTCTGTTTCAGTTATAAAGTTGTCATTTATTTTCACTTAGTTTCCCAGATGTGCTACTCCTTTATGGTCCTTGGATTTGTGAGTATAATCCTAGCAGATGTTTTAAAGTCTGCACTGTCCTACCATAGATCTTACTCAATGGAATGCTTTATTCTTTTCGTATTGAGTCTCCAAAGAATCATTAATTTTGTATTATATCCCAGACATTGTAAAAATTATCTTGAAAATTTTCTTGATTTGCCATCTACCTCCAAAGAGTATATTTTTTAAAAACAGAAATTTAACTGTTTGTATCTAATATGTAAATTTTGCTTCTTGAATAGGAGTTCATTTCTTTTGAAGGGAAGGTTTGGCTCTTCCTTGCACTTGATGGACCAGGACCAGCCACATACTGAATCAGTGCTCATACATACAATTTCTGCTTCCCACTCTGTTTCTCTCCATCCCTGGAGTGCCCATGATTTTTCATGGCCGGTTTCCTCCAAGTGTATTCTCTGTTCGCCAGACCAGATAGATGGCAGACATCCTGTTGTTTGGTTCACAATGTACATTGCTGACTTTAGCCTGCCTCAGGATAAAAGTCATGAAGATAAAATATATATATATATATATAAAATATTCATATATATAAGTGTGTGTATATATATATATATGTGTGTGTGTATATATATATATATATATGTGTGTGTGTATATATATATATATGTGTGTGTGTGTGTGTGTGTGTGTGTGTGTGTGTGTGTGTGTGTGTGTGTGTGTGTATATATCCTGTTCTAATCCCTTCTTACAAATGATGACGTTTCCTCTGGGATTTGCTTGTCTTTACCTTGTTCTCCAATATCTTCACCTCATTATTGTCTTGTATCCTATCTGGAGTTTAAATTGTTACCTATGGTGGGGATGTTCCAAACAGTACTCACAGAAATATGTAAGCCTGGGATTTATATAGAGAAATTATATATTTGAAATAAACAAAAAGAAATCAGTGATGGAGAGTAGTATGTCTGTTACAAATTAATGGGTCAAAAAAAAAGCCTTCTGCAGAAAGCACTAGATAAGCTGGAACTAGAAATCTATATAGAAAGTGACTAAGCCAAAAATTGAATATGAAAAGATTATTTCCTATCATAAAAATAATAAGAAAGTACTTCGCTATGAGTCTTCTTGTTGTGGGAGGTAACACTAAATCTTGGCATTAGAAGATTCACTGCTTACTGGAATAAAAAGTTTTAGCTTGTGAGCGTAAATTCAAATACCTTGGGGTTAAGAGACTTAAGCCTGTATATTGTAAATCATTCCTTATAGGCACAATGCAATAATAATATAGTTTCATATATATAATTTACTCTGAGGTAAATTCTTATGTAAATACATGGCATATAAGCTAATTCAGATAACTTTTTCTATCATCTGCTACATAAATATATTCTAAAATGCATTCATAGTTCATTAAGAAAGATTACTATACATCCAGAACATGACAGGAGAGGAGCGAAATGTGTTAGGGGGAAGGAAAGGATGGGAAAGGAAGTAGGAGCAAGAACAAGGGAAGGTGATAGAGAGAAATGCAGCAGCATCCTGTGTTCTCTTGTACAGGAATCCATACTTAGCTAGACTGTGTAAAGCAGAAGAGGGACTATCTGAGGAAAGGAAGGAGTAAAACATATCAGACAGCTGTAAGAGAGGTGCGTGCATGAAAATACGATAATGAAGATCACTATTTCGTATATTGCCTAATATAAAGGAGGGGTAATAGGGCTTGGCATGTGATTCAGGGATAGAACTCTTGCTTAGCATTCCTGAGCCCCCGCATACGATTGCCAGTGCCACCAAATTAGTATTTATTAATATTACTATGTGAAAAACCTACTGCAAGAAAAAAAGACCAATATTTTGGCACAGCTTCCCAAAATTAATA
>CM052705.1:94810905-94834976 GCA_028551405.1 Uromys caudimaculatus | reverse complement strand
GGGTGTATTAGCTTCTTTTTGTTCTAGGGCTTTCAGGTGTGTTGTTAAGCTGCTAGTGTATGCTCTCTCCAGTTTCTTTTTGGAGGCACTCAAAGCTATGAGTTTTCCTCTTAGCACTGCTTTCAATGTGTCCCATAAGTTTGGGTATGTTGTACTTTCATTTTCATTAAATTCAAGGAAGTCTTTAATTTCTTTCTTTGTTTCTTCCTTGACCAAGTTGTCACTGAGTAGCCCAGGCAGAGGTCTCCACCCTCAGGTGGGAACCGGAAGGTTCAGAGATTTTGTGTTCCACGGCTTCTCAGGCGCTGGGTCCCGGCGGATCCAGGTGAGTCCGGGTGAGAGGTGTTGCTCCCCTTAACTCCACTCACTGCTTTCCCAAGCTCCTGGGAGGATAGCTTTTTCCGGTGCTAGTTGGCTATGGACTCCTGGTGGCCCAGGCAGAGGTCTCCACCTCCAGGATGTTTCTATGCCCGCCTACCTCTGTCCCTGTGTCTCCCAGGTTCAGAGCAGTTCCTGGTGAGCTGTGGAGGTTTTCTTGGGCCCACTCCCAGTTTTTCCAAGCTGCTGGGAGGGTATCTTTGTCCTGGCGCTAATTTGCTCTGGAGCCCTGTGGCCCAAGTTGAGGTCCCCGCTGCTGGCGGAAGTTCCTGTCCCTCAATCTCTGTGGCCCGCAGAAACCAGGCAGAATCGGTGAGCGCTGGGGCTAGTTTTGCCCCCACTTGGGGCTTTTCCACGCCCCTGGGAGAGAAATTTTCTCCCGGCGCTGCTTGACTATGGAAATCTGGAGGCCCAAGCAGAAGTCTCCTGCCTCAGCTGCCCGCTGTTGGGATCCAGACCATTGCCGCCAATTTAATAGAATGTGGGATATAGCAATATTCTCTCTTTAAATCTAAAACTGTGCAGCATCCAAGAAACTCATCAGTTGGTGCTATTTTTCAACAAATGCCAAGGATTCACTAACATTTTTCTGCACAGATCGCCAATAATCATCAATTATTTGATCATTTGCAAAAAGAACAGGAAACCATGCTATGACTTGAAGGAGAATGAGCATGGTAATTTACCTTTTTTGGACAGAAGACTTACAGGGGAACAAAAGACCAACAAAAAAACTTTATATTGCACGAAAACTGTAACAATTAATATCAGTCCAGGTTATGAAAACAGTGACCCCTGAAATACATAAAAGGGGATAAAATATTTAAATACTCAAATGAATAGAAATATCAAGTCTTTTAATTTGATATTTACTTTAGTTGCTAACAGAATTGTATTATGTATGTATAAATACTCTCCTTCCATTTCATACTAAGCTCTGCTGATGAATGATACTGAGAAGTATCTGGAAGTAGAGAGTAAAGGACACATTAAAGGTCTGTATTTCATTAGAAATATAGACAGGTATTATATGAAACATGTTAAGGAAAGATAAAGTCAAGATATTGATGGCAGAGAAAGCTACCCTTTACTCTATTTTTATCTCACTGGAACGCTGCCATAGACCAATCCTTGCAGCCCTAAAGAGAAAAGGTAGTGAGCTATATAATCTGAAATATTTATAATTACTTTTTTAATGGTGGTAATTAAGGTTCCAGCTTGCAGTGAGGGTCAAGCACAGTCCTAAGGGAAGAAGGTGATATCTCATCAATCCTGCAGATGCTACCAGAACTCACATGGACTCATGGGATTGAGATGTACTTCAGAACCGTCCCTGAAAAGGCAGCAGTGAGTAGGATACCGCTACAGTCAGATAGGCTTGGAAGGTTCTGCAACCAGGTTTCCCATCAGAAAAGGAGTAAATGGGAGATCATGATATCATACTGAGACGACACCTTCTAAGCACACATAAGATATTTCCTTGTGACTTCCAGAAATGGTGGGCAATTGTCTCAGCAAGAGGAAATATTGCTGAAATAATATCAATCATCGTTATGATTCGTTAAGCAGACTCTCTAGATGCTGTGTCAATTGATTTCCCTGTATTTGTTGACGATGCAGCAACTATGTAAAATAGGTTCCACAAAGACCACCTCTACACATGTGACCGTGCTCAGACTCTGGAGCTTTTGTTTAATTTTCTTGTGTGTGGCTCAAGGTAAAATTTTAACAAGCAGATATTCAGAATCCTATGCCTTCAACACACAGGAATATTTTATAAGTCTTTAACTTAAGTATCTTCATAGTATCAACCAATGCACAAAACAGGTAAATGAACTCAGCTGTCCAGGACTGTATGTTTCTTATTTCTGTGGCCTTCACATGCACTTCATCAGGAAAGAGCCCTACAAACATTCACAGGCTTCCTGTACATCTTCCTACTACCCTTATCTATAGCACAGAATGTCCTCAGTTTCCCCTCCTATCACAGCATTTTTACTGATATAAGATCTTACCCAGTATGCCAATCCATTTGGCAGGGACCTGTGCACACTCCTAAAACTACAAAAGCCCCCAAATTATGCAAAGAATAGAATTAAGGAAATGTTTCAAGTAAGCATAAAGCTAAGTTTCAAATAGTGTGATGTCACCTTCCTGAAGCATGGCTTATCACTGACAGTGCTTACAGGGGAACTTGGGAATTTGAAGTATAAAATAACCACACTATTCTCTCTTCTGTGCATGACATTTATTATTTAATATTTGTATAGCAGTTTACAATACTACTGATTAGCTTGTGAGACTCTTGAATGTTTGCAGACCGTTCGGCAGGTGTTCCTTAGGGAAATGATGTAATAGAATCGTGCCAGAATGTCTGATCCAAAAACCTGATTTTACCACTTACTGTCACTTCAAGCAAATGTCTTAATCTCCTTAGAACTCAGAGATGCCAAGCAAATAGCAATAATAGTGCAAAGAATTTAGTGAAAAGTAAATGAAATAATAAGTAGACTAAGTAGCTAGCATAGTGCTTGGTGCATAGTGAACACTGTGCTCATTGGCAGACAGAACCCTGTGGGCTTTGCCTATTTTGTTCTTTAATTAATTTAGTCTTTACAACTCTACAAAGGGGACACTGTTATCCATGTTTCACAGACCAGAAATGCAAAACAAAAAGACACAGTTTCTTTTCCAGTGTTAGCTCTTTTGTTCTTCTTATCATATTTATTCTCCCTTTAAGGACAAAAATCAGAACTCATAACAAAAATAACTTGCTCTCAGAAAACAGGGGAACTTAAACTTCTGCCCACCTTCTTTACTCCACCCAAATGATGAATAATAAAACATACCCGTGTCATTTGACAGCCTGCATGAACACCCTGCATTTCCCCCTATTATATATTGAAATTTAATACAAACAGTAGATGAAGCAATATATACAATTGCACAAAATTTAATTTTTAAATAAATTAAAGACTTTAAGAATGTAAATAGGCTGATCAATTAATAGAATTATTCATACAACAAAGTCATTATTTGAATCAAGAGTTTGTAGAGCAACAAAGTAAGCTAGTTGGGGGTGATTATATGTTTCTTAACATGAATTTAAACTATAGATAGTTGCCTAGCTTTTATTTTCATCTTTACGTTTACCTCACTTTGTGTGAGTGTAAATCAGTCAATGAATGAATGATCAGGTACTAAGGAAAACTTGTTCAGAGCCCATTCCAAAACAAATCACTTCAGAACAGAACAACAGCATTGATCTACAAACAATCCTAACAGGAAATCTTCATCCATTCTGCAAATATGATAAGAACATGTAGTGCCTAAGTGGTATGCCACCAAACAGCATCAGAATCAAGAGGTATTGGGCCTCAGTGTCCTGATTCACTTTATTTGTCTTCACCTTTATTCAACTCCTACTTTTATTTTAAAATTTAACATACTTATGAACCACAATTTTGAACACCAGCTTGTATGGAGAGCTAAGTCTTCAGTTGTGTTTGCCAGACATGGTTATTGCCTGTTTGCCAACACCACTGGCCATGAAAGAACCAATGTGAAGCCAAGTCCATTCCCATTGGAACACATATATATCTCCCTCCTCATCTATGTGTTACAGGAGAGGTCCCATGGCTCATGGCAAGAAAGGATACATGTGTCAGTATCTCAACAGATTATTTCTCTCTCAGATCTTCTACCTCCATGTCAAATCTCAAGAAACCAAGTGTTAATCCCCAGCCTAGAATTTATCAAACAATCTACCACTTTTCTGTCTCCTAATGAAAGGGCTTCATTTTAGGAGAAGGGAACTCTCATGAAGAGACTTTAGTTGTAAGGCCGATCCAAACTGAGATGAACCCTTGAGACTATGGTGGAACTGTCCAGTTCTATTTATGTCCTTTGGTTCTCGCATCCCTAGATTCTAGCCATTGAGGACAGAGCACTAACTATGGGAAATTGTCTCAGTGATGTACTGTATTTTAGAGACCAGCACTCTGCTGTTACTATTGTTACTGTTGACCTTACAAAACAACCAAATATAAATAAGCCATTTCTACAATAACTGTCAGGAAATTCTAGTGATGGAGTAAACACTGCTGTATTTTTTTTTTCTTCTAAGAAATCTGGATTTCTCAAAGAAAATTCTGCTACTAGATAAGACTTCCTGTATGTTTTCTGAAGAAGGGCTAGCAGAGACACTGAGGAGTTGGTGAAGGCAAATTCAAATATAGAAGTAGAAAGCTTGAAAAAATATGTCATGCCTAATAAACATGAAAAAGATAAAAATCAAGTTCATTAGCCTCTTTTCATTGAAAAATTAACTACTCTGTGCTTCAGGAATGGACTTATAGCTCTAAAGTTGAAAATAAGATTTCCAAACATCTATACCAATAGGCAAGGCCAAATAAGAGATACAGGAGGTTTGTATCACTGACCAAGTATTGTCAGCTTGGTTTGCATGTGTCATGAGATGCCCAAAATTGCTTGGTTACCTTAGCAGCAACTAGAAGATAAAGTAAAGCAAAAATGGTTGTGGATAACATATTTCACCAACCTTCTTTTCTAAAAGACTTGTCTTTTTAAATTATAGTTTTCTATTATATCGTTATAAAACTCACAGAAAGAGTTATCTGGCAGCAAATATTTATATATTGTGTTTTCTTTAATGACACTCACCTAAGGGTTTCACAACCATGAGTCATTTAATCGTTACCACCAAATGAAAGAAGATAATCATGTCTATGTGACAACTAAGGCACAGGTTGCAAAATGATTTAAGTATTAGTAAGCTTAAAAGCCAGGGCTTCATGCTACTAACAAAAAAACTATTCATGCAATAAATTAACGTAAGAAAAGATGGCTAAGAATGCAGGGAACTAGAGCCAAGATGAGTTTGGAAGAGGTAGTAGTCCTGGTGGTGATAAAGCATATGAAAGATTGAATGCTAGGTCTTACAGACACAAATAGACACATGGCTCATGTTACCAAATCCCCTGGATTTATGAGTTGAAAGCCTTCAAAGAACCAGGTAAATATACATCTCAAATAAGATGAAAGAGTCAAAAGCTACAGCTTATAGTGTCAAGGATAAAAGTTTTTAAAGATTTGTGCTATGGATCCCTTTGTCATTCTGGTGGCAGAATAATATATTTGAATACATAAAATGCAACTGATTACCATGCAGAACACATAAAAAAAGTTTAAAGAGGTTTGTAAATCCAGTCTTTTCTATATCCATTACATAATTTCTTACTCTAATAAATAATGTGATTTCAAGAATAAGCCTGAGCTATATGCAGCAATGTTTAATATATAAATGTTTTACGTTTTGTTAAAGTATCATTTGTATACCAAAATCTGCATGCATTTAGTCTATAATCATTATGTATCCCTATGATATTATCAAGCCATGGTTTCAAAGGATTTGTTACCTCAAAGTTTTTCACTATTGTTTGGTGTGGGAAAGACGGAGGATGGTAAAAATGACATAGGAAGCCTATATGCAACTTTTCCTAAAACCACACAATTCTGTATGTTAACTGTAAGTGCTATGTGACTATTGTATCTCAAATGTCTAGAATTTACTCATTTTGTATAACAAGAGGAATAATTTCCCACTCTCTCCTCCCTCTTGCTGCTGGCATCCTTTACTCCATTCCACTCTGTGATTTTATGACTTTGACTATTTTAGAAACCTCATATAAAGGGATCATCTATAGTATTTGTCAACCTTTGACTGGTTTATTTCAGATAATATAATGTGCTCTGGGTAAATCCATGTGATGGCAAATAGCTATGCATCTTCCCTGCTGAAGGCTAAATAAGATGAAGTTGCATTTATATCTCATATGTTCTTTATCCAATATATAATTTTACCACTCAAACTATGCCTCTCTGAATTATTTGCCATACTGTGCAGATTCACGAAGCCCATAGGAAGGAGCAGGAAGATGCAAATATATGAAGAACAATTCATCTTTATCACAGTATGTATTCGTTAATTTAATTATTGTTGGGACAAGATTCCTGACAAAGAGCAATTTGAAGGAGGAAGAGCTTACACTGGCTCACAGTGTAAGGAGATTATTTTATAATTGGGTGTAAGGGGCCATAGGAGCAGGTGGGAAAGGCAAGGTAGTCAGACCAGAACACCAGCTGTTCTCATAACATTTGCAGTCAGAAAGCAGAGAAGAGACCAAACAGCATCCCAAACAGAGCTGCCAGCAAGGTACCAAGTATCCAAACACATGAGCCTTTGGGGAATATTTCACACTACATTTTGCTCCTGTCTCTCATAGGCTTCTAGCCATCTTTCAGTGAAAACTGAATTCACTTCAACTTCAGACACTTTTATAGTTTTGAACAGTGCCAACACTGTTTCAAAGTCCAAAGTCTAGAGTCTTTTCTGAGACTCAGGGCAACCTCTTGACTGTGACTGACTGTAATTTTTTAAGTTATATACTTCTAATACAGAATCACACTGAATAAACTCTTCAAGCCCAAAAGAAATCAATAGAGGCATATCTAGGAAAGATCAGATTTAGCAAAACTGACAGTGTCGGAGTAGAAGTAGGATTTGACAAATTCTGCAGTTCTTTGTCCAGAATCTGGGAATTGTGACAGAATGACATAGGCTCTAAAGACACTGGGTTGCCTTATTCCTTCAGCTTTGAGGCTTGAAGGATATATAATGTCTCTTAGACAGATTCAACATCATGTCTTGAGTCTTCTTCACCAGATGAACCATGACCCTGGAATCTCTAACATCCAGTAGACCACATTACAGCTTACACTTCATCTTTACAGTTTCGTAACATGCCCTCTAAAAGACTTCCTTTCAAGTGCACCAAACTTTCCATCTCCTAAGCTCAGGAATTCTCTTGAAGTATGTTTTAACACTCCATAGACTCCTACATCTTTCATACTTGGAACGTAAGTACACCATGGTCAATGCTACCAAGTTTTCTGTCACCTCAGATGGAACCTGAGTTCCTTAAGCCACATTTGATGCATATCTGTATTTCTTGATAGATAAATTTGTAAAATTGCTTTCCTAGATGGTGGGTTTTGACTAGGGAAGCCTACTACTCTAGAACTGGATTAAAGCAGTAAATTGTAGCCATGCCATTACTGGATGCTGTGCTGTTTTGGAATTCCCTCCACTAAACAAATTTGTCCATTGCTGTTTGCTGCAATATCTCTAGCCAAGCTCCCAACAGAATCCTTATTGTCACTCTGAGACCTCATTGCTAGAGTGCCACTGTCTATTTCTCTCAGCATTCTTGTCTTCCAAACGCCAACCAAAATTGCCCACTAAGCTCTGCTCCAGATATTGTAAATCAGTTCTATCTCATAGTTCCAAATCCCTGTACACAACTCTCAAAAACCAGTTTCAGTGATGTAAAACCATACAATCAGGTCCATCACAACAGCCCCATTTCTCGATCCTGATTTCTATATCATTTGCTTTTCTTCTCACATCAACAAAATAACTGACAATGGAAATTTAATGGAGGAAGAAGTTATCTGGCTCACAGTTTTAAGGGATTATTGCATTAATGGTCTAAATACATGGCAACAAGCAGGGAAGGCATGGTGGTGGGAGAAGAAGGCAAACTGGTAACAAACTGGCACACAGAATCAGAAAGCAAGACGTTGAGTAGAGCTATAAAACCTAAAGGCCAGCCACTTCCTCCAGCAAAGTTCCACCTTCTCAAGGTTCTGTAACTTCTCCAATCACTGCCATTAACCAGAGTCCACATAGTCAAATACATGAGCCTATGGGGGACATTTATGGTCAACCATAATACTATGCCCCTATGTTGATTCACTAACCAACTGAATAAAATGTGGTAAAGAGTGATATTCTGTATTCATGTGATTCTAGCTATGTCTAGTGATGTTGGTACATCATGCAATTCTAGTTATAGCTAAAGATGTTGGTACATCGTGCAATTCTACTTATATCTAGTGATGTCAGTGTATCTTGAGAAACACAGGTTAAACCTATAGTTGGATGGATTATATCAGTTGTAGTCAGCATTATTGTGAAAAACTGGTAGAATTTCAACATTTAGCAATTTTTATGACAAATTATGCCATTAAAGAGCATCTGTTTGTTACTATCTGCACTATAAATAATGACATTATTCAAATGCTTCCAGAAAACTAATATGATATTTTCTCGAGTAAACTTATATTGTCTCTTTCTCTTTTGATTCTCTGTGCAATATATAATCCAATATGAGGAGTTAACAATTAAAACAGTAAAATACATTTCTCTTAAGAAAATGGAAAGTAAAGAACAAGAGTCATTATATAAGAAAAGATTGTTAAATTATTAAATTCTACATGCATTTTTAAATTTTTAAATCAAATGTATCCATACACACTGATGAAAACAGAAAATGTCCAATGTTGACTATTAAATAATTTTATATCAACTGCCATGTGTGCCTTTCTCTTTTTGGGAAAGTTGGTAAATAATTGAGGGAGGCATTGATATAGACTGTAGAGTGGGGTTCAGCAATCTTGATCCTGAGAGCTAAGCATTTCAACTAAAAGTCAGAAAAATTTCTAGAAGTAACATATAACTCTGATTTTGTAGTTTGTATTTGAAGAATTGGTATTTCTAGACATTAATAATGATTATAATATGTAGAAAATAATAGAATATTATTATAACAACTAACATAAAACAACCGTAATAAATCAAATAGAAGTGAGCAAATGGCTTTGGTAGAATTGCGTTTTCATTGTTTTGCCAGAGGACTTCTATAAGCCATGGATGACCTTTCGACTGCTATCCAAGGTACTGCTGAAAATGTTATAGAAAATTTTCTGTGATGTAAACCACTCTTTGACCTGCCATGCAAGACTCCTAATAGAAACCTGTGTAAAAGATATTAACTGAATTAAAAAATAAATCTAGGCTCTTCCAACAAAACCTGGACTCTATACTACTAGATAATAAAAACTAACTAAATGTGGTAATGGTAGTCTATAACAAATATAGGAAAATTACTACTGAAAAAATGAGGTGTCCCTGTCAAGTGAATTATACATAATGTGGAAGAAGTAGAATTATCTGTGGGTTCAAGGGAGGAAACCTAAGTGAGGGTGGCATGTTGAGAAGGATAAAGAAAGTATGCATGAGACTGGTAACCAGGAGTCAACACAGGGCACTTATGCAGGTAGGGAGATTCTGCTTGTTAGGAAGTAGGAAATTTTAAGGAACACACAAAACAGGCCAAAGACAAGGGTCAAGAGTGATGGACAGAGAGCATAAAGAGCAAAGTTAACGGGAGAAAATAGAAAATTATACAAGAGCAACATGAAGAATTACCATGCAGAGCACTACTATGAGTTGAAGTTTTTTCTTGTAAAAGGTGTGTTGATGTTTTCGTCTCTAAGACTTGCTAAAAAGGCTCTGTTTGGAAATGAGCTCTTGCAGATGTACACCACTTAAATTGAGGTCTTGAGTCTCAGCAGTCCTCATTTGTGATAACTGGATTTCTTATATGGAAAAGGCACCACATGAAGACAGAAAAATACACAAGTAGAGAACAAGGGTCCTGTGAAGGAGGAGATGCAGAAGCTACATTTACACTGCTATAAGCTAAGACACACTAAAGACTGTGGGTAGCAGCAAAAATCAAAGAATAAATGAGGAACGATACTCCCCTAGAGATTTTAGAAAGAGCATGCCCCTGCTCACACCTTAGCTCAGGCATAAGGCACCAAGAATTTAGAGAGATTACATTTTATTTGTTTAAGACCATCTAGGCTTGTAATTTGTCATAGCAGCCATAGGAACCTCATTCCTTAGGATTCTTGACTCGGGCCAGAGAATTTCCAGGATGAGATTTGATTAGGGAAATGGTATTATCAGATTTTCAGTTTGAAAGCATGACTTGGACTGCACAGGGAAATGTAAGCTGGCAGGGGAGCAAGGTCAACTGAAGAGAAATTAGAAAGAATGGCAGTAAAAATTGGAAGTTATGTAGCCAAGAATCAGACTTAATTATATCCTGTTAGAGTTCATCTAGCAAAACTACCGTGGTTTCCAGTGCTGGGATGCAGCAATGCCTCTTCAACAAAGATACTTCAAACTGGAAGCAAAGCTCTCTGAGAACTCTGTCACTATGGTAACACAAAGCCTTCTTCTGGGCGTAGTATTTTATCATTCTACTCATTTGCAGGGGAAGAAAACCATCTCTGGTAGTGTAACTCAGCAATAAAGAAAATTGTGAAGAGACCCTTCTACTTTGGCATGACGAGTATTCATAATGTAAGAGTCTTTCAAACAAAAGAAACTCAAAAGATGTTGAGTAACCATAGCTGTCACATGTCCACAAGGAAAATTCCAGGAATTTGTGAGAGGACTTGGAGCCTGAAACAGCTATCTCCTGTAACCAGACAAGATGTCCAGTGGAGGGATGGGGAACCAACCAAGTTATAAAACCTGTGACCTACAATTTGTCCTGCCTATAAGATGTACAGTGATAAAGATGGAGCAGAACTTGAGGGAATGGCCAGCCAATGACTGGCAGCTTGATACTCATGTTGAGAGAGAGAGGGAAAGAGAGAGAGAGAGAGAGAGAGAGAGAGAGAGAGAGAGAGAGAGAGAGAGAGAGACCGTTTACACTATTAACAATATTCTGCTATACTTGCAGTCAGGAGCCTAGCATAACTGTCATCAGAGAGGCTTTACCCAGCAACTGATGGAAACTGGTGCAGAGACCCACAGCCAAACATTAGGCAGAGCTTGGGGAATCCTGTGGATGAGGGGGAGGAAGGATGGTAGGAGCCACAGGGGTCAAGAACACCACAAGAGTACTTACAGAATTAACTAACCTGGGCACTTAGAGGCTCACAGAGACTGAACCACCAACCAGAGAGCGTGCATGGTCCTGACCTAGGCTCTCTGCACATATATAACAGTTGTGCCACTTGGACTTCATGTGGGGACTCCTAATGGGGGAGTGGGGACTCTCTCTCTCTGATTCTGCTGCCTGCCTTTGCACCCCTTTCCCCTAATTTGGCTGCCTAGTCTAGATTAAACAGAAGATGTGCCTAGTCTTACAGAAACTTGATATGTCAAGATTGGTTGACATCCATAGGAGGATTCTTCTTTTCTGAAGAAAAAGGGAGAAGTATATGGTGGGGGAAGAGAGGTGGTAGGGAAAACTGAAAGGAGAAGAGAGAAGAAAAACTGTGGCTGGGATGTAAAGTAAATAAATTTATTAATATATAAATAAAAACCTATTTTATCTGCATAGCCTGTCAGAGTAGTACTACTCCAATTCTGTAAGTGAGGAAGCTAAGATCTCATATTTTACATCCTGTTCCACATAGGATTTTACAGTCTACAGACAAAGCATCTTGACTAACACACCAAAAGGAAAGCTTCAAAGGCCAAGACTATAGCAAATGGCTAATTAGGAAATCAGCTACGATGATGAGCTATCTCCATAAGCAAAGAGATCATGTTTCTCCTTGACTTGTGTATAACGCATCAAGAACTGTGAAATACAACAAATTCAATTAGTGCTAACACAGCAAAAACATTCTGTAATGTACAGATTGCCCTGTGTCTATGGAATAATCACCAATTAAATGTAAGAAGCATGTATTTTCTGAATAAGGAATTATGAACATATAAAATTTACAGACACATGGTCTAATGATTACTAATAATTACTTGAGTTCTTATCATCAATATGATTCCTGGGAAGGGACTTCTCACTATTATAAAATAATTTTGTAGTCAAACAATGTGGAGTAAAGGAGAGACCATGTAGACACTGACTAACCAAAAGGACACATTGATAAAATCCGTGTACATTTAGAATGAATAGTAACAAATGTTGTACTAAATAGAAGGAAAGTGAGAGGAATGAAAATTAGTGAAGAGAAACCCAGAGGTGACAATGATATAGGACAGAAATATGCTTTTGAGAGGCTAGAGTCTACACTGTCAGGGAATTTGAGATATTTATAAAATGTTATACCTAACATTCTCATGTCAATTTATTTAAACAATGTACTAGAACCTTACCAGAAAACACAATTCTAAATTTACTGCACACCACAAACCTCTTGAATGAGCTCTGATTTTTGTGATAATCAAGAAAAGCATCAGTGTAACTTCTCTGGTACAAAATGATAGAGCTGAAACACTGTGTGTGTGTGTGTGTGTGTGTGTGTGTGTGTGTGTGTGTGTGTGTGTGTGTGTGTGTGTTCTAGTTTGTTTTCTGTGTCGGTTAAAATACTCTTATTAAAAGCAACTTGAGGGAGGAAAGAGTTTATTTCAATTTACACTTTCCTGTCATACTCTATCTATTGTTGAAATCAAGACAGGAACTCACAGCAGAAACCTGAAGACAGAAACCACAGAAGAACACTGCTCTCCCACCGGCTCATGGTCAGTCTGCTTATACAGCCCAGGCCCATGTGCCTAGGAATGCTGCCACCCACGGTGTACTCTACTTTCCCACATCAATTATCAATCCAGAAAATCTTCCACAGACATGGCCACAGGTCAGTCTGATTGAAGCAGTTCTTCAAGTGAGGTTCCCTCTTCCCAAGTGATTCTAGACTATTTCAGTTTGATAATTAAAATTTAACTATGACAGTATGCAATGACAAACATGAATAGCTATTTCTCATAAATGTGCCAGAGACAGAGACTCTACATGGCCTGGATCTTGACTATATACCTAAATCCATTATTACTTTCCAGAGAATCTAACCTATGCTGTGATTTTTTTTGTATAGACTGAATCATTTCCTTCCTAAATCACTATGTACCAAATATATCCTTTGTCTCTACTCTTCTAGTAGATAAGCATCTATAAGTGTTCACTTAGCTGCTTTTTCCTCCAGAAAACCTTTAGCATAATCTTCTCACAAAGTCTTCATACAGAACAATTGTACATTTTCCTTGCAAGGGCATGGTTGTACTTTGAAGTAGATAGTACTAGAAGATTCCTACTACACAATAGACAGTTAGCATTTCACAGCCATTGTTAACATCACCATAATCAAATTTGATCCCACCTTTGCTAGCGATTCCACTGCATCTCAGGAGAGGCAACCCAGCTGGCATGCACATGTAACACAAGATGCCAAGATCATTCACTCTCTACTTCTAGTAAGTTGTGAGGCTTAGCAACTGGGCTATGAGATAGGGAGTGTTGAAAGGATCTGGCCATTAAAGGCTATTCTTATTCAAAGAAAATATCAAAGACATCCAAGATTAGGCAGTGTAATTCACCGTGGTGTTTCTCTAACATTCTTTGATAATGGCAATTTGGAAACATATGCCCTGTCTTTTATAAGTGGAGCCCAAGACTTCATAGGAATGGAAAAGAAACTAACGTTTAATAGTATACACTGAATTTAGAATAGTGGGAAGGAAAGGATCGCATGGTCTTCATATAACCAAAGCAGAATGTGAAAAATAAACTTTCAGATTTACTAGATTCTTACGCAGAACATTTATATTTTAGTATTTGTCTTTGAGAGAGAACATCAACACCACTTTTTCCCCAATGCCAATTATGTAATATACACAAAACACATTCTCACATACTGACAAATTATAACATTTTGCAAAATATAAGAAATAAATAAACGTCTCATTTTTATGAGTGATGTTGTAACTGGAAAGTGGTAAAATGGTAATACTATGAGAATGTTGTTCCCAATTAATATGAAAACATAAAACTTTCTAAGACCCATTTGCCATATTCCACATGTGTCTCTAAAAGTTTCTCTTTTCTCATACACAAAACAGTGAAAGGAAACGTGGTTTTCTGTAGGCCTCCATCATATGGAAAAGCTCAACAAGAAAAATGTTTTTTTTCTGACTGTTCACTGTTCTAATCAGTCTCATAAAAGAAACCTCCCTCATCAGCCTGTCATCAGACAGATTCTGAACATAAGGTGCAGGGGGGGGGGGGTGTGGAAGCAAAACATATTCCAGATTACCCACTGAGAGACTCAGACAGACATCACACATGTTGACCATACCCTGAGAAGAAGATAAAAGAATGGGTACTGCTTTGAAGATTATAAATCATAATCATTACTATATCATCAGAGGTAAGGTAATTTTTTTTTCTTTTTTTTTTTAGAAAACGTGTAGCAGCATCAATCACTGCAAAACAAACACTCAAACTTCACCTTCTTCAAAGCATTCTGGAAAATGCTTTAGTTACTTAGGAAGGAAGCTTCCTAAAAATCTCCTTCATCTGGCCCATCACCTCCTCTCCCACAGGCTTTTAAATATTCAGGGGCAACTATCTACTTTCTCAGATGTAGAAAGATGTGTTCTTTCTAGAGTCTCTAGGACTTAAACTGATATCCACCCAAGAGACAAGTAATAATCCTGGTTTATTGCTGGATCTTCCTGGACAACCGCACATGCATCATGCACACACACACACACACACACACACACACACACACACATGCACGCACACACACACATGCACTCATGCACAATCACTTATTCTCATCTCATGCACATTATCTCTTACATACTGACACACTCATGTACAGGCCCACTTTCTCACATTGTGCTCACTATTACTGACACAATCACAAATTCTCACACTCGTGCACACTAACTCGCACTCTTGTGTGCAGCCTCATTCTCTGTCTCACTCACTCATAAACTCCCTCTGTAACACACACATTATTTCACACAGCCACTTATCCAAGCACTGCCACACGCTCATGCACACTATCTGCATTTGTTGTATTTCTAAACTGATATTTTCTACCCATTACATAGGAAATTCATCAATCTCAAACTTTCTCATTATTCTATAACATAGAAATATTACTATATCCCTCTAAGAGCAATCATACATACAATTTCTCCATCTAAGAAATGCCACAAGTTTTTGGCTAGAAAGTCTGCTATTAGAATGCAAACAACAATCTCTGCTGCCCTCTGGGCCGACAGAAGGAAGGAGAGAGAAGGTGTGATATTTTTTAACTGTGTAGTTCTAGAACACTTTTCTGGAATATTCAATTTTAGCATTCATCAAGGTAAGAAAATTTCATTTATTCATTTTCAAAGAGAGAACACTAAAAAAAATGATGTGGGACAGTTCCGCATTGTTCATTCTTGTATTCATTTTAGACACTACAGATTAGAATCAAAGACACAAAAGCCGTGACTCTCCATACCACCTGCAGCCACTTTAAATTAAGGCAAGACCTTAGCTATGTGGAGTTAGGTGGAGGGAACTGCTGAGTCTTCCTTTTCCTCATCTTTCCTTATTTTCAGTCTGATTATGCATCATAGCATTGATAATCAAAAATTCTTCTCTAAAGCTGAGAGAAATATTTTGCCAACCAAAGCACATGGGAACCAAACCCAGCTACCTCCCCAAGGTGAGGAGAGAACAGTATTTGCATACTCCATTAATGTTGGGCTTGGCCAAGTGACTCTGGCTTCCCATCCAGGCAAAACATACAGCAAAATATGTATTAACCTGGAAGTAATTTCATGGGCTCAAAACTAGGAGAAAACTGTTATCTTCTCATGAGTATTTGGACATAAGTTTGGCTAGAACCTGACTGAGGATAGACACAATGGAGCTAGATTGTGACGCTCAAAAGGTAGTGGGCCCTGACAGGAAGACTATGAATATCATCAAGGTGAATTCACAGGGCTGACTTTAGTCTCCAAATCAAGTGCTGAGTGTATGCTAAGCTATGCTTTCTGGAATGCTTTGTGTAGTTCTTTGGGAAAATCAGCACAAAAACAAAAGTTTGAGTGTTTGATTTTACTGTGAAGCACAAAAATGCCACTCCAGGTTGCCAATAAAATAATTGGGAAAACTGCAAATCAAGTCAATCACCAGTATTTTCAGGACTCTATATAGTCCCTCAACCCTACTTCTTCCTTAATTACTTTAGATTCCATTGAATTTCTGTGCCACACACACATACATACTTCCATTCCACCTAAGTAAAAAAATAGTTGAAAAAAAAAAAAAAAAAAAAGAGTGAAAAGGGCCAGGCAGTGGTGGCACACGCCTTTAATCCCAGCACTTGGGAGGCAGAGGCAGGCGGATTTCTGAGTTCGAGGCCAGCCTGATCTACAGAGTGAGTTCCAGGACAGCCAGGTTACACAGGGAAACCTTGTCTCAATAAAACCAAAAAAAAAAAAAAAAGAAAGAAAAAGAAAAAGAAATAGTTGAGATTGATCTGTCTATCTATCTGTGTGTATACATATACATATACATATACATATACATATACATATACATATACATATACATATACATATGTATATATATACTGCAAAACAGTTACATAGGACTTGGCTGCACCAGGTAATTCTACAAGAACAGAATGAACATTTTTTCCTTTTTCTTTTTAGTTAATTAATTAATTAATTAATTAATTTACATCCAAATAGCAGATTCACCTCGCTCCTCTCCCCTCAACCCCTCCCTCTCACCTTGCTCTCCCCATCTGCCCCTCCTCACCTTCTCCTCAGAGAAGGAGAGCCCCCCTCCCGTATCAACCAACCTTGGCATATCAAGTTGCAGTAAGACTGGAACATCTTCTGTTAAAGCTAGAGTAGGCAACCTAGTTAGGAGAAAGGGATCCAAAGGCAGACACTGTAGTCAGAGATAGTCCTTGCTTCCTTGTTAGGAGTCCCACGTGAAGACCACGTTGTGCAAGTGTTACATATGTGCAGTTGTGCATATATGTACATATTACCTAGATCTATCCTATGCATGCTCTCTGATTGGCAGTTCAGTTTCTTTGAGCCTCTATGGGCTTAGGTTAGTTGATTCTGCAGGTTTTCTAGTATACTTGACCCCTCTGGCTCCTTCAATCCTTCATTTCCCTCTTCCACAACATTCTCCAAGCTCTGCCTAATGTTTGTTTTTGCATCCGTTTTCATCATGTGCGAGGTGTAGCCTCTCTGATGACAGTTATATTATGTCCCTGTCTGCAAGTATAGAAAAATATCATTTTAATAGTGTCAAGGGTGGGCTCCCTCTCATGGCATGGCACTCAAGCTGAGCCAATCATTGGTTGACCCTTTCCTCAAATTCTGCTCCATCTTTTACCCCTGCAAATCTTGTAAGCAGGGCAAATTTTGAGTCTAAATTTGGGGCTGGATTGGTGTTCTAATTAGAAATCTTGCCTGGTTACAGGAGATAGCCAGTTTTGACCAAATATTTTTGGTCTGCTTCTGTTATTTTTAATCAGGATAAATATTTACTTACTACCAGTATAAATTGGATGGGCAAATATATGCCTATAATATTTAATATCTTTATTTATGCATGCATCCATAAATCACATAGTATATGGAACATAGAAAAGTTTTTTCTATGCATTTCTTTTGAAATAATTAACACTCATCACATAGTCCTCTGACAATGAGTCAGGACGTACATCTTCTTCTCTGCCTGCAAATCACTTCAAGTAAAGTATCTGAGTGTTTGTCATCCTCAGACAGTATTTTAATCCAAGCCAAGTATGACCATCCATATAATTAATACATGTGTTTTCTCATTCCTGTCAGGGGTTGTGTGTTCTCAGTGTGAATAAACAAACAAAACAGGAATACTGCCTTAGCTTGCTTTATAAAAAGCACTCTTACTACTTGTGTGCTACTTCTTCTAACATTCATCTCCAGAATTCATGGGGTCAAGATGAGGGATAATTACTATGTGTGACATCAGCCTCTTTTCTCTATTTCTACCAGAATGTTTCTTTGACTGATACCACTTCAGGCTGTGGTATTTCCCAACTTTGGCTTCTTGTTTCACCATACACATAAAAAGTATACTAATCTGAATTTTTTTGAAAAGGCTTCAAAATAAGGCAATTGTCTCTTTGTTTCAGAACATTAC
This sequence comes from Uromys caudimaculatus, assembly GCA_028551405.1. Lineage (NCBI taxonomy): Eukaryota > Metazoa > Chordata > Mammalia > Rodentia > Muridae > Uromys > Uromys caudimaculatus. Next base: position 94,816,692 of record CM052705.1, on the reverse strand, counting down.
ATGACTGTAACAATTCCAAAGCCCGGTGATAATCACCAGCACCTTCATGTGTCTCATGCTAATCATAAATTATTTGATTGTACCGGTTTCCCAACAAAAGCAATTTTGCTTCCTGAATTTTTTAACCTATCACAGTATCTCTCCACATCGTTAAATATTCATCTTAAATATATTTTAATGACTGTAATATCCCATAATTGTTCCAATAGCTCCCATCTGATAAGTGTTCAGGCTCCTTTCAGATACTTTCTTCTTTTGAAAAGTACTTTAAAGATAATTGCTGTGTATATATCTTTTCTGCATTGATGGGTGTTTCATTACCATAAACTTCCAAAAGAGGAATTATTAGATAAAACTATATGTATAATTTCTAATCTTTAATCTATAGATCAGTGTACTGCTCTGAGGACAACCATGCCAGCTTATCAACTTCAAGAGTGAGACCAATTGCCAACTCTTTACTAATATGGAATGTATTGAATCTTATTAATGGAATGAGTCGGTATGCTACTATTGCTTCATTTCTAATTTATAAAACAACATTTCCATATATATAACTAGCCATCCATATACATTTCTTAGTTACTGATGTGTTCACTCTTCTTCTCATTTGTTATTGAATATCTATTGCTCTTTTCTAACCTATGCTTGTGTTCATGATATAAACATTTTGTCAATTTCAGAAATCACTTGTCTCATAATTTTCCATAACAACATTCTCACAATCAGAAACTTTTATGCTTTTACACAGTAATATACAATTTGTTTTCCTGGTCTTTTTCAGTACTTAGGCTTAAAGCACCAGTCTGTAAGCTCTGTCAGTTAAATATTCACCCATATTTAATGGTCTGATTATTTTACATAGAGCTATCTCTTCAGATATTTTAAGAATATTCACCTTTATTTAATGGCCTGATTATTTAACATGGAGTTACCTCTTCAGATATTTTAAGTTGAGTTGCATAAACTATATCTTCAGGTTAGGTTGAATTCTCTCTCTTGACTGACAGTTTGGTGGCAACCCTGTAGAACCCTGATGAGTAGCACTCAAAATAATAACCTAGAGCAGTAGTTCTCAAACTACTGCTATGATTCTTCAATACAGTTCCTCAGGTTATGGTGATACCAAACCATGAAATTATTTCCTTGCTATTTCATAACTGGTTTTTGCTAATATTATGAATCATAATATAAATATCTGTGTTTTGAGATGGTCTTAGGTAAGCCCAGTGAAAGGATTCTTTGACCTGTAAGTGGTTGTAATTCACAGGTTGAGAAACACTGTCCAAGGGAGAATGGAGGATGGACAAAGTTGCTATCTAAGCCCGGAGCATGTGCTAATTTGTATACAGCATAGAAAGATAATAAAGATTTTATGAATGGTACACCCCAATATTAAAAACCCAAATATAGGATAATGGTTAGAACTCCGCATTTATAAAAGACTGAGAGAATTCAGGGGAGAATTATAGAGAAAAATGATGCATGCTTGAACAACAACAGTTGGGTTCTGGGGGATGTGACCAGTGAGGAATCAGATGGAAGAAAAGAAAATATTGGAATCTAGAGGAAGATGGATCCATTTTGTATAATTACACACAGCCAAACAAAATTATTTCCTGAAGTTATGTGGAAACCTGAATTCTATGACACACTTGGATATTAAGCTGAGATGACTTCTAAGCAAAGTGGTGAGAGTACTTCTTAGTTTCCTCCTGCTGGCTATAATAAAATGTAAGAAAACCACGATACAATGATGAAATGAGGAGGAGGAGGAAGTGAATGAGGAGGAAGAGGAAGAAAAACAGAAGAGAAGGAAGAGGAGGAAAGCAGTGACCTTTGATCTGGTAAACTCTAGTCTCACCAAGTGGCAAAAGATGATAAAACAAAGTAAGGGGTAGAGGAAACCCCAGCGAAGTGGCTTGTAATCTTGTAGGAGAGATTTAGAAAGTTCAAAAAGTCAGTATGTTGTATTACACAAAGGATCCTTTCCAAAGAATGTCATCTCAGAGATCCACTCCATTTGCCCACCTCCGTGACTCAGACTTCTCAATAGAAGTTCAGACAAGAAAGCATAAGTACTGAAATTATATGTGCACATTGTCTTGTCTAATAGGGTAGATATTGAAACCAAGGGAGTAGCTTGGGGTCTTTAGAAAATTATTTTATCTTGGATAAAACATGCCATCTTGGATACAAAAAGGCAATGCAAAATTAAGTTTATTAAACTCCTGAAATTCTACTTGTAGAAAATAGGTTGTTAAGACAATTTCTTCAAACACACATTACCCTTTGTGAACAAGAACTCAGGTAGAATTGAAAACCCACAGAGTGCAACACAGAATCATAGAGAACTACTCTCAGTAGATATTTTCCTCATAATCTGTAATCTGTGGGACTTTTGCTCTAGAATACTCACCTGCCCTTGGGAATGCTTGGTAGGAACTTAAACCTGTTTCTAATCAATAACGTTTGACTAAAGTGAATGTCACATTAATGATTTTTACATTATATGACTGTTGGAGGGAGCAGATGCCCTTTAGTGTCTCCACTCACAAGTAGCGCTGGCTTTGAAGAAGCATGGCACTATGTATTCGACCTCTACATACAAATATAGGACACCCAAAAAATTTGAAGACATTTCAAAGTCAAAGTTCCCTCACTCCTGCCTCACATAAGAATTCAGCTTTGGCAAACATCTTGATTGTAACTTTGCACAAAATTCTTTCAGGTCAGGCTTAAATTCTTGATGCACAGAAACTATGATATAATTACACATACAGTTTTCATCTATTGGTCTTATGCTAATTTGTTTTGTAGCAAACAAAATGCCATCTATAATATATTGTGATATAAGCTATTAAATTACAATCCAAAATAGTTTTCAGAGGGGCACCATGAATTCTGCAATACATTCCAGACATCATTAAAAATAAAAATGATACTTAATGTGAAAATAAGATGAATTCTGAGGACCTAAAATCATTGTGAGTAGTTGAATTCTCTCTGAAGGTTGTAATATCAGAGTAGTAGTCATGTACACAAAGATAATCACAGACAGATACAAGTCATTAGATTACCAAGTACTCTGGCAATGATAGTCTCACAATTATGAGTAACACATTTTTGCAAACAAATCTGTTTTTGAGCACCTATTCAATAAGATAATAATTTGTCTTATGTATAATAATATGTATTGAATTTAATCAGAAAATATAAAATCAGTTAAGTCACTGAAGTTATTGAAATACGTACAAGTCACAAAGAACCTTGTGCAGAAGCCAACAGGGAGAGAGAAGCATAGACTTTTTATCCTCTAGCCCCCAGAGGAGACTAAGGCAGAAAACTATGTGGAGTCTGCCCTAACTGAAGAGAGAATGTAGTGAGTTGGTCTAATTTAGACTATTATAGAGACTATTATTAATATTAGAGTAGCAAAGGTGTATGCAAATGAGCTAAAGAAGACTCAGATGATAAGCAATAGTGGTCCAGCTATTATTCTCTTGGGAAAAAAATTAATTTGCAGGGTTATATGAAAGAAAAACTCACAAAAATACCTACAAATTAATTCATAGCACAATTTCAAAATATAATATCATTGTGGACATATAAGAGCCATTGATATTTATTGATAAAGTATTAAATAAACATTGTGCATAGCATCCTATATACATGTGCTCATATACATACACACACACACACACACACACAAACACACAAACACTCACAAAGTAAGAGAAAGCCAGGTAATACATATCAAAATGTTGATCAAAAGCAGGTGGTTGTTATCATTAGATATTAAAAATTATATGGGCTTTTTCTCAGTTCATTTGTATTTTATTTGTGATTTCTCTCAATGAGAAATGCATAGTTTATATAATATAATTAGAAGCACCCACTGATGGTAAAATACTATGCAAATGCCAAATGATGTTCAGATGTGAATAATTATTAGTCACCATTCTAAATTTCCTATCCAGCTGCCCTTGTGCTTTCATAATAAATCATATCTGTGGGGGGCAGCTTCTATGGCCTTTAAAATAACACAGAACTGGGGTGTCAAACCTTAGCTTTCCTTCTTAGTGGGTGGTAACCTTGAGAAAACTAATTAACTTTGGAATGTCTTAGATATTTTAAAGGTAAGATAGATGGAAGTATGTCTACTCCAAAGGATTGTTCCTGTCTAAAAGAAGTGCAGGGACAAAAATGGAGAAGAGACTGAGGGAAAGGCAGTCCAGTGAACTGCTCAACTTGGGATCCATCTCAAGGGGAGGCTCCAAGGCCTGACACTATTACTGATGCTATGGTGTGCTTACAGACAGGATCCTAGCATGACTGTCCTCTAAGAGTCCCAACAAGCAGCTGACAGAGACACAAGCAGATACACCCAGTGATTGGAATAAAGTCAGGAACCCATGTTATTGAATTAGAGAAAGGCTGAAGATTCTGAGGAGAAGGACAACCCCATAGGAAGACCAACAGGCTCAACTAACCTGGACTCCTGAGATCTCTCAGAAACTAAGCCACCAACCAGGCAGCATACAGGAGCTGGTCCAAGGCCCCCAACACATATGCAGCAGAAGACTGCCTGGTCTGGCCTCAGTGGGAGAAGATGTGCCTAAGCCTTGAGAGACTTGAGGACCCAGGGAGTGGGGAGGTCTGGTGGGGTTGGAGAGGCACATCCTCTTGGAGCAGGAGAGAGGAGAAATGGGATGAAGAACTGTGGGAGGGTGGTCCAGGAGGGGGTCAAAGTCTGGACTGTAAAAAAGTAAAAGTAATAAAAAAAATTTAAAGGATTTTCTTAAACATTAAATATATTGGCAATAGTAAAGTGTTTGCTCCAAGTGAAAACAAGAACTTAATAGTGGTTGGCTCTTGCACTGTTGATGACTTCTAACTTTAAACATTTTCTGAATTTTTACTCTCTGTCAAGGAAGAATTTTCACTGTTTTGTGAGGTTCATAGATCTATGAATAAAATTATAAGGTTGTTTTATAATTCCCCAGTTCTACAAATGAGAATTACAGTAAAATGAGTATTTAATAAATAATGTTGGTCTTTGTAATGATGAACCACATATGTGAATTTATAAGAGTTCAGCAAAGATCATGAGCCTGTGTATACTGGAGTAGATATTCTTCACAGTAAGCATGACCTTTGACCCCTAGAGGTTATCTGAGTAGGCATCAAGCTGGCAAAGGAGGCAAGAAGCATGGCAGGAAAAGAAGAGACCATTTTCTGAGGGTCCGCCAAACTGATTTCCAGAGTGATTGTACCAGCTTGTAATCCCACCAACAATGGAGGAGTGTTCCTCTTTCTCCACATCCTCGCCAGCATCTGCTGTCACCTGAGTTTTTGAACTTGGCCATTCTGACTGGTGTGAGGTAGAATCTCAGACTTGTTTTGATTTGCATTTCCCTGAGAACTAAGGATGTTAAGCATTTCTTTAGTTGCTTCTCAGCCCTGTGAATTTCCTCAGTTGAGAATTCTCTGTTTACCTCTGTTTCCCATTGTTGATGGGGTTATTTGGTTTTCTGGAGACTAACTTCTTCAGTTCTTTGTGTATATTGGATATTAGCCCACTATCGGACGTAGGATTGGTAAAAATCTTTTCCCAATCTGTTGGTTGCCATTTTGTCCTATTGACAGTGTCCTTTGCCTTACAAAAGCTTTGCAATTTCATGAGGTCCCATTTGTCGATTCTTGATCTTAGAGCATAAGTCATTGGTGTTCTGTTCAGGAACTTTTCCCCTGTACCCATGTGTTCAAGGTTTTTCCCCACTTTCT
>CM052705.1:94777278-94810405 GCA_028551405.1 Uromys caudimaculatus | reverse complement strand
CTATTAAAAACAATGATTTAATGAAATTTGCAGGCAAATGGATGGAACTTGAAAATATCATCCTGAGCGAGGTAACTTAGTCACAAAAGAACGAACATGGTATGTACTCACTGATAAGTGGATATTAGCTGAAACGTTTGGAATACCCAAGTTTTACTTTACAGTAACAGCTGGACTGAGAGTGAGGTCCCAGGAGGAGCTGGAGAAGGGACTGAAGGAGCTGAGGGAGTCTGAAGCCCTATGGAGGGAGCAACAGTGTCAACTGGCCTGACACACACCCCCGGTCCTCCTGGAGGCTGGACCACCAACCAAAGAATACACATCGAGGGACCCATGGTTCGGACCACATATGTGGCAGAAGAGAGCCTTGTTGGCCATCAGGGGGAGGAGAGGCCCCAGTAAAGGGGAATGTCAAGGTGGGAATATGGGAGTGGGTGGGCGGGTGGGTGGGAGGTGGAATTCCCTCATAGAGGTGGGGGAGGGGAAGGGATAGGTGGTTTCCAAAGAGGAGACCTAGAAAGGGCAAAACATTGGAAATGTAAATAAAGTATCAAAAAAAAAAAAAAAAGAAAGAAAGAAAGAAAGAAAGAAAGAAAGAAAGAAAGAAAGAAAGAAAGAAAGAAAGAAAGAAAGAAGAAAAGAAGAGACCAGAGTTAAAGCCAAAGTCATGAAGAAATGTCCGCTCTGGGGAAACACGTTGTTCTGTAGGATTACATGCTGAGTGAAGCTGCAGCATCCCCTTCGCTTTGCAAAAGTCACAAGTCAGTTCTCAGATATAACTGGAAAGTTCAAAGGTGATCAGATCCATGTGCATGACTGAAAGTATCACCTCAGTACTTTCTCATGAGATTGCCATTGGGATTTATTGACTCACTAAATAAGAAGAATAAAATAAAGCAAGAATAAGTAAATAAATAAATAGTATCCCTCGAAACTAAATCCATAAGAGAAGAAACAAAAATCTGAAGAATCGCAGGTGTCAAAGTGCATTTCCTATTTTTAAAAATTATGGAAAATGATTTGGTCTTGGGTGCTGACCAAATGCGATTTTTCCTGCTTGCATTTCACAGTGTAGTGTTTCTATAATTACCCTGCCAACAACCTAATTAATGTTGATGATTTATGATATAATTTGTGCCCACCCTTTTGGCCCAGTTGGAGTGTACAAAGTAAACAGGAAAATATTTAGAATCTATATTTACTTTGCCTTTTAAAAGAAACAAAATCCAGTGTCATATTTAACCATCTTCGGTTGGCATTAGAGTGTTTGTGCTGGCCCTTGGTTTTTATCAGAAGGGCAAAGTTCCAGACACAAAGAAGACATTAAGGAGAAGAAATCTGTGGTGTATAACTCATCTACCTACTGGAGACACTCAGCCAGTTGCCCAAGGGTGGACCTCTGTCTCAGCTGCCATCACTCAGTCCAGTGTGATATATCAGCTACAAATGGGGAAGAAAAGGCGAGTTCATCTCATTTGCTTTATTGATAAATGCCATAAGCTTGAAGTGCTCAAACACTGACAATTCAGAAGCATTTAGCAGCCTAGCGGTCAGTACTATTGTCTTCTCTGGTGTCACAAAACATGTAGAATACCCTCTGTCTCTGTCTCTCTCTGTCTCTCTCTGTGTCTCTGTTTCTCTCTCATCTTTAAATTAGCCTTTATAGCTTTTTAAAAAACTTTATAGATTCTTTGTAAATTTCACGTTATGCAGCCCAATCCCACTCACGTCTACGACCCTTCATATCTGCCCTTTGCCCCTGCAACCTCTCCCCACAAAAGAAAATAAAAAGATAGAATAAAAAAATAAGTAAAAACATCTGGTTGTGAGAGCGCTAGTGTGTCGCAGGGTGTCACACAGTATATTCTTTTGTCCATACATCTTTACTTGCAAATGTTCATTGCAGTAAGGCATTGATCTGTTTCAAGGCTTCTGGCACTTGTGCTACGCTATCAATACTAGTTCCTCATCAGGACTCCTTTTCGGCTATCCCGCTCGCTGTTGCCCTGTGTCACAGATATCCTGCCACTTTGGATGTGCAGAATCCGACTGGTCTTTTCCCAGGTTCCATCAGTTCATAGATGAGGTAGATTTGGGGATGGGCCAACTCAAAACCCTGGATTTGGGCCTGGGTGGTAGCTGAGTTGTTCAGCCCACCAGCTGTCCTTGTGCCTCCAGCACAAGGTGAGCTCTCCAGCACTGCCCTAACTAGCTAACCCAATGCTACAGATAGCTCGGAGTCAGCTCTCCTGTTCTCATGGCCTTGAGGCCATCTCACCTACTCACATGCCCCCAGGCTCTGCCCTCAGTAATGCTGCAGCTGGTGAGGAGCATGGCCAGCTCTTCCATTCTCATGACCTCAGGGCCAGCCCTCCAGCCAGCAGGGTCAGCTCTACTATGATGCCCAGGTGAGAGGTGAGGCCAGCTCTCCCCAGTGTGATGGCTAAAGGGTCCACTTAGCACAATGCTTCAGACAGCAGTGCGGACCAGGGATATCTGCATGGCCCTTGGTGGTAACAGAGGCTTGGGACATCAACACAGAGCTCAACTTCAAGAAGCCCAAGAACCAAACATGGACCTGGATGTCCTCATGGCCTCAGGTGGCAGTATAAGCTGCTCAGTTCAGCTTGTACTCCCAGGCCCATACCCTGAGGCAGCTCAGACCATGGACATCTGTTTGGCCTTTGATGGTAACTCAGTGCACAGACATCAACACAGATTCCAGCAGCAACAAGACTATGGACCCAGATACAGCTCTTAGAGGCAGCCCAGGGCAGGACACCACCAGGACCTCGGGTGGTCACACTGACTCCTCATATCTGCCTTTTCTCCAATAGCATCGAGTGTCCAGTTCCACCGTTCTCCGCAGTGTACAAACCCTCTGCTTCACTTTCCCATCTCTCCACTGCATACTCCTTCTTCTCCATCTTTATCATTTACTCATCTCAGTGGCACCTGGAGCAAGTGCTAGCGTGCCTTTCTTTGGGCCTCCCCAGGGGACTTGGGTGTCTTTCTTTGCCTTTAGAGATGCTTAACTAGTAAATATAAATGTTACAAGGGAGGGAGGGAAGGAAGAAGAAAGAGATGAAAGGAGGGAAAGAGAGAGAGACTTAAAGACAGAAAAAGAGACAGAGACTAAGACAGAGATAGAGGCAGAGACAGAGAGACAGAGAGGACATTTCATAGTCCTGCGACAACTCTGGGAGTCAGTTTTGTCCTTCTATCGTGTGAGTCCCAGGGAGGGAACTCAGGTTGTCCAGTGTAGAGGCAAGCACCTTTACCCACTGAGCCATCTTGTCAATCTCCTCTTCTCTTTGTGACCATCCCTTCTCTTCCCTTTCCTTCCATTCCTTCTCTCTTCCCTCTCTTTGTGTTTAATTGCAAGCTTATGGGCTGTTCTCAGTTGTATTGACTCTATTATCAAAGCCTTCCAGGTCTCCATGTCCCTTGACTCTGTGTTAGGCTGGACTCACCACATATCAGCCACTGTAGGATTTCAGCCCTTATTCCCCTCCATCTTGTGTTTAGATCTCATATCACCCTCAGTATGTGTAGGGGCAGGTGGTAAATCAAACAAACATTCTCTAGTCCTAGTTTTCCAGAAAATAAAGTAAATTTCCATAGATGGTCAAGCACAGTGGTCCACATGGTTGTTGCTTTAGAACATGAAGGGCTAATGGAAAATTTGATGGTTGGGGTGCCCTTACTTTTCTGAGTTGACAGGCTTCTGGGTTGGGACCCCACAGTTGGCACTTCTGTAAGGTTTCAGGTGATGCTGCACACAGAATGCCTTCTTCTCCTTAATACTAAACTGGGTGAACCTGTAGAGAAAGGTCTTTTTAAATAGTGTTCTCTTTTCTTTTGGTTCACCAGGGATTCACTTTCTGTGACAAGCCATTAGAATCTCACAAGATGTGAGGATTTCCATATGAACGAGGTGCATTCCTTGGCTCTCTAGAAATTTGGAAGATATGCATTATCCAAATGCAGGAAGGTGAGGGATGCATGTTCTGTTTGACATGTATGACGTGTGAAGATTCATTACAGCTTGGAACAAAGAAGGTGCTTAGGGATCACCCTGCCTGACTTTAGCACTCCCTTCATGTGACGCCAGCAGCTTATGTGTAGTTGTCCTACTTTCATCCCTCTCCTTATGGCTCCTAAGCCATCACCTTTGCCATGTGTTTATCTTTCTTTCTGAAAGGTTCTTTCTGCTAAAATGCAGCTCTAGCCTTTTCGATACCTTGGTATCGCCGTTGACTCCTTCCTCCAAATCGATGTTGTGTTGATTTTCACTGCAGATCACCTCACAGCGTCTCCTGATCCCTTCAAACACATGTCACCGTATCATATGTACCTGTGTGCTGCAAACTGTCCTCCCATCTATGTTATGTTCCAGGAAGGGAACTGCCATATGTTTTACTCTAGCTTACACACCCTCCTGTTTATTACATAATAAACTTTTCTAAACTCAGTTGTATATTTTTTCCTCCCATTGAAACAAAATACTTAATTGTATGCTTTGCTGTCTCAGCCATGATCCCATGCCTTCTACCTAAAGTCCCTTCCCATTTTCTCTGGGTAATGAGGTATGGAGTGTGGCTTCTGTTTTTAAAAAAAAAAAAAAAAATGATGCTACAACAAAGTCCCTATTAATTCTAGCTCTATATAGAATGTAGAACTCCAAGTGGTTATTGATGAATGAATAGATAAACAAAAGAGCTATTGTTTGTCTTACAACATAGATTAACCTTGAGGCTAATTTTACCTGTGTACTTTTCTGAATTATGAGCTTTCCAGAAGGGTACCTGTTGTTTTTGTTTTCTATCAATACTATGGTAAAATGTATAATTCTACCTATATGAGCTACCTGAAGTATTCAAATTCATAGACATGCAAAGTAGAAGAGTGCTCTCCAGAGGATGAGTTGATGAAAGAATCCAGAGTTTGATGAGTATAAAGCTTGAGTCTGAAAAGATGAAAGGCTCTGGACACAGTGAGAACAATTGCAGAACAATGTGAAATGTGATTAGTCCCACTGAACTGTACAGGTTACAGTGAGGCTGGGGAATGGTTCTCAGGTGGTAGTGTTTTCCTACCATGCACAAAGCTTTGAGTCTGATACTCAGGCATGGTAGTACAAAACTGTAAGACCTAAACCTGGGGGTAGAGGAAGGAAGATTAAAAGTTCAAAGTCATCCTCAGCCACAAGGGTTTTGTGGCCAATCTGAACTACATTAAACTCTGTCTCAAAAACAAGTCATCAAAATGGTCAAATTATATTGTATATATTTTAACAATTAAACTTATAATAAGCTAAGTATGATAGAACATGTCTGCAATTCCAGAATTTAAGACATTAAGACAGGATGGTTGTCGTAAGTTTGATGACAGCCTCTGTTACAAAGTAGACCCTTTCTCAAAAACCAAACTAAAGAAATAAAAAGATAATTATAATAATGTGTTTAATAAATAAAATAATAGTAACATATTTGTGGTAAGTTTTCACTCTGCCTCTTCTTTACTAATGAAACAATTTCAGTTGTGATACATTAATTAACTTATATTGTTTATCTTATTTATCATACTTCTGTTGTCACTCATCTCTGATAGATGGGCAGTCAGCATGTGAAAGAACCGCCCCTTCCATCACCATCTGGACTCTACAACATACAGTACTTCCTAGGATACAGAAAAGGATCTGCAAACATTGACTGAGTGAATGAATGAATGAATGAATGAACATTGCCGTTTTGCTACTAAGAAAATAAAAGTTTGATAAGCTAAAATCACACGGCTAAATTTTTGAAACATTAATAAAACAAGATACCAGGGCAGTGACTGATAATGTATCAGGATTATATATACATTTATATATTAAAATTCTCCTACATGCCAAGGTTGTGTTGAAATTTTGTGGTGCCAAGCTAAACAAAAATTGTCTTTCTGATATTGCTGTTGTTTTGTGAATTATACACTCCCACCTTGTATATCATGTAAGCTCCCAGAGTAATTAGGAAAATGACTATGAATTTGAATACTGTCTATACAAGGCAACGTGTACAGTCTAGGCTCAAGAGATGAGTCTCGGTCTATGGGGCTTAGGTACCATGTTAGCCAACCCTCAACAGTTCTTCCTCTTTTCTCAGTGTTTCAGATCCCTCATCTGTTAACAATCTTCTGGGGTACACTTCTCTATTCAGCATCCCCAGGTTCTATAGAAAGCTTAACCGTTCTTGGGAGTCTGACTCAGATTCTCAAAGTGGCAGGCAGCAGCATTTGGGAAGAAAGAAGAAAAATAAACCATCTCAGGTCTCCCATTATCCCAATGGAAACAGCCCAAAACAATCAGTTTTGTGGTCCAGTTTCCATCCAGCAGGATGCTTCCTGCTTAGGTCAGTACCTGCTAATCACATGGCTAAGTTGTCACACAAAGTGATGAATGTGGAAAACAGCCTTCTGGGGAAAGGGCCAAAAATCTTCTCTTCGTAGCCAAAGAAATCAAGAGAAGTGATTGCCTCATTCAACTCCTAGGACCCTAGTGAGAAGGAATTGTTTCAAGCTCAGATATTAAGTCTGTCTACATCTGCATGGGTTATTCACAGCTTCTGAAAGGGGGTGCTACAAATCTGGTTACTCATGAGCTCTTATCTCCAGCTGAACCCATCACGGCTTTGTTTTTTCTTGGACCTTCAGTAAAAAAATGTTCCTGACCCTCTTCTGCATTTGTATCTGGTGTCACTACCCTGTGTTTCCATAGTGTCGACATTCACCTTCACCACATACTAATTATTTGTGTATGTCTGTTTCCTGTCTATCTCAGAGTGCCTTAAGTACAGGGACTGTGTCCATAGGATCCTCCATTATTTTCCTATGACAAGCCCAGTGCCTGACACCAGTTTCAAAAATACATGAAACAGATAAATTGAGGTTTGCCTATTGACTTTCCTGAACTATGAAGTGTGTCTAAAGTTAGATGTTAATGAGTTCACAGTCACAAACTTGCTCTAGTCACAGCATATGCCTGCTATCCCAGCATTCAGGTGGCTGAGACAAGATGACTGCAAGGTCAGAGTCATCTGACCTTGGGCTACATTTGGGCTACATTGCAAATTGGAGGTCAGTGGTGAGCAAGACCTTGTTTCAAAAACAAAAACAGGAAACACAGAGTTAGGTTGAACAAATGAACACAGTCTAGATGTGGAAATGTCCCCAGCATCTCAGCCTCTCATCTTTAGCAGGGCTCCCTAATTCCAGCTTGTTATGAAAATGGCCACAGATACTCCTGTGTTATCAAACACATGTCTACATGCATCTTCCATCTTGAAATAGCTTAAGACTACCAGGTCCTCATTTCCGTTACCAAGCAGAGGAGACCCTTATAATCTGGATAGTTGGGCCAAGAAAATTGTAATTTGGGAGTCTACTTAACCTTGACAGCTTAAACTTTCCTATAATCTTATAGACAGACACCTTTAACTTTATATATATATATTTTTTTTTTCGTGCTTTGAAATTTGGCTGCTCCGTAGTTGTGGAAGCCCCATTTCTAGTCTCGAATCTGCTACCAAACCTGTGAATGTGGCATGTATTCACTCTCACTGGGACTTAACATACTAATCCGTAAAATAAACAGACTCACGAGCATTCTCCACCTTCTTTTATGAAATTTAATGTGTAACAAAGTTCAAACCCATGGCCATGTGAATCTAATTAGCTGACTGTTCTAAATTGCTCTTCCTTTCTTATTTCTTCTCCAATGATGGATCTCTTCAGGGTATGGAAATGTATTCAGTCAGTTGTTTCTGGAACTTTGAATGCTTTATCGATGCATTTTCCTGAGTCTGGAAAAAGCCCTTTTAACAATGGCTTTCCAGAATCTCTAAAGATAGTATAAACAGCATGTGTAGGGTCCCAGTGTGCACACTGCCAGTTAAGACAGACTCAGCTCTTAATGCTGCATTCTGAGGTCAATTGACTCCTATAGTCCAATTTAAATATTGCCTTTGTGACTTCAAAAGATTTCTCTATTTTTGCCAGTAAGATTTTTTTTTTCTGCACTGCGTGGTCTGTGGTCTGCTCCTGTCTAAGTCAAGGGCAAGACTTACAAGAATTCTTTAGAAATCTGCTGGACATTTTTTCTCTAAGAAAGAAGCAACCGAGTGAGTCGGTGGAAGTACATCTAATCTCCCAGGGCCACATAGCAGACCACAGCCGTAATGAGCAACAGAACCGTTTCCTGGCTGCCTCGTTTTTACCTTCTATGGTGAAGTCTCCACTTTTATGGTACAAAAATCACCTATTCAATTTCAAGCCCTAATAATTAGAAATGAAATATCCATTCTAGACAATCATTGCTGAGCCCACTGTACTGTGACCCCAAGCGTAGACCAAAGTACAGAGTATATAGTATATTACCAGCTAGAAACCAATATTCACCTACAACTTTTCCCATCCATATACACACAGGCACACTTCTTTCTCTTTCTCTTTCTCTTTCTCTCTCTCTCTCTCTCTCTCTCTCTCTCTCTCTCTCTCTCTCACACACACACACACACACACACACACACACACACACACACAAATTCTGCATGCATAACACTGGGAAATTATTTTAATCTTTATTTTTAAACAAGTACATAGAAAGGTTGGTTTGGGTTTTGCATTCATATAATGATGAACTGGAGTATTAATTATCCAGTATAGGTGTTTCTTAAATATATGCTGACCTCAGCAAGCAGAAATTTTATTAAATAATTTGAGAGCATACAGGGCCACTGATAACACTGCATGGTATCATTGGATCCATTCTGAAGTTAAAGGCAGACTTTTGCTTTCCGATGACACAATGTTTTGCAAGTGCCACAATAAAACTTTAATTAAGGTTTATACCCAGATCAGTCATCAGGGTTTCGTACAGTGACTGTATGTTTACCCTCAGATTAGATAAAATAGTTTTCTAACCACCTCCTTGTTGCCCACTCATCTAAAATCTGACTTCTGACATTTTCATGTGCACAGACTCAAATAGGACTCAGGAAACATTGACTGAGCAAGTCCAGTTTAGGGACTGAGATTCTGGGCTTTGGATAAGTTACCAAATGACTCTGTTGTTGCTGCCTCTTGGACTAAACATACGAAGCAGAGAGGTGGAGCTAAGAGTTATCTGTCTCACTCTAATGATGACTTTTGTTTCCTTTATATAGAAGTGGACATGTTTTGATCAATAGAAACACTTTTTAGCCCATGGAAACAGACTCTGCTCTGTGGTTATATCGATAAAACACATCATGAATTCATCAAGACCTAACACATGTAAAGGCACAGAACTTCACCAAAGGAAAGGTCTCAGTTGTGAGATCGTTAAAAAGGCAGCTGTAGAAAGATGAAAGGTCAAAAAGAGGCTTGGTCTGACCTTGACCCTGGGACACACCATGTTTATTCACTGTGAGAGAGCATCTTTGGCATTTACATGTGTGGATAGCCAAAATGATCTCTTATAGAGGTAGAAATCCCATCCTAGTCTACATGGGAATCTCGGAAATGTAGTCTTTGAGCAGGAAACTATCCCTTTTAATCTGTTTTAATCACAACCGCCTTCACCCTTCACCAAATTTCCCAAAATAAAAAAAATGGCCTTAAGTGTCCCTCAGAGGTAGACTTAAGTCTACCCCAGTGCTGTCCAGGTCTGCAAAGTAATGCTTGGCTTGTATTGATTCTTTTTGGGATTAGAAAAAAGCAGAAAGGATAGAAAACAATTTAGGTATTTCCTGTCTCCTCACTGTAACTCTATCTGCTCAGGATTCCCTGGTAACTGCTCTCAATAGCTGTACCTACTGTACTTAAAACCTGAGGCAGGATGGCAAGGCGACTCAGCTGTTAAGAGCACGTGTTCCGGCAAAGGACCCAAATTCAGCTCCTAACATCCGTTGTCAGGCAGCTCACAACCACCTATAACTCCAACTCCAAGAAACCCAACACCCTCTTCTGACTTTGACAAGCATCTCATACACAGGCACATAGCACACACCAACACAGAGATGCATGCGTGCATGATTAAAATTTAAGTCTTTTTAAAAACTGAAGAAGCTGGGACTTTACTAGAACAAGCGACTTGCTAGAGAGCACAAGTATACACAAAGAGGCAGAGACAGAGGTACAAAGACAAAAACAGAAACAGAGACAGAAAATTACATAGACAAGCTATTGTGAGGTTTTGCTCAAGTGCCTCTGGTCCTTCATTAAGCTAAGCTGGCTTCTGGTTTCATAGCGACAAAATGTGACACAAAGCACTGTGTTATGTCTTTTTATTTTATTCTTTGTTTTCTTCTTTTCTAAGTTTACCAGCATGGGAACACTGATCTTCTTCTTATATTATGTTACATTATGGGGGTTTTTTGTCATAATCAAAACAATTAGTTTCAGCTCAGAAGATATAATTCTGTGAGCATATCACAGAATTCTGTTTCCTGTCTGTGCTAATGAAGTCAGGCATTGTGGGAAGCTGAGACCATAGGGAAAAGAAAACTTTATGAAGTATTGCTTTAAAGAAAAGTGACCTTTTACCCCTCTGAATCCACTCTGGATTAAATGCTATAGAATGCTTTCATATTTTGTTTCTTGACCATTCTGGGAGGATACTACGTGCATGGCCCACATTTGGGCTTGAGGCTTATCCTGACTTTGTGGATGTTAAGACTGACTAAGGCCAGGAATTAATCTTTGAACTTTCGCTCCTCATCCCAAAGACCACTCTTACTTATCCTTCCACAGTAGACGATTTCATCCTTACAGTGCTTCTCTAACTCGGGCATTCGCCGCTCACCTCCAAACATGCTCACAGCTTCCTTCCGGCTCCACTGACCTTCCCATCTTACTCTTCCCTGCCATCCCTGTTGTGGTTTCTTCCCAGAGAGCCAAACCACCCTACCCCTGCACAGTTGATTAAAGTATGTCATTTTCTGTTACCAATGAGCTACCTGAAGGCTGTTTGTTCTAAGTGGTAGAAGCCCTGAGTAGATAAGGAGTTCCTTGTCTAGTGTTGGAAGTCCTTGAAGGCCACAGGCTTATGGACCAGGCTGAGCAAAGCCTAGCTTAGTGTTCCAAGCCCTGAAAATGTAAAGCTTTAAGCTTTACAAGCTAGAGACTTATTGTTCTAGGCACTCTGGTTAGAGACTACAGGCAATTGCCCACCACTCAGGAGTTAATGAAATCCTCAGGCCTAAGCAGCAGTCAGGGACACTAGGAGTGAACACCAGTCAGCACTTAAGCTTTGACTGTTGGAACCATTGGCCTTTTAAGACTTAAGGCTCACGGTCTCTCATATTTGGCACATCGCAGCTGTCTATCATCAACAGTCTTGTCTCTCTCCTTCTTTAGACTTTAACAGCCCTTCAGTGGTTCCCCATCCTCAGCTCCTTGCCATTTCTGTCACTCATCACCCTCTGGAGCTGTTCCAGGCCTCCTCTCACCATTGCTGAGCTGCTCTGTTGCAGCTGCCACTCCTCTTCATGTACCAGGGCAGCCCATAAAAGTCATAAGCAAGGAAAGGCCACTCAGAAGAAGACTTTTGTGGCAACGCCATGGTACAACATAGAAGGCAAATTTGAAAGTGATCGTAGATTAGTATAGATATTTCCAGAAATATCAAACAAACTCAAGAGAAGTGAAGAAGATATTCAGAAGACACTAAAGAGCAGAGACCTCTGTCGTTGTTCAGTGTTCCAGTACCAAGCATCTTGAGTCTTAAGGATGAAAGGACAGAAAAGCCCTTGCTATCAAAATTTATGAAGTAATGTGGGAAAAAGGGAAGTGAGGACTCAAGATTGGGTTGGTTTGGAGAATATACCACCCACCCCACTCAGTGAACTAATAGAAACAATGTCCCTCGGTCTGTAAGGAAAAAAGTTATAAAACTACCTAAAATATGGAAGGAAATCAAATATGAGTGTTATTTTATTTTATCATATTTTATTTTATGCTATTTTGTTATAATCCCTTAGAAGTCTGTTTGTTATCTAATGATAGACATAAAGGGAGTGGTTCCAGATGGAACAGGACAGAGGGAGGAACTGGGAGAAGTAGAGGGAGTTAAACCATAATCAGGATATATTATGTGAGAACAAAAATCTATGTTCAATAAAAGAAAAAAGAAATTCTCAAAGAATTAATAAAAATTGTAAATTAAAAAGGGAGCTTCAACTATTGATGTGTGTGTGTGTTTGTGTGTGTGTGTGTGTGTGTGTGTGTGTGTGTGTGTGTGTGTATGTGTGTGTGTGTGTGTGTGTGTATGTGTGTGTGTGTGTATTTGTGACTTTGGAGAAACTCAAAGCTAGGCAACATGAAACGAAAATAAATTCTCACCGCCATCTCTTGGTAAAGTGTCTCACTCTTGTAGCTGAGTGGTCCTCCTTCACTTGGGACCCAGTACAATCATGATTGTCCCAGAATTCATAAGGGTCAGATGAAAAGCCCAATCTGCAAGATAAACAGCTCAGGCTAGGATTTTATTCTTTTGAAAATGATCGTTAAGGGGCTCCTGGGGAAAAGAAGATAAACCTAACTATGTCAAAGAAAGTTTTATCATTAAGAAGGCACAGCAAGGCCTCACTCAGCACTATTGAAGTGACAAATTTCTAGGGACCCGGGTATAAAAAGTATTATGCAATAGATAATTACACTCCAGTGGATGTAACTTAATCATAACATAATTAGAGGCGGAAAAATAAAAAAATATTTCACACTAGCACTAAAATCTGCCAACTTAAACAAATCTTGCTCACTGGCACATATCACAAGCAGACGCTTAATCATAATACAGTCTTGATTTTGGTCCCTCTAGGAAGCCACAAGTACAGCCTCTTAATTATTATCAATGACCCAAGAGGATTTAGTGGGCAGCTTTGGCTGCAATCCTACCAAAAAAATCACTTATTTATGATGGCTGATCTCGATTATTCTGAGCAAATGTTCTTGGATTTTCTGAAGCCATAGAAAAAGAAAAGAACATTACTATATTTCAGTTATTCAAGTCTCGCGAGAGTTTCTTTCCTTTCCTGAAGTGTTGAAAATGTTTCATCCACCTTATAAATCCAAGAGTCACTAGCCTTGGCTTAGGAAGCCAACAATCCAAAATAAACAACAAAAAAATGAGCAATTGATTCTTTCTGACTGTATCTGAATAACACCAAATTTACTGTAAGTCTCAAAAATGATCAGTCCATTGTAAAAAGAAGCCAAGGTGCTTTTGCTTCTGTAGACATCAGACATGAATATTGAGTAAAGCTCTCTCTCTTTTCCCACTGCTTTAAGTCATGGGCACAATTTCTATACAGCTATTTTTGACTTCAGATGTCTGAATTACAACTTCAGAGTCCAGCTCCAAACACAATAAGTCTTCTCTTTTTGGAGTAGTTCAAGTCCATTGGCCTTTCTGTTGTTTACAGCAAAGGATGAAAACTGTTATACAGAGGAGAATAAATAGTTTCAACTTTTAGGCAAGGTTGATCTCTGCTACATTACTATTCTTTTGTTTTGTTTTAGCTCAGCTATTTAAAATGTAAACATAATAAGCCATATAAACCCAGGCCTGGGTCTGTCAACCAAGGTCTGTCTTATGCCCAACATGGAAATGGGGTATCTACATTCAAACCAAATTAAGAACAGTGGCAATAACACTTTCTTCTCTTTCAGAAGACAACCTCAACTCCTTACAGGGAAATTCACTTGACTGTTGCAGCAAAGATAACAGTTTTAAAAATAGATTTGCATTATAGTTGTTTGCTCCAAGTTTGACATAACCATGACCATTTTGAAGCAGAGGCAATGACCTACCTACAGAGGTCCTTGGTTCAGAGACAAGTATGACAAAATAAGCACAATTATATGATATACATCTAAGTCTTTAGTAGAGTGGGGACATAGTTGAGATAATATGTGAGAGTCTCCCAAGATCCTCTCCTTCCACGTCTCTCTCTAGTACAGCTCCATGGATTACAGAGAGCTAAACTATTGACTGAGACAAGTGGGAGAACAGCTGCTCTAAGTCACTCATGCTCCTGTGTGTAATCTGAAATAATGTATGTATTTGTCAATCTGAACTTGACAGAATCTATCATTGGTCTATTGGCTCCTCCTTTATCTGAGGCAAACAATTTCTTTGTTTTTCCTTGAAAGTTAATTTTATTTTTTGATCATTATATGTTTTATTTTTTGCCCCCTCCCAGTCCTCCCTCCCAGAGTTCTTCACTCCCTCCTTCCTCCCCTTTGCCTCTGAGAGGATGCTTCCCTGCCACTTGGGCACCCCCCCTTCCCTGGGGCATCAAGCCTCTACAGGATTTGACACATCCTCTCCATCTGAGGCCAGACAGGGCAGTCCTCTGTTACATATGTACTGGGGGCCCCAGACCAGCCCAGGTATGCTCTTTGGTTGGTGACTTAGTCTCTTGGAGCTCCTAGGGGTCCAGGTTAGTTGACACTGTTGGTCTTCCTATGAGGTTGTCATCCCCTTCAGCTCCTTCAATCCTTCCTGAACTCTTCCATATGGTTCCCTGGCCTCAGTCCAATGCTTGCCTAAGTATATGCATCTATCTCAGTTAGCTGCTGGTAGAGCCTCAAAGAGGACAGCCATGCTAGTCTCCTGTCTGCAAGCACACCATAGCATCAGTAATAGTGTCAGAGTTTGGTGCCCACCCATGAGATGGATTGCAAGTTAGGTCAGTTGCTTGTTGGCCATTCCTTCAGTCTCTGTTCCATTTTTGTCCCTGCATTTCTTTTAGACAGGATCAATTCTGAGTCAAAAATATTGAGTGTGGGTTGCTGTCCCCATCCTTCCACTGGGTTGTCTAACTACTGGAGGTGGTTTCTTTAGGCTCCATTTTCCCACTCTTGGGCATTTCGGCTAAGGTCACCCCCATTGAGTCCTAGAAGCCTGTCACATCTCAGGTCTCTGGGACTTTCTAAAGGTTCCTCAGATCTCCCACTCTCCACCCTCAGCAGTGACATATTTCTATTCATTCTCCCTAGCCCTCTGGGAAGCCCAGAGAAAAATAGACATTTCTTTTTTATTTCCCTAGGAAACTCACAAGACAATATTGTACCAAGTCTCTTCCATCTTGTTTCGGTAGTTGATGTAGCACTAATTGATCCTAGTCTACTTTTCACCCAACAGAAATACAATCAGGGATTACCTATTACTAGTAAGTGCCTAGAAACCCAAGGTGACAAAGAGTATACCAGAAGAAAACCAGGATCTCAAGGTTACCAGTGAAATTAGCATTCAGCTTGTGGACTCAGAAAAACACACTCATGTATGAACTACATTAACCTGAAATCAACATAGAATACTCTTTAAGTGTTTATTTTTTTAGTATCAGCATATGAATACACTTACAGTCAAGGGTAAATAAGAATTAGTAACATAGGCTTAGTATTCACTTTCCAGTGAAAACTTTAAACTGCAGCAGGCTAACAAAAGCCTCAATAGAACTAGAGCTCTCTGTCATTCCTGGAACTCTTAATTGTTACCAATTGTCCCAAGGATTGTTACCATTCAACAAATTATAGTTAAGGCATTTGTAATTGCTTCCAGGGCTGGATAAGCATGCCAAGAAGAAAGGAACTATTACTCTAAGTCTTTTGTTTCATCAAAGTACATTTCCATAGACCCATAATTAAACAATACTCCTGAAAGCAGGTCTTCATAAAACACAAGGGAGTTTCTTGAAACTCACCACACTAAATTATTTTTACCTAATAAAAGTAAAGAACCCAGAAACTGACCTAGAATACCTGCAGAATAAGAAGTGGGCATCTAAGACATGTGTACCAGAGCACAGGAATATTTAAAAGGAATGATTTAAGGGTTAAATGCCAGTTCTGTACTTTACTGATCCTGATCCCCCTGACTTTTGGTGGAAAGCCGGGAGGAATATCAATCCAAGGCAATCCTCAAGGAACTGAGGAAGTTGTGGGATGCTAAGGCAAAGAGAGACTGAGAGATTCTTTATTCCTTCACTGGCCAGCTCAAAGGCAGTAAATCCAGTAGTTTCAATACAATCCGATGAGAGGTAAAGAAAACACTGGATTCCATGCACAGTGATATCTTAGTTAACTTTTCTATTGCTTTGATAGCATTCCCTGACAAAAGCAACTTAAGTGAAGGGAAAAACAGCCTGAGGGAGAGAGAATTTTTTTTACCCATCAAAGTGTCGTGCTGGTGTGGGGATCAACATGGTAGGAGCTTGAAGCAGCTGGTCACACAGAACGACAGAGATGGATGCACACATGCTGAGACCCGGTTCAGTTTCTCCATTTTCTGCAGTTCAGCATCCTCTGCCCAGGAAACGGTTTCACACACAGTTAAGATGGGTCTTCTTCTATCAATTAATGCCATTAAGATCACCCCCAATACTCATAGCCACAGGTCCATCTCCTAGGTAGTTCTAGATTCTGTCAAGTTGACAATCAACACTTACATAATGAGCAAGCAAAACAAAGATGAAGTTCATGAATCTTGTTTATCAACAACAGATAAAAAATCATGATCTAAATCAAGTAAGAGGAGTTTCTTTACCAACAGAGATCAACAAGGACCAGGAAATTACCACACTGGCCAGAGATGCCTCTCTTCTCTGTGAGCAAGACTTATAGCTCTTCAAAGAAGCACTGGCACCAGGAGGAAGAAAAATGTTGGATAAAAGTGGTGTATCAGCAACCTTTAGGTGCCCCTCAACAGAACATAGCTGTTAAAATAACGCTACTTAGATTTGGCTGCAAATTGAACTAGTTAGAACTGAGCATACTAGAACACCATAAAATACATTGTCTGCTCTGGGTAGCTTGGGGGAACTTGAGAACAAAATGGAATTGAGCTATAGAAAACTAAAACGCTTTATTTCCGTGCCTCTAGTAGTGCAGCCTAAGTTTATATGCTATGCACTGTGACTATTTTCCTTAAGTTGTCCTTGTTCCGCCTCAAGCTGAAGGCATATGTCAAAACACTTTCACCTACTACAGTACGGAGTACTTGAAATGTTCTCTCAAGATGGAAGAGTTCTTTATAGTAATATTAGATTTGTGCAAGTATAAACCCAAGCGTTAGAGTCAGACAACTAGAATTCAAGCCATGTGTCAGCCACAGAATCTTGACTCACTTGGTACAAACTGAGTACCACTCAACCTTCACAAAACAGAGATAACACACACTTTGCAAGTTTGCTGTCAGTTGAATGTGGAAAGATATGCAATATGCTTGCTACAAGATCTGGCACATGGTAAATCTTATAAAAGAAAAAAAATCTAGTAGCTAGAACCATTCTAGGCCCTGTAGTTTTCAGATAAGGCAATACAGAATCAAATGCTTCAGTGGTGCACTTAAAAATATCCAATTTTATTCGTGTGAATTGTATCTTTTTTAGATTTAAGCAGGGCATTAGTTTTCAGAAAACCAGTCATAGCCCTGCCATTTTTTTTGTTTTATTTTCGTTATTAAGACCATCCTCATAGATCCAATTCATAACTAATAACTAAAAAAGATAGTCACTTACAGTATATAGATCCCATGAATGTACTTCAAGCTTAAAGCCAAGAAAAAGATGAAGGAAGTATTCCCCTTTCTGTGGGCGGATGTTTTCTTAGTCACTTTTGCTGAATTTTGGAAATTTTGTTGTTTCTCACATTAATATAAGTTCAGTTGAATATCAAATACCAACCTGAACTTCAGCATTAGGCAAAACCTGCAGATTTCTTGCAAACACAGGAGCAAGAGCTACATGGTAATAACAGTAGTAGCTAACCTGTGCCACATTATAACTTCTATGCAAAAACAGATAGCAATTGTTCCGTCTAAAGCTAAATTATGTGTGTATGTACATACGTACACACACACACATATATACACATATGTATATATATATATATGTATATATATATCACCATTTCCATTTGCATTTTACAATGAAGAGACTCTTGCAGGTGGCTGACATCTATGGCTGGTTAGAGATCAAACATCAAACAACATTTAGCTCAAAGTTGGCTTCATTACCCTTCGTGTTCAGATCCTATGCAATTTTCTATGTGCATCAAATGAGGACAGCCTTGCTTGCCTTCGAGGTCTTTATTTTACAAAAGCATTCTGTGTCCTCCTCTGCAAGATACCATGTAATGTAATTCCCATAAATGTTCATTGGTGAGTCAATAAAGATGAGCTCTGACTGCCTTTAAACAAGAAAGGCCACAACTACCTTTGACTAGGCACTGCCAGTTGCAGACTGAGGGTAGCAAGGGAGACTGCAGATTAGTCATTCACCCTCAAAGTTGTATGTTTGCTTGTTTTAAATGACTTAGGAGCAGAGAAGCAGGAGTGCCGGAGGGCTCACAGAATGCTGACATCTCATCCTCCCCTGCCAAGTCAGCTAGCCCTTAGCGGAGTGTCTCCATTTGCTCATCTGCAAAATGGCCTTGAGAAGTCTGGCTCTTGTATGTTATAACCATGCAGCACAACAATGCTCATGACACACTATGATCATAAATGCATAGCCTCAAATGCTCAGAACATTGCCCAAGCAGTTAACATAGGTTGCCAGACTGTCATTCTGAAGAAGTACTTTTTTCTAATGTAGGATTTCATTTCAAACAAATGGCAAAATTTTTAAAAATACAAAAAAAGAATCAGTACAGAATGGAATTAGCTCTCAGAGAACTTGATCATCAATTCTGTTTTTGCATCCTGAATAATTTCTTTTTAAGATTTTTTTAAGAAGTAGTATTGGGGATTGAACATGGGTTTCACACACGATAGGCCAGGACTTCGCTATTGCGATCCAGCCCTAGTACCTTTTATACTTTTGATTTTGAAGCCGGGGTCTCATGAACTTACACAGACTTCCCTTGAGCTCACTGTGTAATCCATTCTAGCTTTAAACTTGCCCTCTTCCTGCCTTGGCCTCTTCCGTAGCTGTGATTGCAGGCCTATGCCACAGGCCCTGATCAATCTTGGCTAGTCTTCTTCAGATCAAGCATAGATAATGGTGATGACATCCTTTCAGAAACTCTGTTTGGATTTTTTTCTCCTCTCTAACAATATCATTTTTCTTCTTCTTCTTCTTCTTCTTCTTCTTCTTCTTCTTCTTCTTCTTCTTCTTCTTCTTCTTTTTTTTTTTTTGTCATTGATGCATAATGAACTCCTGACAGAGATGAATGATGCTGTGGTACTTAATAGTCATAAAAGAGACACTGCTCCCTCTGAGCCAATCTCTCATCCTCTAGATCATTTTCTGCTCAGTATCTTTCAACTTTCTCCTTTTCCAGGATGGAAGCCTGTCACTCTAGAGTTGAGTAAGGAGGAACTTATGAATACCCAGAAAGCTAGAAGGAATCTTAGCCATGGGAATCTCATGTGTGGTCAAAAGCCACAATGAACTTTTATTCAGTACCAAGCTGACAGTTTCACTGGCTACATTATCTCACAACAGTCCTGTAAAATACTTTCGTCTCTATTTTAGACACACTGAAACAAACACTTTGAGATGTGTTTTGCTTCTCAACATGGTCCAGATACTGAAGAAGCTTCACATTCGGATTTCAGAACCAATTCAGTTGAACTATAAAGCACGGTGGCCCAGATAAATGAGCCAGCAATATGTGAAAGTCAAATAAATACTAACAAAGAGATGTTAGATGTCAAGGGTGATGTTCTTTGTAAAGAAGATTCTTATGTAAAGTAAAAGCATCTCTTCTTGTATTTGGTTTTTGACACAATTATGTTTTGTTATTGACACACGAGGGTGGAAAGAAAGGTTTATACCCAGATGTCCTTAAAGGAGAATTCACCCGAAGTTGGATTTTGCTCGTTTCGATAGTGGGGAAGCATAAGAGAGAGAAAAGAGTCTCATAAATAATGTATGAAGAAGAATGCTTCACTGATCAGATTTGGTGATGAAAAAATTTCTTTGAAAACCCAGGAGTAACATTCTTAATGGAAATTATCTGCAGTTCTCCTGGGTCGCCATTTTTTTTTTTTTTTCTGCTTTTAGTTTGATTTGGATTTGACAGTCTTCTTCCTGCACCAATGTAGCAACAAACACAACGGAAAGCCTTTCTACATGATTATTTTCTAAAGTAATAAGACTTGTGTGACCTGAAAAATCAGCCCCTCCCACGTGTCAGGTAAGGAGGTGGCTGATGATACTTTAAAAGCCGCCTTGTGCTTCCTTTTGCTGCTCAGTAGCACCTTCTGGGGTCTAGGGCGGGCTTTTGCTGCCATCTACTGGTAGGTCTTGCAAGACACTCGCACGCTTCTGAGAAGGAGAGAATTGAAAAAAATGGGGGAGGGGGCTTATTCTGTAAGAAAATCCAATTCCGGTGGAGATGAATTTCTATGCCGAGTCACAGAGCCATAAGCATTTTGTGCTAGAGAATGTTTAATAGCGACCTTCTTGTGCAACCCAAGGAAAGACTTTTTTTTTCTCCTTCATTCCTTGGACAAGTGTCTGAATTCATCTACATTCACACATCATTCTCCAGAAGCTCAAACGGAGGAGGAATATCGTAGCAGTTTGATTACATAGTTTGCTAAGATTACTCCTAACTCTTCTTGCTGCCTGAAATTTCGAGCAGATTTTTTTAACCCCTTTCCCCCTTGTAAAATATGAAACTACGACATTTCTTCATAGGATTCATACAGTTATCCAAAAACTCACTGATGGCTGGCATGAAGATTAAATGTGGTATGTGCTTAACATTTCTTGCAAATACACATGAGTTTTTAATAAAGACCAGCTGTTCCCTTCACATGACAATGACCAACAATTCAGTAGTTGTGGCATTTAAGAACAAAACTACCCAGAATGATGACACAATGGCAATGAGCTACCCTTAAATATTATAAGTCCACTGTTTGGGCCTCCAGGAAGGTCCTGACAGGAAGAATGGAAATGACAAAGAGTAAGTCGGGTATATAGGTCTACATATTTCAGCACTGGTATATATAGAAGAATCGTATAAAAGGCTCAGTTACAACCCAATTACCTTATTGCAAAATTCTGAAAGCCAGAAAGTGGATACGTAAGGGTAAATAAATTAACGCGTGTAAAGATTCTAAAGGATTATGCTCAGATCATTGATTTGGTCACACACAGTTTTTCTTTGATTTGAGCATTTGCAGGGAAAACTGAAGACTTCCTTCCTGGACGGAAGAGAGCAGTAGAGAGAGAAAGGATATCTGCTAGTAAGTTTCAGCATGTGACATATGTAAGCTTGCAAGGGTTTTAGGAACTTCACAGTGAGCACACAACCACCACTCTTACAACAAAAGTAGCCATGACATAATTTTGAGCCCACTAGAAATGCATCTCAACATGTTTCCGGGAATCTAGGGAGAAAAACAACACCTGCGCAAGATGATCAGTCGAGCAATCGCACGATTTTATTCCAAAATCCATAGCAAGTCTGTAACTCTTAAGAGTTTCCTTTAAATCAAAGACTGTGACAGTGCTCAAAAGCACACCACTAGCAGGGGGCTGCATACATCATGTCACATCGGTGAGGAGCGTGCAACAAGATGGAGTAACGGACAGTTTCTGGATGTCGACTGCTAGAGTTCAAATCTCTGCTATCCAGTTCTCTACTCCCTTATCTCCTTGCCTTCAAAGTAGAGACTAGAAAATATGCCAAAGGTTTGGATGTGTTTTAAGCATCAAGTAAACTGGACCCATGCAGGTCATTTAAAACAAAGGGTCCAATTTGTAGTGACCTTCAAGAGCAAGGTGGTATTATAGAAGCAGGAGGCATTGGGAATAAAAGAAGTTTACTTAAAAGAGGGTGAAGGAGTGTGAAGAGGTGATGCAGTGGGTGATAAAGCTTGCTGAGCAAGCCTGAGGACATAAGTTCGAATCCCAGCACACATCTAAAGGTCTGGACATGGTCAGGGACACTCTGTCACAGCAGCACCAGGAGATGGGTATAGGCAGAGAGACAGGCTTGCTGGTCACACACTAACCCCAAATGCTGCAGAAACAGTGACAGACCCTGCCTCAAGGGAATAAGACTTACAGGAGAAGGACTCCTTGAGAAACTTCTGTACAGTTGTGATTTCCCAAGTTTCTCCTTTCTTTTTAAGCTATAACTCTTTTTCAAAGTGAAACTGACCTATTTCCTGATGTTTAAGAGACAAGTAGAGCTGAGTTTGCTGAAGCAGGAATAGAAGTCCGAGTAACTACAATGTCTCCTAGAGGGTCTTGCTGCACTGTAGATGACCAGAGGTAACCCAGTAAAGTCACAGAGCAGTGAGAAGATCATTGATTTTTACCTTTTATTTCCACATTATAAATGCTCCTTGGAATGAGTTTGACCCCAGGCAAAGAGACAAAGTAGGGAGAAAAAAATATATAAGGAAAAATAAATACCCCAGTGGGCATCTCACTTTGTCAGGAATTGGCTGTCATGTCATAGGTGATGACAAGACTCAGTACAGAAGACATTTGCAAGCACTGAGGACACTGTTATGCTTGATTCTCCACCTCGCAGGCTAGGTTTAGTTACTGGCTGTCCATCCAGTAGATCCTCAAACCACCAGTGGGGAATGTCCCGTGGAAGGTTATTGAGCAATGCAAGATGGCGTAATGAAGCAAAGCCATCCAACTCTGCACAGGTGTTGTGGTAATTGGGACACATTCCATAAGTCTTAGAGTTCAATGGTCCTCAGACCATAAAGTCCTAGCTATGTGGATGCAAAGTGGATCAAACAGCTAACCAATAATCTATGCCTTAGATGGATGGACAGCTTTGGTCCCTAATGTCCTTCCATGTGCAGATCTGTCTTTACAAGGTGGAAAACATTATACTGCCACTCATTCCAAAGTTAACATTGGTGGTACTGTTGGTGAACTGAAGCCAGCAGCACAGACATTACTTTGAAAATATCCATGGAAATATTCTTTCTAGAATTATTTCTGCATTCAGCAAATAAGTACCTTTGCATTAGGACTTATGAGGTAGTAACTCATTAGAGCATAATGTAAATTACTAAATGGTGTGGTGTGGCTCATTATTCCTTGACCTTCTAATGGTCAAATGTGTTTTTATTATGTCTGTAAGAATTCTATCCCACTCCTTTATATTCATTTCTGTGGCCTTTTCAATGCAGAGACTATACAAAATTTGTGAAACACAGTACAAGTATATTTCTGCTTATATTCAGACACAATTTTTGGGTACCTCATTACATCACTTCATATTGATGTGCTTCATAGATTTTTTTCTAAGTATTCTTCCTTTGGAATATTATCCCAAAAGTTCAAACATTTTAAGCCACTGTTTTAAATAGAATATAGCAAGCCTTTTGGAATATTTTACATCATCCCTAGAATGTTTTCTGTACTAAATATGAAAATCTTCAAAAGCTCACAATTTTTTCCAGAGAAAACACTTCAGTCCAGTATTTTTGTTGTCTAATGAAAATTGTACAAGAAATAATTAGAACTCTTCAAATCAAAATATGAGATAGAAAAATAAAATTTAAGTAGTTGGTTAGAAAACATAAGCAGCCTCATAAGTAATATACCAGAAAATAATCTAACCTGACATATGCAAATAGACATCTATAAGCCTAGGAGGAAAATACTTATTTTGATCCTTATAGTTGTAATGCACCTTTTGAGCTGATCCACTACCATTATCATACTTCAGTGGACAGCAAGCCTCACTTTTAGAAAACGAAAGTGCTATTTTGTAGCACCTATTTCTGTTAAGAATGAGACCCTGACCAAAATTCTTCCCCTCAGAGAATCACAACTCTGAGCATGTAGCTAATGGCATGAAGGGAACGAGAGAAGGCATCTCTGCCTGTGACAGCAGGCTTTGTAGAAGAGGGGAATCCACAGCAATGTGTCTACAGAGACACACTGAAGTACTGCACTACTCTGCTCGCCCACAACTCTGTGAACAACCCATTACACTTGAAATAAACTCCATTTTTACTTGTGTTTGGTAGAAAACTAACACAGCAGATTAGATCCAGAATGGTGGTATCTGTGAGGTGCCAGCGCAGCGTTCCAAAACGGGGGTGGTGGTGGGGGGAGGGAATAACCGATGACCACAGTACCACGCAAAGCAGAAAGGAGAAGTCCCAGACAAAATATCCTAATACTATCAAACTTAGCACAAAGGAGGAGATTAATGGTTTGCTTAACAGATTTTAAGTCAAGAATCTGAGAAGTAAAAGGTGCAAGATTTGGGGGTTTCCAAAGGGGAGACCTGGAAAGGGGAAAACATTTGAAATGTAAATAAAGTGTCAAAAAAAGGTGAAAGATTTGTACTATCTGAAGAAAAGGGCGCATGGGGCTGGAAATCGGTGCAGGGCATCTCTGGGACTAGCTGTGGACCTAGGAACAGCAAGGCTCCTAGGACTCTATATAGGGGTGACCCTAGCTAAGATTCCTAGCACCTGGGATATGGAGACTGAAGTAGCCAAGCAGGACTTCTAGTGGAGGAACAGAGACATCAACAAACCCACAAAACTTTCTACCCAAAATTTGTCCTACCTACTAGATGCACAGGATAAAGATGGATCAGAGATTGAGACAAAGAGCAACCAACGACTGGCCCAACTGGAGACCCAATCCATGGGAAAGAGCCAATCACTGACATTGTTCATGATGCTCTGCTTACAGACAGGTACCTAGCATAACTGTCTCCTGAGAGGCTTCATCCAGCAAAGGATGGAAACAGATAGAGAGCCCCAGAGCCAAACATCAGGTGGCGCTCAGGAAGTCTTGTGGAAGAGTGGGAAAAGGATTGGGCAGGTTGGTACCCAAGAGGGCTTCCCCTTCTCTGAAGAAAAGGGGTAATGGGAGGAGGGATTTGTGAGGGTGGGATTGGGAGGAGAAGACGGCGGTACTGTAATCAGGATGTAAATTGAATAAATAAGTAAATAAACAAACAAACAAACAGAATCTGAGAAGTAACAGGACTTTTGAAGGGGGGTATCTTCTGAGTAAATTATTTTTGAAATATTCTGTGAGCAGCAGTGTTATGGTGGCAGATAAATAGATCATTTCTCTCTCTACCTTGAAATTCTGCCCCTTCTGTCTTTTCAAGCTTGTATTCATACTCTCTTCTCTTCCCACCCCCAAATATGAAACAGACACCTTGCAGGAGGTAGTTTCTATTACACTGTATTTGAAATGTTTTATCCTAGCATTGCTCTACAATGCAAATAAAAGCATTCAGTGTCTCTTCAGTGCCGGAGTTCTCAAGAGTGGGACAGTAGTGAGAGTCCTAAAAGAGGGGTTCTGCAAGGCTCTGCTCTGTGAACCAATGAGCTCAAAGCAGAGAGCAAACTCCACTTCCCACAGTCAACTGAACAATGATAAATGCTGTATTTTATTTTCCGAAGCATCATCTTTCAAGAAAGCAGCCAAAGAAGTAAAGATTGGGTATCTCAGCATAAATAATAACACTGGAACTCCACCTGTCACTGATACTTGCTGCTGACAAATTGGTATAAATATTTGAGATGCTAAAAAAAAAAAAAAAGTGTGGAAGTCATTGTGCTGAAACAAGCTAATTCATTTTTGAGGAGAAGGAATCAGGTTGGTTTTAACCTGGGGAAAGACATATAGATACAAAGATTGAGAGTGGGACAATTTCTCTCTATGATTCTACCCTTTATCAGAAGAGACGGAGAGCAACTACACGTGCACCAAATGGAAGCACGATGAGTATTCTAAAGAAAGAGGAATGTTTTTGTCTTCTCCCTAGAGCAGCTTTCTTCCAAATTATTTATTTAGACAAATCTTTATGTGTCTCCAAAACTGATATAATTTTGATTTAGTCTAGCTACAAAAGGTGCTACCTTCAATATTAGTTAAAGAATAATACCCTCATGACTTGTTGAGTAATTATTTAATGGATGCCTTTTGATGTTCTCAAGTTGGCTAAAAGTAATCAGAAGCTAACAGTAATAAGAATTGTAGAATAAAACTTAAAGAGGCTTTCCTTTAGGATCTCCCCAGGAGTACAGTCTCAGCATCCTTCTTCTCTTGAGGCTAATATCCTGCATTCACACTCGACTACCTGGGGAAGTGCCTTTATTTGTATTCACTTAGTAACAATTTTTGGCAAGAATATCTTAGCAATTAGAAGAATTCAGGCATAGGAAAGACCTTCAGTTTTCACACTTAGATAAAGAAGACACCCCTAGACTCAGTTCTCTCATCACAATACCTGCTGTAAAAGTTAATTCAGAAACATAAAGAACAAAACAAAGGCAAAATACATGGCAAAATACTACAGCTTAAAAATGTTAGATTTTTAGCAATATTTTTCTCATTTCTCCTAAACTATGCCAGCCTGTCCCAAGGTCAGTTTGATATTGCTTCAAGATCTGAGTCATGAACAGTGTGACTCTAAGCCGGCTACATTTCCTAAATTAACCGTCTTATGTAATTAGTATCTCTTGATGTATGTATCTGAGGTATTTTTCCCATAATTATCTTTTCCTTCCTCTCTTCAACAACACTACCACCCACATAGTTTTCAAATTACAGCTTTCATCGCCCTAGTTTATACAACTACTCAAGTGTGCCACCTTTTATTTTTTTTTCTTTCTTTTATCTACCTAACCTTTGCAGTAGATATGACATGCAATCCATCAAAAATATACATATATCTTTGGAAAT
Organism: Uromys caudimaculatus; assembly: GCA_028551405.1. Taxonomy (NCBI): domain Eukaryota; kingdom Metazoa; phylum Chordata; class Mammalia; order Rodentia; family Muridae; genus Uromys; species Uromys caudimaculatus. The sequence continues at coordinate 94,783,727 of CM052705.1, read as the reverse complement.
GTAACTCTGCTCTTCAGTCACAAACAAAGGCCCAACTCAGGGCAAGCAGGGAAAGAACCACAGTGGCCTTTGCTTTGCAACACAGTGAAATATTTTATTTCCCTCTGCATCCCCAGCTGCTGATTCAACTGCCATCATTCAAGGCTGTATAGACAGTGGACTGTACCAAGCCTCCAGGGCCTTTAAACTAAATGAAGGAGAGCCACTAGGCATCGGAGCCACCACCAACAAGAACTCTCTAGCATCATGGACACTCAGGCCCCAGGAACTCTACCATACTTAGAAACAAATTTCAGTTATAAAGTCCTGATATGCCAGACAACGCAGAAATGAATATAGCTTGTTCTCTCTCCTATGACTATTTGGACTGGGCCAAATCTATTAAGAGAAATAAAGCATAAAAGAAAACAGAGATAACTTTTCTTCATGTCAAGAGTTTACACATTGTTGTTGTTGTTGTTGTTGTTGTTGTTGTTGTTGTTATTATTATTATTATTATTATTATTATTATTATTATTATTATTTAACCCTTTTTTACAGACCTGTCATCCCCCTCCTGGTCCACTCCCCAAACAGTTCCTCATCCCATTCCTCCTCCCCTCTCTCCAAGAAGATGCCCCAACCCCCACCCCACCAGACCTCCCCCCTCCCTGCGGCCTTAAGTCTCTCCAGAGTTAGGTCCTTCTCTCACTGAGGCAAGACCAGGCAGTCCTCTGCTGTATATGAGTCGGGGGGGGGGGGGGGGGCTCATATCAGCTGGTGCATGCTGCCCGGTTGGTGGCAAAGTATCTGAGAGATCTCGGGGGGGGGGGGGTTAGTTGAGATTACTGGTCTTCCTATGGGGTCGCCCTCCTCCTCAGCTTCTTCAAGCCTTTCCCTAATTCAACCACAGGGGTCCCCAGCTTCTGTCATTGGTTGGGTGTAAGTATCTGCATCTGACTCTTTCAGCTGCATATCAGGCCTCCTGCTAGGCTCCTGTCCTGTTTATACATTTTTTAAAGATTTCTTTTGACTATTTTTAATTACACATAAGCTATCATCTCAATCTTCTAGACTTTGAATGAGCATCAACTCTGATGAAATCAGTAATTTATGAACACCAAAATTCCCTTCCCCATGCTGGTACTTTAAAAAACACTGAAGGGTCACAACTGCCTAAAACTGGGAGATTTTAAGTGTTCCAGTTATAATAAATTAAATTTTTTAAAAAACTCTTAACGAACACTTGAGCATACTAACTGGGACTGACTAATCATGGCAAAGTAATTTCACTTCATGAGCCCAAAGTCCTCACTCAGGAAGGGATAAAACCATCTTCTTCATATATTAGCTGAGATATCTGAGTTGTAACAAGCCCCAGTGCCCAGCAGTATTTTCCAGAATAAAAAGAGGAAACTAATCAGGTTCGATTCTCAATCCCCCTACTTAACCACTGGGTTTGGCTTATTGTCAGTTAAGAGAGTATATCAGTACAAAGCACTGACTAATATTTCTAAGGCAAAAACACCCAGGCAAGAATTAATGTAGAAAGAAAACGATGGAAATGTGAAAGAGTAGCATCAGACAAGGATGAAGTCTATATCAACCGCCTTGATCCCCTTTCAGTGTGAAAAATACCCACGCTGAGAACAGAATAAAAGACTCTTTGTTTCCATGTGCATAAGACAAAGCACAGGCGTCTGAGGCTGAGTGTTGTAGCTGCCACCCTCATCCTGGTTCCCTGCTTGAGGGTCCAATTAAACTAGAAAAAGGATGGAGTTTGTGTTTATCTGTTACCAAGAGCTATACATTATTCCCTTTGATTTCTCTAGGCATAAAGAGAGCTGGGCTCGTAGGAGGAAAGAAGCAAAGACCAGTGACGGCCATCTGCTCAGATCATAAAGGGCAGCCTGTCAAGAGCACGCTTAATAAAGCCATTTCTTCCCAGGCACACTTATCAACTGGAGAGGTGGAAGGTCACCGAACCCTATGCAGTCGAGATGACAGAGTTTCAACGATCTACTTTTACATACTGCCTTCTCCCGCTGCTGTCAGAGTCATGGCTGCCAGTGTTATGTACCAGACATCAAGCACCTCTCTTATTAAAAAGACGTTTCCTAAAACACCAGAAAACAGTGAGATTTCTACAGGCTAAATGAATAGCCAAATGAGCCAGCCGTTGTATCTTGCACTGATTAAGCAATGCTCATCAAATGGAGGGTGTTGCTAAAGCACAGCTTGCTCCCACACATATTGTAGTGCTGAGCCACTCCGGAGCAGTTGGTTTTATTGAGTCTTCGCATAGTGTGGAGTTCAGATATTTTCTCAGAGCTCTCAGGGCTACAAAGTAACAGCTTGAACTCAGATTGTTTTTCTTCTAAATCTAGCAGGATTTCCATTCTATAAGACACATGGAAGTTTGGGATTTTTGTTGTTAGGTAAATGCTAAAACCAACAGTAACAACAACAAAAAAAAGACAACAACAAAAACAGTTGTACTTATGGTTTGTATAAGCCAGTTTCATGGACACATATGTCTAGTGTTAGGCTCTTAATCAAATAAGAATATCAGTAATTGGCCTGGAGAGATGGATCAGTGGTTCAGAGTGCTGGAGGATCAGAGTTTGTATACCAACACTCACTTAACAAGCCTCCAGTTCCAAGGGATTCAATAACTTTTTCTAGCCTCTGAACATGCAGATATGTGCATATGCATGTGCGCGCGTGCGCGCACACACACACACACACACACACACACACACACACACACACACTCAAAAATAAATAATGAAAGAAAAAAGAATTTACTTGAATCACCATAGCTGTGAACACCAGCATTCAGTACCCATGGTGACTTTTTGTTTGTGTCTTTTTACTTTCATTCTACCTGGACAAGAATTTCTTCATATCTGCATGGAACAAACTTCTTAAAGTACCTTATCCTCTTAATACTTGAAGATACTCTAAAGAAATGCTTAATTAATTAAAGAAATGCTAAAGAAAAATATCTGAAATAGAAGAACATATTTAATATCTATGAAAGTCACTATCTGATTTTCTTTAGCCACAGCCTGCTGTCTTGACTCTGCTGCTTTATGTTTCTATGCTAATCTCAATGTATTAAAAACTGTCTACAGTCTGGGTACTTTATTAAATCCAAGGCCTCTTGCCTACCTATTCTTTCCAGGTGAGAATTGACACTTCTGAAATTGGAACCACCAAAACACCAAAGCCAGAGCTGCCTTTCTTTCCAAATGACTCTCATATGTTCCAAACTGTTGGTGATCTGGTGCTGAGTGGCTCTTGGATGTCCTTGTATGGTTAGCCACCACTCACAGCTATTGACTTATGGCCAATGTGGTGTGAAGCTTACTTTTCCAATTGGAGTGCTTTCCTCAATTCCAACCTTAGCCAGTGCTGATGGAATGTCATCACCTATAGATTGATATTTTTTTTTTTTGAACCTACAACATCACACACACACAAAAAATTCATCTCAAAGTTTTTCCAAGGAGGTGACCATCTAGTCTCAAAACCCACTACCAGCAGCACGTTTCATCAATCAATATGTGCAAGGTTTTCTTTTAAATTTGAAAGAAATCCAAATTCTTCCAATCCCAAAGTCAAGTACAGATGCATGGAAAATATTACTCATCCTTCCCTGACAATTGGCTCTATTTCATACATACTTTGTTAAGACTACAGTTTCAGACAAGGTACACGCAGTGATTTCATTTGGTAGCAACCAAAGCCCAAGTGAAAGCCAAGAGGCACTGGCTAGATTCTCTTTTCCTTTCTTAAGATCTGTTGCATCCTAATGATTCTGGAGTCTGGACCAAAGGCACCCGGCATTAGTGAAATTCAGTCAACTGCTATGAAAAGAGGTTGCAAAGCAAGTAAACTGAGTAACTGATCGGTGGCAAGGGGTGTCTGCCTTTAGAACAAAGATTACTAACCAAACTACAAATCTACAGACTGGGACAGGATCCAAGACCTCAGAGAGGAGCAGCTAGAAAGGGAGGTTTTCTCTTTACAAGTCTGTTTTCAAAACAAGGCTGTTCAAAGAGTCCTGACACCAGCCACTCTACAGTATCAACAGAGAAGGAAGGAATTTTATCAAGCTATCCAATTTATGGATTTCTGCATTTAAAAATAGTTTTGGTTCAGTTAATTTGGTTCAAAACACTGGTTGAGGATAATCGTTAAACAAGTGCAGAAATTAAGCATTTTATTTACCTACATAGATATTAACAATTCCTGAATAATCTTTTATAAAAAGCTCAGATCTTTTTGTTGGCATTTGTTATTTAGTTTAGTTTGGGGTTTTTCAAGCCTGCACAATGCTATATAATATAGGCTGGCCCAAAATTCACAAACCTCTCCCTCAGTCTGTGTAAGTTGGAATTATAGGAATGTACCACCATGCATGATTAGCTAAACTTTCTGTCATGAAACCACATATATTACATCTTCCAAGACATTCCATTCTAATTTTCTCAATGAAAATAATCAGATCTTAAAATTTTTTACAAAGCAATTGCAATAAAACATTCTTCTAGGTATTTCTCTTCCTCCAGTCTCACAAAAGCCTTATTTGACTTTAAAATTTATTTTAACCCTAAATTTGATTTTATTTATTTTTAACAACTTATATATTTTATAAAATGTTCAACTTAGTTTTATAGAAGCATTTGTTTACTAGCTAGTGTAACATTGAATACATTCCATGATTAGAATATTGGGTACAAGTGACACAGAGAAATGGGAATGAAGACAAGGAACTGTAGGTAAAACAGCTAGTGACCAAAAAGACCAGTGAAAGCCAACCAAACACATGTGTGCATACAGTTGTTATAATTCTGCTAGGATGCCATAGGTTAAAGAAGGTCATATGACCAAATCTAACCCATGCACATGAAGCATAATATAACATTCCCTTCACAATGTGGCCATGCCAAGGATGTAGCAGAAAAGTTCATAACATGGGAAAAAGTAGTAACGGTAACTCTACTGAAGATTTTAAACACAAGGAACAACTGAGATGTTTCATCCAAGGATAGAATGACATCAAGAGATATTGAATTATACTTGGGCTAAAATGAAGTCATGAATATAATAAACTGTGCATTCATTTCCCCTATACTTCATTCACTAAGCAATTAAATCATCAAGATGAATTGTTTGTTTGATGTGTCCAGTACTCTGAAGATTTCTTGTGAAAACATTTAATCAAACATTCTTTATTCTTGACTGTTTGACACATTTTCAATGCTGAAGAGTGAAGAAGAATGTTTCAATGGAGGACCCATGGCTCCAGCTGCATATGTAGCAGAGGATGGCCTTATCTGGCATCAATGAGGGGGGGAAGCCATTTGTCCTGTGAAGGCTCAATGCCCCAATCTAGGGGAATGCTAGGGTAGTAAGGTGGGAGTGGGTGGGTCAGATAGCACCCTCATAGAAGCAGGGGGAGGGGGAAGGAATAGCGGGCTTGCGGAAGGGAAACTGGGAAGGGAAACTGGGAAGGGAGATAATAATTGAAATGTAAATAAATAAAATAACCAATAAAAAATAAATTGTAAACACCTTCGCTAAAAACACAACAAACATATAAATTTACTAAATATAGTTCTTCATATATATTATATTATCAACAAAATACTTGGATGTTGTTAACAGCAAATAGTTAAACTTCCATATATTCTTTTGCTCTTATTCCTTTATGATCATAGCAGATACATTAAGTGTGAGAAACTTAAAGAAAGGCAATGTACTCCCAGAGACACTCTGATATACTCCTCAGGATGATATAAAGAACACTAAATGGACAACTTACTATGTGAGTTACCACCTCATCATTGTGACAACGCACCCAAGAAAACAGCTTCAGGAAGTAAGATGTATTTTGGCTCATGGCTCCCGAAGTTTCACTCCATGGCTAGCTGGCTCTATTGTCCTTAGACCTGTGGCAAGAAAGAAATAGCAATAGCAGAAGTACAGCCAGGAAGCAGAAAGAGAGGGAAAGGAAGGTAATAGGGTTAAGATCGATCCTTCATAGGACAAAACGGCAACCAACAGATTGGGAAAAGATCTTTACCAATCCTACGTCTGATAGAGGGCTAATATCCAACATACACAAAGAACTCAAGAAGTTAGACTCCAGAAAACCAAATAACCCCATCAAAAAATGGGAAACAGAGCTAAACAGAGAATTCTCAACTGAGGAAATTCTCAGGACTGAGAAGCACCTAAAGAAATGCTCAATATCCTTAGTCATCAGAGAAATGCAAATCAAAACAGCTCTGAGATTCCACCTCACACCAGTCAGAATGGCTAAGATCAAAAACTCAGGTGACAGCAGATGTTGGCAAGGATGTGGAGAAAGAGGAACACTCCTCCATTGTTGGTGGGATTGCAAGTTGGTACAACCACTTTGTAAATCAGTTTGGTGGACCCTCAGAAAAATGGACATA
>CM052705.1:94736275-94777178 GCA_028551405.1 Uromys caudimaculatus | reverse complement strand
GAATGGATACAGAAAATGTGGTACATTTACACAATGGAGTACTACTCAGCTATTAAAAACAATGATTTAATGAAATATACAGGCCAATGGGTGGAACTTGAAAATATCATCCTGAGCGAGGTAACTCAGTCACAAAAGAACAAACATGGTATGTACTCACTGATAAGTGGATAATAGCCAAAACGTTTGGAATACCCAAGTTTCACTTTACAGTAACTGTTGAACTGAGAGTGAGGTCCCAGATGGAGGAGTTGGAGAAGGGACTGAAGAAGCTGAGGTAGTCTGCAGCCCCATGGAGGGAGCAACAGTGTCAACTGGCCTGACCTTCCACCCCCCCACCCCCGGTCTTCCTGGAGGCTGGACCACCAACCAAAGAATACACATGGAGAGACCCATGGTTCGGACCACATATGTGGCAGAGGAGGGCCTTGTTGGCCATTAGGGGGAGGAGAGGCCCCAGTAAAGGGGAATATCAAGGTGGGAATATGGGAATGGGCGGGCGGGTGGGTGGGAGGTGGAATTCCCTCATAGAGATGGGGGAGGGGGAAGGGATAGGTGGTCTCCAAAGAGAAGACCTAGAAAGGGGGAAACATTAGAAATGTAAATAAAGTATCAAAAAAAATTTTTTAAAAAAATCGATCCTTCAAAGCAAAGTCTCTATTTACTAATAGTTCAGTCAGGTATGAACTTAATAGATTGATCTATTGATAAAATTAATAATCTCATGTGTTATGGCTTGTATATGCTTGGCCCAGGGAGTTGCACCTTGAAGTTGTGGCCTTGTTAGAGTAAATGGGTCACTGTAGGCATGGGCTTTAAGACCCTCATTCTAGCTGCCTGGAAGTCAGTATTCTGTTAGTAGCCTTCAGACAAAGATATCAAACTCTCAGCTCCTCCTGTACCTTGTGTGCCTGGATGCTGCCATGTTCCTGCCTTGATGAAAATGGACTGAACCTCTGAACATGTAAGTCAGCCCCAATTAAATGTTGTCCCTTAGAAGACTTGCCTTGGTCATGGCATCTGTTCACAGCACTAAAACCTTAACTAAGACACCATGATACAATGACTACTCTGTCACTAGCAACTGGGGAGCAAGACTTCAACACATGAGCCTTATGTCTAAATCATAAAAATATGCATTTAAAATGGAAAGTTTTAACTGGGTTCATAGGGGCTCACAAAGACTGAACTGCCAACCAAGGAGCATGCATGGGACTGATGTAAGCCTTCTGCACATATTTAACAGTTGTGTAGTTTAGTCTTCTTGTGGTACTCCTAACAACAGGAGCAGGGGCCTTCTCTGACTCATTTGAATATTTAAAACACTGATTCCAAATAGTTAGGGATAAAGAAGGTAAGTGAGGAAATGAAAAATCTGAAGTAAATTAAATTAAATGGAGAGTTTTTGCAATACAAGAAGAGCACAATTAATGACTGTCTGGAAATATTTATATGTATCTTATTACCAATAGCCCAAAGCAAAGAATATACGACAGTTTATGTTGGATAAATGAAAGAATAATGTGTCATCTCATGTTGTTCTATTCTGTTTGTTTTCTATTCTAATTGTTTAAAGTAGAATGATAACTTAGCCCCTCAAGAGAGAGACTGACTATGAAATTATAGAGCTTACTCTGCTACTAGCTAGTGATGTCCTGTTGGGCAAATCATTCAACACCCATAAGCATTGCTTTCTATGAAAGCATCCTTACTTTTTACCATCCGAGGCTTGGATGGATGAGACTGTCTGATTCTTTTTTTCATCTTTAATCTATAGCTATTTCTTTGTCTAGTGAATTATGTTATAATTCCTAGATGTATATTTACCCCTTTTTCTGCTATGATATTTGAGATTAGATTCAGTACCTCTTATCTTTGGTAGACTAAATCTAGCAAAGAAAATAAGACTTTTGATGTTTGGCTTACAATACAGTTCTTCTATAGGCTTCTCTGGCACTGTATGAGAAATTGCTAAATTCACTTTGGCTGAGGAAGTTCTAGAATTTCCCTAAGCACAAGCTCTATTCAGTTCCCTTTAAAGTGTGATAACGTCTACTGTGAGATCTGAACCTAAATTCAACACAGTGCCTTGATACTTTCACATTAAACTTAAATCCTCTCCTAGTTATATGACTCTGAGACCAGAATGCAAAGCCTTTGATGTGACATCTTCTGCCCATTAACAATTAATAAAATTCAAAAAGATGAAACCTTGTGATTGCCTGAAGTCAGAATAACACCTTTATGAATATGTCAGCCTTATAGGAAGTCACCGGGTGATCTAGAGAAAGCAGTTGAGGTTTCATCTAGTCTCAGAATCTATGTTTTACAGTAGAGCTATTTGAGATCCTACATATATGGGGGAGGAGATCACGGACCAGCCCATGTATATGCCCTTTGGTTAGTGGTTTAGTCTCTGGGAGCTCCCAGGGGTCCAAGCTAGTTGATACTGTTGGTCTTCCTATGGGGTTGCTATCGCCTTAGGAGAGAAGGCCAGAGGGCCAAGAGAATGAATGGAAAAAGGCAACTGAAGGAGGTGGGGACCGAGGGGGGAAGAACCTCTAGAAAATCCCAGAGACATAGATGTAACAGGCTCCCAAAACTCAATGGGGATGACCTTAGCTGAAATACCCAACAGTAGGGAGATGGAACTTGAAGAGACCACCTCCAGTAAATAGACAGAGCCCCCTAGTAGAGATAGGGTCACCAACCTATCAAAAATCTTGACCCAGAATTGTTCATATCTAAAAGAAATGCAGGGACAAAAATAGAGCAGAGAATGAAGCGAAGGCCATCTAGTGACAGGCCCAACTTGGGATCCATCCCAAGGGCAGGCACCAAACACTGACACTATTACTGATGCCATGTTGTGCTTGCAGACAGGAGCCTCTGAGAGGCTCTACCAGCAGCTGACTGAGACAGATGCAGATACTTACAGTCAACCATTGGACTCAGGTCGGAACCCCTATGGATGAGTTAAGGGAAAGGTTAAAACAAATATTTTTCTTATTAGGACAGCTCCCAGATTCAAGATCACACTGCAATAGTGCATTTCTAACAAGCTTGTGGTGGTCAAGGAAATCTGGACTCAATCTGGGTGTATTTTTTTTTTAAATCTCTGCATTTTCTGATAAAACAAAACACAAAGCTTTTCTCATTTCTGTTTTCTAACTCCTGGTTCAAGACCAAGCATGCCTTTGAGGAGCTACCATAAACTACTCACTCAGAAAGACCTATTCCATACCTCAACTTCTGAGAAATAGTATTTTCTAAGCTATTGTCCCACAGAGGGTTTAAGTAAGTATTTTACATGGCACTAACAGTCTTTTGCAAAGACCAGAAATCATTTCATGCAATGAGAAAATAATGGAGGACGCTCTGGAACTAAGCCACTAAAAGCCATCTTTTGAGGCTAACATGCGCAAATGGCTTGGCTGGGATCTACTGCTTTTAAGGCATAGTAATTTAGAAGCTTGTTTAAATCCTTTTAACTGCATTGGTATTTGAACTGCATTTGTATATCTGTAGACCAGAGGCCCTATTACAAATCTCTTGGAAACCTACTGCTAATTTATTAAATAAGAAGTAATAACTGTAGTGGCTATGAGAATTCACAACATATATGAGACTGAGAACAAACAAGCAAAATCACCCGATGACTAGAGCAGCCTATGACTGACCATTCCCACTGTGTAAGCTATTAAAATAAAACAATCATCCCAAGAAGCAAATGCTTCTACTCCTTAAAGAGGTCAGCACTGTAACCTGCTCATCTCCCTAAAGCTCTTCCTTGCTGAATCCTCATTTATCTGCTCTGAAACCAGGTTAAGCCCTCTGGGTTATATACAATCTATAACTAGACAGCAACATAATATACACTCATCAACCAAAAGTCCTCACAATTATCCCGCTCACTTCTCCAAAGCACCACCATCCATCTGGACAGGTGTTTCATAACTCTTCATTGCTTATTACTTCTTCCCAGTATTAAAATATAAAAGCATCCGAAAGGGATGCATTCTTGGCGATCATAGCTCATTTGAAATACACTCTATAATTAACAACTTTCAAAGCAAAGAGGTAAATTTTGTCACATGTATTATTAAAGCAGATTTAAGTCCCCTAGGACCAAATTAAGCACTTGATTAAAAATGTCCATGTTAAAAGAAACAAGTAGATAGGGAGTTGAGCTCTCAGCAATTCCAAATTAGCGCACTGATTGAAGTGCCTGTTCAAGCCATGTAGAAAGACACAGATCGTGGACTGCCTTCATGATGAGGACTCAAGTGCCCCAACATGAATGCCAGTCAGCCAGAGTCAAGTTTAATACGGTCCCTTGAAAGGAGCAAAGATAAGGGATTGTAATGAGAAATCTAATGGGCAGATACTCATGATGAAATAGAAAAATAATAATTAGAAATTCATAAACTTGGGACCACTCATTCTTGAATTATTTAATTTTATTTTCAAACAGTGGGTTACACACTAGATCATAGGTTTATACTATTATCATTATCTTTCTCATTCCTGACACCCTTGTTCTTCACTTGGGATCTATCTGTTTCCATTTGTGTGAACTGAAAGGATAGAAGGAAAAGATCACCAAAGAAACTCATGTAACTCTAGGAAAAATGGGAACAAAAACTGCACCCAAATAACTTTTGTTATGTTATAAAGAAAATGCTATTTTTCTTTTAAAGCATGCAAAATGGTTTTTTGCATATATAGCAATACTGTTTGAGGATTTAGCACATGAATATAATGTATTTGGATCAACTTCACCCCTCATTTTCTCCCCTTCTTCTCCTCCCTTATCCATCCCACATCTATTTCCTTCCAATTTCATGTGGATTTTTTTGGTCACAAAATCTGAGTCCTAGGTGAGGTGAGAATGGCAATTGGCTGCTGGGGGAGGGAAGATTAGTTTCCATTAAGGATATGGATAAGATCCCCATATCTAGTATATGGCCCTACACTCGTGGCACACACTGACAGTATTAAGTGTACTCAGTGGCTTTTAAAGAAATGAACACATTTATTTTATACAGTTTTTTAACTCTAATTATTCCTTGCCAAACTTCAATAAATATCTGCAATTATCCATCAGTGGTAAAGCTGCCATTATGTTGTAGGAGCAGATCAGGGTGTAGAAGATACTCACTGTAATTTCCTTGTGCCTTAGCAGGGAATAAACAAAAAAGGAACTGAACCAAGGACACACGGAAAGTGGTAGAAAGAGAGACCATTGATTAGGAGAGCACTTCCAAACTTGGAAATAGTCCAGAGAGCTAGAAAAGTTAGGGGTTCAAAGGCCCTGAACCCAGACAGCTGTGACCCTTTTATGGGTTACTTACATAGCACTGCCTTCTACCACATTTGCATACCATGTATGTTCTGTTACTTAAATGCTAGTCCATTGAGAGATAGTCTTCCTGCAAACAGGCTTTTCCAGTATGTTAGTCCTGAGGCTTCTCTCTCTACCTTATTGCCAAGCCACAGTGGCACAGTTAGATAGGAATGCCACCGTGTGTGTGTGTCTGTGTGTGTGTGTGTCTGTGTGTGTGTGTCTGTGTGTGTATGTGTGTGTGTGTGCCTGTGTGTGTCTGTGTGTGTCTGTGTGTGTCTGTGTCTGTGTGTGTCTGTGTGTATTTTAACAACATCAAGAAGGAGGAGGAGAAGGAAGAGGAGGAGGAGAAGGAGAAGGAGGAGGAGAAGGAGAAGAGTGAAGTGATAGATATTATAGACAAGGATGCACACCTTAATTTGGTGATTGCAGGAAACAGGAGAAAATTTGCCAAGCATGGTGAAGTAGCCCAATGTCATTGGTTCCATTAACAAATGTAATGTCTGTTATTTTGCATTTCTTACTTTTCCTCTAAGCCAGTGTCTTTGGTTGGGAGAAAAAGTTCTTCCCTCAATATATGCAGCTACCAAGCTTATACACAATCTACAATTCAATTATATTCTTTAAAGCTAAAAACAGGACACATATATGCTAATGAATTACTCTACAAATTCTGTCTCAATGACAATGTGGACTGTGGCCAAAACAAAACTGTTGGGTGAATCATAACTAAAGTTCCTGCTTTGTTTTAAAAAGTCCCCCAGGAAGGAGAGGCCCTTGGGCCTGAGGGTGTTAGAGGCCCCAGTAAAAGGGAATATCAAGGTGGGAATATGGGAGTGGGTGGGCAGGTGGGTGGGAGGTGGAATACCCTCATAGAGGTGGGGGAGGAGGAGGGGATAGGGGGTTTCCAAAGAGGAGACCTAGAAAGGGGGAAACATTGGAAATGTAAATAAAGTATCAAAAAATAAAAATAAAATTAAAAAAAAAAAAAAGTCTCCCAGGGCAGAACAACCACAGAGATCTTTCTTAGGCTTGAATTACATTCTTTCAGAGAGTAAAGACAATCTACCTAGATGCCCTACCTGGAAGAGAATTATTAGTCCTTGACTATGTTGTTTTATCCTTCTTAATCTCTTCACTGCCACGATGGGTTTCACTCCTCTTAGCCCTATTATAGAACTGACATTATATGACTCTATTGCACAAGTGTGACCCAGCAATTAAGCATTATAATAAAATCACATAAGAGGGAACAGGATATTAGAGCACATAGAAAAGACACTTCAGCTGTCCTTCAAAATGTTAAACAGTAAATTGTTTTCTTTGGCTGAATGCATTTTAAGTGGTCAATACCTACTACTGCTTCTCCTGTAGGATTTTGAAATAAAATAAAAACAGTTTTAAGATATCCAAATTCTAACAATGACTTGAAACCCAGAAGGTTGAAATCTGCTCATGAATAAAAGTTTAAAATGTTCATACATTTTAAAACACAGGTGCTGGGGGCCTAACGAGATGGCTCAGTGCTTAAGAGCACTAGCTGGTTTTCCAGGGGATCTAGGTTCAATTCCCAGCACTCACATAGCCCCTTATAATTGCCTGTAACTCTAGTTCCAGGGGATCCAACAGAAACGCATGTAGGCAAAACACTAATGAACATGAAGAACAAAAATTAATTTTAAAAATGAAGTTCTGTAGCTGCAAAACCAAAACATTCACCTCAAGGAAGATGAGATAGTTTCTTCTGAAGCCAAATACAAATTACCCATAACCTAAGAACATAGATTTGGGTTATTGCAAATTCCATGTTCCAACATGGAAGCAGTTTCATAAAGTTTATATAGTATTAGAACAAAGAAAGACACTGTGCAAGTACATTAGTGGAAACATCAAAGAGGAGGTTCCAGCAAAGTGGGTAAGACACGGCTATGGGCTTCAGATGCTACCTGATGCATTGGAAGATAGCGCATTCCACATGAAAACTGAGTGGGAATGAGAATAGGAAGGATCCGGTTGGGGAGGAAAGATGGAGAGAGAGAGAGTACAAGGAGACACGACTGGAACTGAAGGGCATTTGGGGGGTGATGTGGAAACTTCACACAGTGGAAACTTCCTAGAATCTACGAAAGCGACCCCAACAAGGACTCCTAGTAATGGAGGATAGGAACCTGAACCATCCATCTTCTGTAACCAGACAAGGCTTCCAGTGGTTGGGCTGGAACATTAACCGAGCCACAAAACCTCTGACCTACAATCTGTCCTGCATGAAAGATGAGCTAGGGCAATGTGGGTACAGAAGTTGTAGGAGTGCTCAACCAATGACTGGTTTAATTTGAGGCCAGGAGAGGGAGCCCAGACCTGACACTGCCTGGATGGCCAGGAGCCATAGGCTGAATAGACCAGAGACCTAGGGTAGAACCAAACACTACAGGTCAAAAAAATAAATAAAAAATAAAACCTTAAAAATACAAAAAAATTAAAAAGTCAATGAAATGATTTATTGTTCTGCTAATATATCACCTACTAATGATGTTCTGCTATACTCATAGACCTGTGCCTAGTCCAGTCATCGTCAAAGATGCTGCCTCCAACAGATAGGAGCAGATGCAGAGACCCACAGCCAAACATTAGGGGGGGGGGGGGAGAGAGAGCTCAGGCTAGAGCACTCCATCAGGTCCGTCCCCACAGAGTAGAAGAAACAGTGTGGGAGCCAGAGGGGTCAAAGACACAATGAAAGTTCATGGAATCAAGTAAGCAGGACTCATGGGACACACAAATACATAAGCAGCTATCACAGATCCTTCATGGGTCTTTGCTAGGGGCCCTCTGCATATATGTTATGGTTGTTGGATTGGTGTTTTGAGGAGACTCCTGACAGAGGAAGTCGGAGCGTCTCTGACTCTTTTGCCTGCTTTGGAGACCCTTTTCCTCCTGCTGGATTGCTTTGCCTGGCTTTGATGTGAGGGTTTGTGCCTGATGTTATTATACCTTGTGCTGTGTTCAGTTGATGTCTTTAGGAGGACTCCTTTTTCTTGCAGGAAGATGAGAATGCAGGGGCAGTGATCTCAGGGAGATGTCCAATGGTGGGGACTGGGAGGAGTGGAGGGAGGGGAAGCTGTGGTCAGGTTGTACTGTATATGGCAACAATAAATAAAACATTAAATAGAAAACTATTAGCAAACTGTTAGGTCTAGTACAGAGGAGGGCTATGATGGCTATTATAAGTAATAAAGATGCTCTGAAACAATCTGGCTTGAATTGCAACATTCACTGAAGTTCTGATTGCTTAACCAGTCTTGTGGGAAATTCTGCTTGAAGTTGCAGTGTCTTTCTAGGAACTTTTATGACTTTTAAATTTCCTATTGAAAAGTATGGCACATTGCAGATTGTATCCTCACATGACAACCTATGCTTATTTAGTGAGTGAAGCCCTACAACCTAAGGTCAGGCTTTGGTGTCCCACAAATTCTATGCAAACACCTCCTGCCACGGGTAGGAAGAAAGTCTGCTTCTCTTCTGTCTTTTTAATTAGTACATTTTCCCTCTCATACTTACAAACTTTGTCCATGTGATTAAAACTGAGCCACAACAAAGACAAGAGAAAAAACAGAAGAAAGAGAGGAGAAAAAAGAGAGAGCGTATGGGGAAGACGTAGAACAGAAACACTCATGCAAGGCAGTGCGAATGAGACGCCCTAAGAAACACCAGTTTTGTAGTAATTAATGCAGAGCATGATCTTGAATAAATTATGAGACCTCGCTGATCTTTGAAGCTTCATCTATAAAATGACTTGACTGGATTACTAATGATTATTAATGGTGTTTACCTTCTCTTCTAACCAAACATGTTATGACTGTAAGCACTTGTAATTAGAAAATACTTACAAGTTGAACACCCAAACGGGAATGCAGAATATATTAAAGTCCCTATTTGCAATCTCATTATGATCAAAAAAGTGAGAGTTGGTTTGGGGAGATTAACAGTTGCCTACTTGCTCTTCACCTGTCAGCTCAAGGGTAGCATCTCTCCTAAATTCTGAATACATAAGATACCTATGGATCACTGAAGTACTCTTATTCCTTCCTCTGGGACCACCAAACTATTATTCAAATGTTTTCACTTAGGCTCAACTGAAGCAGTTCTGGAAGAGCTAAAGCCCTGTGAACCTGGATGGAGAGGGGAAATGGGAGTCATTGAAAGGCAGATAACAAGGAGAGGACTGTTTGGAGCACTTAGAGCATCTCAAATGAAAAGAATTACATTAGTGCTAATGACTAGTATTCTATAAAAATTCCTTTTGTGATGGATGAGAAGGAGCTGAACCCTTCAAATAAAGCACTTAATTCACACCTGACAGTGATTTTCGGAATATGGAACAAGCAATGTTAGTCATTCCATTCTTAGCCCAGGGAAAAATTGTGCTGAAGTATCCTGTGCAATAAAATAAATGTCTGTGGCTCTTGAAATAGCAAAACTCTGAAGAGAAAGACCCCTTGGCTAAAAAAAGAAAAAAGTGAGCTTCCTCTTGCCACTCTAAATTCCTCAGTTTTCAAATAGCCAGTTAACAGTACCTAGAGTCATTGCTGCATTAGTTACAGCCACACCCTTGCACAAGCATGGCATTGAATCTTGCCATTTATACCCTGGGCATCCTTGCTGACTATTCGATTATAAAGCACTTTCTGAGGATCTTTAAACTTGTTCCACAGTTTCCTAAGACTCCAGTAAGGATAAAGCTGAGTGGGACAGTGGGGGGCACTTGGAGTCTGCTTCTCAGGGTGTCGTCCCTCTCCTTTGCTCTTCTATCTGTTTGCAGTAATGTCTATGAATCAGTGTGGAGAGTGGCCTGCCAAGTAGCAAAGCCCTGTAAGCAACCAACGGACTCACACCCTTGGACTGCAGGGAACCTGCTGTACCTTGGAACTGAAGCTGGTCCTTCATACCCCTTCTGCCATCCAATGTAATATGAAGCAGATGGCATAGGCCAGTGGAGTTTGAGTATATCTTTGAAAGGATGGAGAGATACATACTGCATATATATATATATATATATATATATATGCCACTCCAAGACACACAACATCGCAACATCTGCTTCTGGGCTCCCTAAGTAAAACCAACACACATGTGTGAATACACACAGAGAGACAAACTCATAGACACAAAAAAATAAGTTAATTAGAAATCCAATCAGAATATCTTTATCACATTCAAATCTAATGTGGCCTACTGTCACTCTCAGCCTTTCCTGACTTTCTTCATGGAATTAAACATGCCGACACAATTGTCCATGGAAAATAAGAGTACCCTTTTGATAAATATGTAAAGAGAAAAAATAACTCTTATTCAACTTAAGCCTGCCCTAGAAAATATGACTTGACGTAAACCAAGATGGTTTCTGGCAATCGAGACCAATCTTGATGGCACAAAGATATTGAGCGCTATCTTTAGGTGGCAATTCCTAGCTCAATGGTCTTAGAAAAAGGACTTCAGGGTCTGTAGTGCTGGCTCTGTGGTTATGAGCAAGTTCTGCTCTTACAGGTTTGGTTCCTGGCACCTCCATCAAGGTGGGTGCTTTGTAACTGCCTGCAATCTCTGCTGCAGAGAACCTAATGTCCTCTTCTGTCGACTGCAGGCACCTGCCCACGCATGACACCTATACACTTATGCAGCCACATGCACATAAATTTAAAATAAATAAATAAATCTCTTTGCAACATAATATTTTTATTAATTCTTGAGGAATTTCACGTTATCCACTCTAATTCCATTCATTTCCCAGTCCTTTCGTGGCCACTCCACCCCCACACACACACATTTGTAACCTCCACTCCCCAAAAATTAAATTACAAAAATAAATTAAATTAAAAAGAAAAAGAAAAGCAAACTTAAAAAAAAAGCTCAGATTGTGTTACCTATATACTCACCAGCGCACGGTCAAACTCTCACTGGCCCGCCCCTTTAACAGAACTGAGGTATCCCCTCCTGCTCCCACACCCCACATCTTCTGCCAAAGGTATCGACTGTAGAAAGCTAACTTTGGCGTCCTTATCACACATCTTAAGAGTTCTCTTCAATGGATTCCTATTTATGTTACTTTGGGGATGGGGTGGAGGTGGTGGTAGCGATAGGGGTTGTCACAGAAGCCTTCGACGGCGCTCTTTCTCAACAATGTATCTGCAATCATCTATATCACTGCGAAGGTAGCTTCCTTGCTTTTTACAATCAGTGGAATCATAGATCATGGGCTTACACATGGTTTCAGCATAGACCACAACTCGGCCTCTAACTGCAGTAGGACCACAGACCCAGACAAGGATCTCAAAGGAAGCCTGGTCCATGGACAACACCAAGGTCTCAGGTGGCAGTGCAGATTTTTCACATCAATAAGGCCTCCTATGGCTGCACTGGTTCTCACTACTGTCAAGTCTCTAGTTCTACCTCATAGCACACCCGGGCTCTTCTTTCCAATCTCTTCCTCATAGTTTGTTCCTCATATCTGTGCCTGCCTCTCGTGCCTCAAGGTAGGACAACCTTATAAATAAACCTTTTAATATGAAGCTTTTCCTGTGCCTCCAGGGTCCTAAGCCGTAAGAATTAGTAAATGCAGGTTACAGCTCCTAAAACCCCCACATATCGCTTGTTTAAATAAGGACCTGAATGAACTTTTTCTTATTGTGGTAATGATTAAGTTTATCACATTTAATCGCAACAGTCTCACCAGGGAGAAAAAAGAGTACCTCTTCATTACGCAGGACTACCTACCAAAGACAGAACTTCCTTTAAAAACTCCCAAGCAAGTGATCCTGTGTTTTGGAATTCACACTGTACAAAATATTGGACCAGAGTGAAATTCACCTAATAAGCAACTGCTTGACTGGCCAGCACAGCTGGATTTACTTAGCTAATGAAGCTTCAGCTTCAGCTGCTTCCTTAACTCTAGGAGGAGCGTCACAATGCAGTCACATAGTTAGCATGTGCTTGCAAAATTTGCCAAAAGGAGAAATTTTATCACAGTTAGTTAAAACTGTGTCTTCTCTTTGCTACTTCCACTATTGGAACTTAATAGTTGTTGATGAAGTTTGTATGTTTTACAATTTGGCTAAGCAGAAGTTCATTCAAGAACGTGTTGATTTAGGTAGTATTTATTGTTCTCGGTAACTTCTGCCTATTATAAGCCATAGCCAGCAGGAACGTCTTGCCACCAGTAGTGCAAACTCAGCAGATGCAAAGGTGATGGATCAAAGCATTATAGATGAACATCAAGTTCTGGTGAGCATCAGATAGGATTCCCAAGTTCTTATGTCCCTGAATAACAATATAGACGTGGATAGTCACAGAAGAAGACACGATTTAATAAGAGAAAGAAGCACTCTCGAAATTCAAAGTGGCCCTGAACCGGAGAAAACCCAAGGCCCAGTGTTGCTCAGCAGATGGGACATTTGAACAGAACGCATTTACTTATTCTGTGTATAGCATTACATGCCAGTCTTGAAAGGAAGGGACTTAAGGCTGATTTATATGCTGATTATTAGTAGTACTATCATCATTATTTTATGTGTATGTGTTAATGCACTTGAGTGCAGGCATCCCCCTAGGCAAGAGAGATCAGATGTGCCTGGAACTGGAGTTACAAATAGGCGTGAGCCTATGAGCTGCCAGATATGGCTGTTGAAATAACCCATGTCCTCTGCAAAAGAAGTACACTATCTTAAGTGCTGGTCAGTCTCCTTATCCCCTTCCATGTAAAGTTTTAGGCAACCCTCTCTGGCTTACTCTCCTCCCTCAAAAGTGCTATTGTGGTGTGAGCGTGGTACTCAGTGGTAGTAACAGAAATATGGGGGAGAAACATACGGGGTTTTAAATGTCTGAATCAAGAAGCTGATACATGCAATGATGTACACATCCCGTGAGTAAAATTTTAAATAGATTCGGTTCTCAAAGATGCATAAGTCTCTTTCTACTACTCTTTACCTTCAGTAAAGGTACAAGATAAAATAACTTCATGTATGTCTTTGCATTTTAAATGGAAATTTACAAATTGTTGAACAGAATCATGATGGCTAAAGGGTCCGTGAATATCTGTATTTGTATTATCAAAAGTACAAAAAGAACCCTTCCAGAAGACTGAATTATATTCATATTCAGTTAATAAAATACTATTCAAATGTTGTTATATGAAAGAGTCATCAATATCGCATTCAAAAAGAATTACAAAGGGTCAGGCTGGCAAACAATATGAAAATCGTTATTTTCTGTATTCTTCTTATATTTTTGGTTGTGGTATCTTTTTTAAAATGTGTACTTGAAATCTCAGCATTTAAACGGGAGAGTCAAAAGGATCAGTGTAAACAAGTCCAACCCAGACTGCTTAAGGATTTGCAGACCAGCCTGGGCTAGACACAAAGATCTTGTCACAAAAAAAAAAAAAAAAAAAAAAAAAAAAAAAAAAAAAAAAAAAAAAAAATTAATTAAGGACAGTGTACACAGGTAATGTGTCAATTGTAATCTATCCAAAACTACAAATTTAATTATTCAAGTGAGACTATCAACTAGCACTTGTCACCCAAAAGGGGGCTTCCATTAAAACTGATAGTCCTTATCTGCAACCATCTACTAACTGAAAAGAAGCCAGTAGATTGCTCCGTACATTGGCTTCTGGGACATTCCTCTTTACTATGGGCACAGTGTAACCCAAAGCACATTCCTACCTTGGCTCACTTCCTGAGATTCCCCAGCTGTTTCTTCTTGCATTCCATTCTCTCTCCAAATTGTTGATACAGCCTCTGGATTATCCCACTTGTAGCCCACTTCCTGCAGTCTGACTACTCTTTTGTTCCTCAATTTCTTCTCCATTCAGCTATGACAAACCCCACTGACATTATCTAAATGATTTAGCAAGAATGTGTTTTATTACATGATTCTTACAAATTATCTTACTAGTAGAGAAAGAAAGATTATGGCTGGACCAAACACTATTTGAATTATATATCAGAATTAAACATTATTTTGTATTGTACATAATTCAGCCTGCTGATGACTTCAAAATTTTAGGGTGTATATGTTTCTGTAGTGAAGATTTTCATAGCATATGTGATGCTCTGGGTTCAATAACCAACACTACAAAAAGGAGGGAGTGCAGAAAAAAACCTACCTGCCATAATGTGGATATATTCATCCATTCTCCCCATGGGAGCAAAACACTCTATTTGACATATGAATTGGATTATTTAGATTTCTGTCTTCTATTTATGAATGAAGATAAAATGCATAAACATTATCTGCCTCAAAGACACAGCTTTCTTTTAAATAAGACAGTAATCAGATTCTAGAAAACCTTAGAGATCATGAGGGTATGAGCCTACCTGAAAGGTAAGATAAACTCAAGACCCTCACCTTTGTCAAAAGTTGACTTCAAAACACATCTCTCACCTCAAAGGAAGCAAGAGATGATTTGTTCTGGGGTTAAATCAGAAATATCATGTTTCAATATGGTAACAATTTCATGAAGTTTTTATAGCTACATATTAAAAGAAGGTTATGAATCAAGGCAGTTCCAAATACATTGGTGGATATACCCAGTAGGTGACTTAAAGAAATGTAGATAAATGACTGCAATAGACCTCAAATGCTACCAATGATACTCTTCAACTTCTGGTTGAGAGAAACTAGTGATTTGATAGTACATTTAACGGGGGTTTATCTAACAGCAGTAAGTGTCAGATCAAACACAGAGATGGGAGAGGACTGGCTATTAAGAACACTGAAGACAGAGCAAGCTAATTTGGTTAGAGACCTGCAACATTCCAACTTCCCACAATCACAGAAGTCGCGACATATACAATCTTTAATTGGTAATCTTCTAACCTGGGAAATTCACTTCACATAGTGTAGAATCAATGTCAACCCAGGCACTAATCTACTCTCTTGATATAGGTCATTGTCATCCCTAAAATGTAGACCATATACATGAGCTTAGAATACTAAAAAGATTTATCTTTAAGTTTTAGTTGTTCAAGGTGCAGGTTCTTTTGGGCATGTCCAAATAAAATATGAACTCAAAGTGTCAGTCTTATGTTTACAACAATCAACTTGTCATATATGTTTTATATAAATCTATTTGACATGCCTGCCATCTCTCTTAACGATTCAGAAATAATGTTGACGTATTAGTGAACACCTATGGTTATCAGCATTGCTTGCACATGGGTTAATGGTGAAACCAGGAAGATTTAAGAATGGGCTCGAGCCCTTTCTTATAGGACTAATTCCTCCTAGTTTGTTGGTATGCTGAATTTGCCTTGCAAAACTGGGCTGAGCCCTCTGCTTCTAAATAGGTATTAACCATCAGTTTCTGGCATCTGGTCAGGGACATTTTCTAAGGAAATGGGGATGAGTACAATCACCACATGTACTGGCACTGTCTCAGATCTCATCCAAGTCTACATTTCCTCAGTCTGATGCTCTTCCAATGGAGCACTTTCAGCAAAGTCTCAAAATCTACATTTCTGGGAAACTCTATCAATCAAGGTCAAGAAACCCATTTACAGCTTGGGTACAATGGGAACAACATTGGAAGGATGCTAAAGTATCTTGCTTAAGAACTGGAAGGAAAGGAAGTGCAGCTGAGCTCAAGGACACGAGCTTCTCATCTCAGCTTCTTTGTGCATTTCTATTTCATCCTCCAAGACTATGTCATACCACAGTGAAGTTCATGACTGCCAACAATTTCCCCACTCTATCCTCTAAGTACTCAGAAGCTGTTCAAGCTTCGAAGGTCCCAGGAAAGAACATAATTAGCCCAGCCTGAGTAGGTACTCCTTCCTAGACAATGCAACTGCCATCAGGCAACAGGATACTACAAAGTTTTCAGCATTTAAAAAAGGAAGTGCTTCTTCCAGTGAAAAGGGAGAGTGCTTGGCCAATTAAAGATTAAAAATAACTTAATATCTACCAAGAATATTTTCAATTAGGAAGGCCATGGCTAGATCGCTGGAGACAGCAAAATATAAGTGAGGCTGGTCTCTGTTTCCAAATTTAATAGCTCTGAGACCTTGTGCCAGTAGCTTAATCCATTAAGCTCCCTTGACCTCAGTAACTAATTCATAAAACAGGAATAAATATTTTAAATCACTGAAGGCAAGAGACTAGAAAAGGCATGAGGCAGCCATGAATATTCACCTCACAGATCTTTCCATAGGGAGTAAACTTGACTTTATCTTTGGGGCTTTAAAGTCCATCAATGGCTGTGCCTAAATAATGACGCAAAACAATGGGGAGAAAGCATTCTGGGAAATGTATCGTTCCAATGCCATCCAACATTGGTTCAGAGTCTCCCAACAAACTTGCCAAGTCTTCTCTAGACTGTGAAGCTACCCACAATGCTTCAATCCAGCTTTTTCTCGCAACTTCTCTTGGGGTTGAATATATATTATGAACTCATAGACCTTTCAAACTATCTTGGTTTCTTTGTTTCCTTTTGCACAAGCAATTTCTCTTTATATCTTTGCATAGTTAAACTTGTCTTCAAATCTATTTGTTAAAAGCTGTAAAGGCACATGTTTATAAAAAATATACAAGATTATATTGTTTCCTTCATGACCTTGGAGGTAACTATTCATTTCACCTAGAAAAACAATTCCATGGACAAGTGAAATAACTAGATTAGGGAAGAAAAAAGTACTATTACCTTTTTCAAATCTACTGCACCAGAGTCCTCCAAGTTTATGTCAAGATAGAATTCTGTATTTTATATAAAAAAGAGACTATTGATCAGTTTAAAGAATAGATATTAAACATTTCTTTTTTATTAGTCATTTTATTCATTTATATTTCAAATGATATCCCCTTTCTGGTTACCCTGCCACAATTCCCCCATCCCATCCCCCCTTTTCTTTGCCTCTATGAGGGTACTCCTTCACCCACTCACCCACTCACCCACTCACCCACTCACCCACTCACCCACTTCCACCTCACCGCTCTAGCATCCCCCTATGCCGGGACATCAAGTCTGCACAGGACCAAGGGCCTCCCTCACAATGATGTCAGATAAGGCCATCTTCTGCTACATATGTATCTGGAGTCATGGCTCCCTCCATGTCTACTCTTTGGTTGGTGGTTAGTCCCTGGAAGCTCTGGGTGGTCCAATTGGTTGATATTGTTCTTCGTATGGGGTTGCAATCCACATTTATCTTGAGAACATCCCAAAAAAGCAAACTCTCTGGATTGCTTATCATTAAAGGAAGACACATATGACTAATTTTTGTCTGTGAATATAAGAGGAAATGATATGCATTATGTCTGGGTCAGAATATGAAATTACCAGTCTGAGATCAGTACTACTCCAAACTAGAGACTTTCATTCAGCTAATGTCTTGATCAGACCTACTTGTTCTCTGGCATTCAGCATGACTGAGCAAACATGGAGGAGGAATAGCACTTGAAGACTCTTTCTAAGGCTTGGCATTTCCTTTCTGTGTCTAGCAATTTGACTAAAAGACAGAGGACTGAATTTCACAATGTTAAAATATCTCAACAGCCAGTAGAGTGAATGATCACTTTATAAAGCGAGGCATGGTTGCATGCCTATATCCCCAGCACTGAAGATGCATAGACAGTACACAACTGTTGTCTAGCAGACCAACCTAGCCAAATTAGTGAGCTATGGGTTCAGTGAAACATTCAGTCTGAAAAAGTAAAGTGGAGAGCAATTGACAGAAAGCATCTAACATCTATCACTGGCACATACACACACACACACACACACACACACACACACACCATATATACATATACACAACACAAATGTATACATATAATATAGGATGTAAGAGGTCTTAAAAACTGGATGAGTAGGGAAATGATAACTTGTTAAGAAACATGGACGTCAAATGGCAGTTGCCTTAGGTTTCTAACTGCAGTGATAAAGACCACGACCAAATAAACTTGGAGTAAATGGTATATTTCATCTTACACATCTAGATAACAGTCCATCATATAGGGGACTGAGGGCAGGAATTCAATTAGGGAAAAAACTTGGAGTCAGGAGCTGCAGTAGAGGCTCTGGAGGAGTATTACTGTTTTGATCCCCATGGCTTGCTAAGCCTGATATCTTATATAACACAGTAATTTCTGCCCAGGGTTAGTACCACCCACAATGTACAGGGCCCTCCTATTTGAACTATATTAATCAAGATGATACCTCACAGCAGGCCCATCTAATGAAGGTATTTTCTCAGGTAAGAGTCCTGTGATGGTTTGTATATGCTTGACGCAGGGAGTAGCATTATAGGAGGTGTGGCCTTGTTGAAGTAGGTGTGTCATGGTAGATGTGTGCTTAAGACCCTCATCCTAGCTGCCTACAAGTTAGTATTCTGCTAGCAGCCTTCAGATGAAGATATAGAGTTCTCAGCCCCCCCGACATTATGTCTGCCTGGATTGCTGCCATGCTGGATGGTAATGGACTGACCCTCTGAACCTGTAAGCCAGCCCAATTAAATGTCCTTATAAGACTTGCCTTGGTCATGGTGTCTGTTCACAGCAGTAAAACCCTAACTAAGACAACTCCCTTTCCAGTTATGAGTAGGTTTGTCTTTTCAACGGTATTGTCAGCACGGCAATTAACAGAGGCAAAAGTTTATTTACAAAATCCCCATTTGTACCAGTGAATTAGTAACTCCTGCACCTAATGATGATTTTGATCAAAAGAATGACTTCCAATTGCAAATCACTGTAGGAATTATGAATTAGTATACCAGATATTATGAGTTTTCCTTTGTCTCAATAATTTGATAGCTATCTTGATGTCAAAGGTAGCATACCAAATCATAAGTTCTAAATAGTCACTAAAACAAAGTGATTTAAAAGTTATTTAACACAAAAAAATGGCCAAAATTTTAAAACAATGACAAAAAAGAAGAAAAAGAAGATAGAAATAAAAAACAACTGAAAGCCACATTTGTTAGTATTTAGAGAAAATTCAGTACTAAGAATAGATGTAATAGATATATTTTCCTTTAAAAGTTCAAATAATAAAACTTAATTCCCATAATATGATATTTACTCATTCTTGTGGATAAATACATAGGACACTAGTGTTAAAAGAGATCCCCTGTCTCTATGAATTAGGAAGTACGTCTTCAGCAGACACCATATGCTTTCCATCTAGAATCTACAAATTCCACTTCCATGGTGGTTAGAAATAACTTTCCATTGGTTATATGTCTCCTGATCCATGGTATTATACTATGGAAGCCTGAGTAGATTCACAGCTAGACAATGAGAAATCTCTAATGATAGGGGAGATGTTTTAATTTTAAACTCTGTGCCTCTCCCCATGCATCATAGAGTCAAACTTTGGTGGCTTCTCAGGCATGAAGTCAATGGAAGGGTCCTTCATAAAAGGTAAAGTGGGGTTAAAAAGTAGAAGACGCTCATTTAGGTAGAGCATCCCCAGAGAAAACTGAGAAAAATCAAAGCACTTTGCACTTAGGAAAAGTTCAGTTCATTCCTGAATCTCCTAGAAGCACAGAATTTCTTCTCAGCATGGCAAGTCAGGGTTAGGATAGCTTGTATCTCAGCATCTCTAACAGCAAGGATTTGATTGTGTGTAAAAACCTGCACTAACAAGTCTAAGGACTGGATTTCTCCAGTGGGAAATTTATGCTTTCTTTGTAGAATATTATTGTAGACTGGATCCTCACTTTTCTTGGCTTTTCACATTTTTTCCAACTCTGTAAATTGGACAAAATTACACTATGATGGGAAAGATTTGACTGTGAACATAAAATAAAATGGTTGGTGGAGGGAGAATGTCTTTACCATCAGCCAGCTTTGTGTCATTTCACAAATAAATTTCACTGTTTCTGATCCATAAATCTGTGATATTTATGGTTCTTTGCCATGTCTCCTTGGAGTCCACTGAACCATCTGCCTGATTTCCTTCTTAATAAAAAGTAAGTACAATATTGAACAGATGTTCTTTTGGTATCTACATGAAAATATTAATTTTATTTATAATTATCTTTTTTAAAAAGTACTACCTATGAGCCAAATATTACACTAAATAGTTTCCTATTGGTGTGTGTTCATTAAGCATAATAATAGACTTCCCTGTGTCTTTTATATGTTCATCTGTTTACACAATGCTTTTCAATCATATTCACTCTCTATCACCCTTTCTTGTGACTTACCACTCTTCATTTTCCTAACTGACCCTTCTCACTTTCATTTAATTTTTGCAATGAATCAATGATTTCCATTAAGATTACATACTTGAAGTAGTTAAGAACTTTCTAATAGGTGCACAGACACCTAAGTGCATATATCAGCTGAGGAAAATCTCTCTGCCTCTGTCATCAACCATGATTGTGTATAAATCCTTACAGGTTTACACCCTGAGCCACTCCCTTCTCCACGACAGAATGGTGAGAGGCACAATCTTGTACAGATTTGTGCAGTAAAGTGCAGCTTTAGTAAGCTCATGAATACAACAGTCATACCATACCTGGAAGGCAGAGCTCCACCTTTCTCCTTCCTCCAGCTCTTTCGCTTTTTCCATTCCTTCTTCCATGGTTTTCCCTGAGGTCTGAGGTAGGACACTAGTATTGATGTCCCATTTATGGCTGAGAACGTCATGGTCACTTACTTATTCTTATCACAATGGCCAGTTAAACTTGTATATCTTTGTAGTCCCCACTGCCCACTGCAGAAAGAAGCTTTTTTGGCCCAAGGTAAAAAAGCATTACTATTCTGTGGACATAAATGCAGTTATTTGGGGGCAAGTTGGATGGCACATCATGTAGATTTAAGAAAACTGTAGGAGTACACCCCGACTCAGAACCTATGACATGCTTTTGACCTAATTTACCAAATGTGCAATAACCCTTGTCGAGTAGGTCTCCAATTTGTGTTAAGCCTTCTATAGGTATCATCTCCTATAATCTTACCAACAAATAAGGAGTTGGGTATAATTGATATTCCCATTTTATAAATCAAGGTCAACAAATAATAGCACAGTGATTCAATCAGGCCTAAAGCCTGGTGCTGAATCCAAAGTTTAATTGAAATTATAGTGTGCCTTGATACAGTCCATAGTGTATGACTTTTGCCCTGAAACAGCAGAGCTGAAAACAGCATCACTGCCTAAAAGCTTACATTCTTGGCTAATTCAAATACATGAAAAAACAGGCTTTGAAAGTCTATAACAATTATTAAATTTATTCTGCTAATGGATAACCAAGAATGGACCATTTACCTCAATTCTTTTATTTATTTTTTTTTGATACTTTATTTACATTTCCAATGTTTCCCCCTTTCTAGGTCTCCTCTTTGTAAACCCCCTATCCCCTCCCCCTCCCCCACCTCTATGAAGGTATTCCACCTCCCACCCACCCGCCCACCCACTCCCATCTTCCCACCTTGACATTCCCCTTTACTGGGGCCTCTAATACCCTCAGGCCCAAGGGCCTCTCCTCCCCCTGATGGCCAATAAGGCCCTCCTCTGCCACATATGTGGTCCGAGCCATGGGTCTCTCCATGTGTATTCTTTGGTTGGTGGTCCAACCTCCAGGAGGACCGGGGGGAGGGGTCAGGCCCATTGACACTGTTGCTCCCTCCATGGGGCTGCAGACTCCCTCAGCTCCTTCAGTCCCTTCTCCAACTCCTCCATCTGGGACCTCACTCTCAGTCCAGCAGTTAGTGTGAAGTGAAACTTGGGTTACACAATGGAGTACTACTCAGCTATTAAAAACAATGACTTAATGAAATTTGCAGGCAAGTGGATGGACCTTGAAAATATCATCCTGAGCGGGGCATTGACCTCAAGTCTACAAAGGTCAAGTGGGTCAGTGTTTCATTTGTCCCTAGCTAGTATTGACGACATGAGATTATTTCACTTTCTACAAAGCACTGAGCCTCCTGTCTCTATATACATACACATGCTCAAGGGGGAATTCTCTCATGTTGCAAAATAAGTTTGAGGTTTATTGTTTTTGTTTTGGGGGGGTGTTTGGTTTTTTTGTTGTTGTTTTATGGGGTTCTTTTTTTTTTGAGACAGCTTTTCCCTGTGTATCACTGGGTGTCCTGAATCTTACTCTGTAGACTAGGCTACTCTCAAACTCAGCGCTCTGCCTGCCTCTGCCTCCTGAGTGATGGGATTAAAGGCGTACACCACCACCACCTGGCCCAAAATACGTTTTTAAAATACACATGCCATTGAACAGAAAATTAAAGAGTTAAGTTTGTGTGGAAGTTATGAAGACTGGCAATAAACCTCAATTCCAGAATAGGGCAAGATGTCAGGGAGTTTATCTGTACCTGGAGAGAGGGGAAAAGTGAAAGTTCAAAGGAAGGTTAGCACAAAATAACACTGTGGTTGCCTACGGGCAGTCGGGCACCTAGCTCAGTGCATCACCATGGTTTACTCTTGCTTCCCACCTATGCTCTGTCTTGTATTTTGCTGTCACAGTGAAAGTAAAATGTGTTGTTACAACAGTAACCTCTTATCAGCCTGTGTCAGCTTCAGAGTGCCTGGCTGCAAACAGCAGGAGCAATTGTTATAACTAAAACTCTTCTGGGCAATGGTAGTTAACAAGATTCCTGCTAGAATATTGTCCTCTTGCCTTCTTTCCCTCATTTCCTGTTCCTGATTCCTGGATAACCCCAATTAGTTTGTGTTTGGGAGAGAGAATATGTTATGACCCACACAAAAAAAATTATTCAAGTTGATAAAATAAATAAGGACTGTTCAGCATTCACATATGTTTTAATAATTTTCTGGAAACCCACATAGTAGTACAAGGGCCAAAGGGTCAATGAACAGGTTAATCAGAATTTAGAAGGGCAGTTGGGAACCATATAAATGGAATTCTACTTGAAATTCTGCAAACTACTAAGGGTGAAGCGTTCCAGCAATTAATTCACTAACAATCGAAAACAACCCTGAAGGGGAAGGCAGTCTATTCTTTTCCAAAAGAAAAAACAAAAAGTCCACCAAAGAACACTGCTCTTTTCCTACCTCGGTCAAGTCCCGAAGACACAGACAAATCTCTCTAAATAAACCAAATAACGGAAATCCCAGTCACAGTAAGAAAATTAAGACAAGGATGGCAATGGTTACCGGGGGTAAAACTCATCAGTTTGGGCCTGTCAACAACTGTGAGATAGATACAGTCGATTCTCATTATTCACAGTGCATAGGTTCTATAAAGTCACCACGAGAACTGAATTAGCAATACTGAATCATTGGCCCTAAGGGAAGTAGAGGGGTAGATTCCTGCAAGCACTTTTTGTCAAATGATCAAACAAACCTTTCTATTATAAATAGCTCAGAATCGGACCCTTAAGTGAATATATATTGTTGATTTATTACCATTGAACTCTCATGGACAACTGCATTGTAATTCATGTTTGAACAAAGTTTGTCTAACACATATCTGCCCTCATAGGATACATCACACTTACAGTAGAAAACCACTTCAGTACTTAATGTGGGCTTATTTCCATCAGCAAAATCACCAACATGTGCCAAAAAATGCAACAAAAACACTACTCAGTAAACCACAAGAAGGACATCAGTTTATAGTATGAGAACTGAAAGTAAAGATTCTTCTTATTCAACCTCCATGGAAGACACATATGCTAGGCACCTCAATGTTTTGTCTAGATATATTTCATATCATCACTATGGAGACACAATATTAATTTTAGAGTTACAAATAACTTTTGGCAAATAGACTTCTATCTCTTAAAATGTGTTACCCATTTGCTTAATGCTTGTCCATGCTACTTAATAATCAATGTAATAGTATGAAGAAGTAACTTACAGGAGATTGAAAAGCCATGGAGGCATTTGGCCCCATGCAGAAGGTTGAGCCACTGTTCCACTTACGACTAAAGGCCTGAGGGGCTAGCTTTACTCTCTTTTGTTCTTCCTCCATGTGAAGACTCAGGTTTCACTCCCCCCCTAGATAGTAGAATAACAAGGCTCCATTCGAAAGACAGACTAGCTTCCCCAGACACTGAACCTTCTAGCACCTTGATCTTGGATTTCTCATCCTCCGAAAATTTGAGAAAGTAAATTTATACTGTTCGTAAGTTAAGTAGTTTGTAGGGTTATATTATGACAATACAGTGGGTAAAAAACTAAAATGAGGCCAAAAAAAAAAAAATGAGTAGTATTGATCAAGACAGCAAAATAACTTTTACAATCCTTAGGACTGACTATAACTCTCTTCATAGGCCAATAGTGACAGAGCCTTGAAAGCAGAGCAGTATCAAGCGAGATGTCTCCAAGTATCTGTGGAACCTAGAAGCGTGCTGCTCAGAGCTATCTCAAGTCTTTGTACTCAAGATTCCATCACTACTCTCTTTAAACATTCCAACTGTGACACCTCAAACCTCTGCACCAGAGAACAAATATGATAAACTTTGTTGGCATCCACACAGTGCCTATTCTGTAGG
The DNA here is from genome assembly GCA_028551405.1 of Uromys caudimaculatus. Taxonomy (NCBI): domain Eukaryota; kingdom Metazoa; phylum Chordata; class Mammalia; order Rodentia; family Muridae; genus Uromys; species Uromys caudimaculatus. The sequence goes on along the minus strand of CM052705.1, from coordinate 94,752,373 downwards.
TGAATACTGTTTAAGAGCTGTGGAAACCTTGCTACTTCCACTTAGAATTTAAAGGATGACCCAAAGAGCCTCAGCGACCAGGAATGATAGCCACTTGGTGAAGAATTGCTGCAAAAGATCCACTCTAAAGAAATGCAAAGCAGAGTCTCCACCCAAGGTTGCTGAAGAGGGACTTAAACATGTGGGCATCTAGTGGAGCCACAGGAATTAGTAAAATCTGAAACTTATCTGTTGGGGTTGGTCTGGTGCTGCTATGTATTCAAATGCTAAATTCTGTACCCCAAGATCTGGTTGCCCCAAGCAAATTCTCATATACACCAGCTATTTTGCAAACCTTACTCCCCAAGTTAACTGATCAATAAAAGGCTAAAGCCTGTGACGGGCAGTAGAGAGAATATCTTGTGTATTGTATGGATGCATAATCTGTCAGTTAAAAAGCTTGTGGCCTACAGCTTAGGCAGGAAATGGGAAGTAGAACATCCAAGAGGAGAAAGGATTCTGGGATAGAGCTAGAGGTGAAAGATTTGTCCAGAAAGATGTAACGAGATGGATTAATGGTACCTAAGCTCAAGTAACCAGCCACATGCCAGAATGTAGGTTAAAATAAATGGGTTATCTTAGTTATGATCTAGTAGTCAGAGAAGGGTCAAGCTATATGTCCAATGTATTTGTAAATATATTTTGAGTCTGTGTCTTATTTCTGGGAGCATGGGGGAGGAAGAAGCTAGACCTAACATTTACAAGAGAGAGGAAGGCAGGACCTCCTAGGAGGGAAAAACAAACTCTGGGAAGAAGAAAGAGGCTTTTTAGGCCAGGAGACATGAGAGCAGACAGACATGAATGACTACAGGCCTGGAAGGTATAGCTAGCCCCATAGCTGGAAGGAACTACAGTTTGGGTTAATTTAGATGAGCTAGTTTAAAGTCTGCCAAGCTAAAGCCCAAGCTTTGAAATATTAAATATTTGAAATATTAAAAGACCTCCATGTGGTTATTTGGGGAACTAGCTGGTTAAGGAATAACTACCACCATATTAATTTCTCAAATTAATTAATTAAGATATATTTACCTAATTAATTAAGAATATTAATTTTAACCATTTGACAATTTTCATATCTGAAGAGTCTCCAGTATTCAATTCCAGCCGTTTAGGCCTCAAGTTCTAGTCCCTGACAGGTGTTCAATTAGCTGTGGGCACCAAATTCATAGTAGTAGCTCACCCTCCAGGGCCTTGGGGGCTCACTCCTCCCCATCACTATGTCCAGAAGGAAGAACATGAGTTCAAATCTTCTCAGGTAGAAAATTCTAATCTTGTTTGCCTTCTTGGATATTGCATCTGCTTTGCCTTTTATTCCTTTACACTTTCTTGTGCTTTTGACATTCCTCTTTAGCATGACGGTATCTATCCCCAACTCATCCGACCATTGTATTTTGGAGGTCTAAAATTTATATGAATCTGCTCTTTCACAGCTTGGGATCTAATTCTATCCATGTTACCCGAGGTAGTAGATTCACTCTATACTGTTCTTCCTTTATGTTGGGACAGATTCTTTGCACCCCAGATGATACAGAAGCAAGGCTCCATCTTAGAAGTAAAGAGTACCCTCCAGTGAACCCTGAACACGCCAACCTTACCCCCCCCCCCCGTTCACAGCCCTTCAGTAAATGTTATTTCGATTAATTAGTTGCTGAGGGAAAGGCAGCCACTGTCTTTAGTTATGTATCCATTGATACGCACACCAAACTTTTAGTCAAAGAGATGGCCATAGTTAAATTCAGCCAGTCACAAAACCACACAAAGGGACATAAATGGAGCAAAGGAACTTGTAGAATAGAATAAAACTTGCTGGGAAATTTCAGAGAGGGTGGGGGTGGCAGTAACCAAAATGAACCCCACAAATGTATAAAAGTGTCAAAGAAAAAATTTAAATAAAAGTTATTTATCTCCATTTTATCACACAATCTACATAATTTTGTTATAATAACATAAAAGGGATAAAACAGAGGCAATTTTGCAAATATAAAATGTAAATATAATAGGGAATGATTTCCTCATTTTCCCCAGTAACAACATAAACAGTAAATAATACCCAGAGAATAGTGTAGACAGACATTGTTAAAATAAGGAAGATAAATATCCCTTAACTCTAAAGACCTCAGGCATAAGTATCATACACTGTGATTTCTTTAAGGCAAGTGTCAAATTGGACAGTTGCAATGAAAAATTATTGAATGGGGACAGTGTTGACTACTTTATTACCTGGCAGGCATTGTGTGAAACAGTGGCCGATCTTGACATCCAGGAAGCTGGCACAGTAATTGATTTTCTGGTTCTCAAAACGTAACACCTAAAAATCCAATCTAAGCAGCCCTGAGGGTTTTTCTAAGTGCCCTTCCAAAAACCCTCAGACCTTTGAAGCATTGACCTTCAAAACACTAAGGTTTTCTAGGAATAAAAGCCTGGTAAATAATGAGCTTCTGAAATGCTTGAAGCAAAAAGATATATGCAGACAGTTGAGAAGTATTAGCTATTTTGCATGTTTGAGAAAAATAAATAAATTCCTGTAGAAAACTGCAGTCTTGGCATACAGTCTGTCTTTCCATGTTTTAGATCCTATATTTTTTTGGCCTGCAGCTACTTTATTAACTCGTTCAAGTTATGGGTAACTGATAGACATGTATTCTGTCTCCTTTCATCGATTTAATTGACTCTTCTACTCTCTAGAGAAAAAAATAGGCTTTATCTCCCTTGGTAATTCATTTCAACATTCCTTTGTTTGCTTAATAAATTTGTGACTATTCCTGTACCTTCTGAGATTTCCTCCTGAGGGCTGGCAAACTGACCTAACAGAATACAGTTTAACAGGAGAAATGGCTGGCCATTGTTATGAATATTTAGGTGCAGGAGAGTTCATAGAAAAGAAACAGAATTTAAATAATGGTTAGATTCCTGGGGCTTAAATTTCATTTTACTAAAGAAAAGAGGGCTTAAGTTTCAAAGGATGCTAGACTGTAGGAAAGTGACTAAGAAGTAGATGAAGGACCTTGAGAAGGGTAAGGTTTATTAGTAAGATCTGTTCATAGAAACCACTCTGTCACCTTTTTAATGCCTTTCTTCTAAGGACAGAGAGGGCAGACAATTTTTTTCTACCTATTGATGCTTAGTTGATTTCCATGCAAAAAAAAATGTTCTCTATGCCAAAGTAGTGTGTTTTGGAATGACATAGTCTGATTTCCTTTAAATTAACTAAAATAAAATGTTCAACACATGCTGAGATCTTTGTCTGTATATACTGCCATTATTTTACCTTTATTCGTGAAAATTCCCTTTGGCAATGTTTACCAGCCATTTTCAGATTTCTACCTGTAGTCTTAAGTCCTCTATGGCATGCGAGAGGAACATGGGACAGAAATGTTTGCTGAGTCTTAAGTATCAATTTTGATATTCTTTACAAAGAAATCAGCATTGTATCAGCTGTACTGCCTAAGTATAGTTTGGTCATTGGGTGAGAAGAGGGCTGGAAACATTGAATAGTGTTTCTGTGTCTAAAGATGGTTTACAAAGATGTCTTCATAACACCATCAAAGAACAGTTACTTAAATACTTTTCTATTTTTGAATGACATTCTCTGAGAACGTTCTAAGTGACCATTAGAGATTGCAACATTCTCCAAAATCAGGTTCCTAGATGTCCAAGAATTTCTGTAGTCTGAATCATCATGAGTCTTGGACAGTTCTGAGCTGTGGTCAGTGTTATACCAATAATTCAGCTTCCTCTAAAAGTGAAAATAAGTAAGTATGTCTGAAGGTCCTTTTGTGTGTGTGTGTGTGTGTGTGTGTGTGAAAGAGACAGAGAAAGAAAGAGAGATTGAGATCTGGTATTGCTCCATCATCTGAGTATTATTCCAGAAGAATAATTCAGAGAAATGGCTGGACTAAGAAGTTTTAATGGTAATTTCCCATGAAAATGCAGATTTTTTTGGCTTGATGGACTCCATGAAATCTAAAGACCCTCTTATGCCCAGATCTCTCATGGTCTTGGTGGTCGGTCTTTCTACTGCTTGTGCTTAGAGACAATGGATCACCACTGAAAGCAAAGCTGTGCCTTCTAAATGGTATGCATGTAGCTATCCTAATCTAAAGAAATTTATAATTCAATATTCCATTCCATTTTGTTTAACTCAGACTCAAGTCCTGCCTGCTGCTGGAGCAACACAGATTCAATGATTCATTTCCAGTAACTTTTTTTTTCACTTTATTCCTAAGACTGCTCTCCTACAAATGTCCCTTTTGTAGATATGTGGTGGGTAGGTGCTGCCTAGCATAAAATCTTCTTTTCCTATTTGTACTTTGATCTCCTTCATAGCTAATTTCTTTTTGACAAGAATTCATGTTGGAGAGCAGTACTTCCTCACCCAAAGGGATTTGGGGCTATGTATTCCCTGGCCTTGCATATCTGGGCACAGATGAAGTGGACACATATTAAACCTGTCAATTAGATTTGGGACATGATTTTGCTTTTGAGAATATTCATTTCTATAGGATGAACAAGTATGTAGCTTATTAAATACAGACAAAACTTTGAAGATATTATGTGTGGTCCTGAATAACCAAGAAGCATATTAAACATATCAGATCAAATAATCTGTGATAAATGTGAAATAAAAAGACACCAAGTAAAGTCAGCATGGCAGGACACACACATAATCCTAGAACATGGGAGGTGGACGGATAGGATCAGGAGTTCAAGGCAGATTCAGCTACATGGAGATTTCAAGTTCAGCCTACACTACACAAGGCTCTGTCAGAAGGAGGAGGATAAGGAGGATGAAGAAGAGGAGGATTACAGGAGGAGGCAAGTAAAGTAACAACACTTGTATTTGAAAGTCTTGGCTCATTATTCATTAGCACTTCCCATTCTGGCTTCAGGTAACCTCTGAAAGCTATTCATTAGGCTAACTGTTGTCCCCAGCTTTCCTTATCTCTATGAGTCTCTAATAGAATAAATATGATACCTTTGTCTCAAGGTATCATACATGTGCAGAACCTCCATATAAATATATATATATATATATATGTATATGTATATATTCTGCATGTATGTCTGCACCATATGTGTGTGGTGCATGGTGCCTGCAGAGGCCATAAGAAGGTATCAAATCCTTTAGAATGGAATTGTTGTGAACTACTATATGGGTTCTGGGAATTGAACCATGTGTGTGTGTGTGAATGTGTGTCTGTGTCTGTGTGTGTAGACAGACAGACAGACAGAGACAGAAACAATAGAAACAGAGAAACAGAGAGAGGGGGGGGAGAAAGAGAGAGTGAGGGAGAGAGTGAGAGAGAGAGAGAGACTATGTCCAAAAAAATGACATAGTCTCACCAGTGGGAAAAAAATTAAAATCAGATGTCAGAATCAAACTTCCCCAAGACTGAGTTTCCTGAACCCTGTCAACCTAAAAACCTGTTTGACTGGTATTATCTACAGTCTGGCATTTCAATTGATCTTGGTCAACAGTAAGATTTGAACCACAGTCCTTTGAAAATTTCATGAGAAGATAAAGGTTAAGTTAGCAAGTTCTTTCTATTTGTTTGCTATGTTATAGAGTTACAACTACAAGACTTAGAAAGAAGCTGTAGAGGTTCATTGAGTGCTCCCTCAGAGCACAGAGCACACGCTGGTGGTGTAAGGCAAGAAGCCAAAGTTCTGACCTGATAGACTACAGTTTAAAAGCCCCAAGCCCTAGGGTTACAAACCATGTCACAAAGTCTCCATTCTGGCTCTGGTATATGTGCATGTTGCTCAGGAGCCTGCTCATGTGCCACAGATCAGTCTACAGTAGTTCTCTCAAATAAATACTATAGGAATGATAACACATAACTAAAAAGAGGAATTGGGTGTTGGAGAGATGGATCAGTGGTTGGTGACTGCTATGAAATCATGGGGACCAAGTTTGGATTTCAGCAAAACTCGGCAAGCCAAACACCTGTAACTATAGCTTTGAGGGATCTCGAACCTTTCTGTGGCCTCCTCCATGCAAACACAAACATGTGACATCTACAAACACATGTGTGCATACACTTCTGAGCGCACACACACACACACACACACACACACATACACACACACACACACACACACACGCGCGGTAGAATCTCTAAAAACAAGGTAGTTAGGACTTGAGGCAGATATAATCTTAATAAAGAAGAGAGAAAGACATTGATATAAAAAAATATATTTTTTCAGAAATGTAAATAGATAAAAAATGAAAGATATGGTAGTTTGTGACTACTATTTAGGTTGAATGTGGAGACTTCCATCTCTAGTTATCAGAGTTCATCTTCCCTGGTTTCTCCCTAGAAAGAAGTAATGAGAATTATGTTCTTTTGAGACCTTTTGGGAAGTTCTGTTTGGAAGAACCGTAGATGTGAAATATCTGACTTTGCAACAGCTTTTATATATGCCATCATGCTATATTCTGGAGTCCTGTTGTGGATTCATCCTGTTATTAATCAATCCCTATCACTGGAATTTCTGGGTCATATGATGTTTGTTTTTAAGGCTTGGGAGAAAGGGAGAAAGAGTTCCCCCAGCTCATGTGCAATTTGTGCTTCACAGCTATGGACTGGGACCTCTTCTAATTCCAACTCCGCACCTCTTCTCAACCCTGTCTCATTTGTTAGCATTTATCACCTTCATGAAAAGTCACTAGCTAATCATGGTGGTTTAACTCTACTTTGATGCCAATGAGGCTGGACAGCATCATGTATTTATCTTTCCTCCAGTTTCCTCTCTTGTCGAATGCCTATTCGGTTCTTCTAAGCACATCTGTCTATTACATTATATAACTTCTTCCATATTACATAATTGTAGCAGCTCCTTGTACATTTTGGATCTCAGCCTTTGGCTGCAAAGTGTACCAAATAACATTTCCTACTCTGCTGTTTTAGTCACTTAGAATTCTTAGAATAGGAATTTTTATTATAATTTGTTAGTAGAAAAATATGACTATGGTGTTTTGGGTGTCTGATAAAGAAATCCTTCCTGATTGTGATTTCATGAAGATATTTTCCTGCTATATCATCTAACATATTATAGTTTTCCCTTCCACATTTAAGTTTTTTAATCCACTGAGGGTCTTTGTGTATGGAATTGTTCCTTTTTTTTTTCAAACTCTGTTTCTCAACCTCCAATCCATCTACAATTCCCCAGTAACCTTACAGTAAATGCTTTTGCTGCTTCCAATAGGCAGCATATGTTTCTGCTGTTTCCAATCAAAATCCCTGGATGATAAAGTGGATTACTACCTTGAATCCTAATTCTGGGGTCCTGTGTCTTATCCCAGCTCTGTGCCCTGTGACTAGTTGCAGACTGTGGTTTGGACTGTGCCCAAAGGTCAGCATCCCATGTGATCTGACGCCTTACCCAGCAGACTGCTTCATATTTCAAAACCTACAGCTGGATGGGTTCCTCCTGCCTTGCTGCCCTGTACTGTTCCACTACAAGTAAAAATCCATGCGCTACTAGCTCTCAAGAAACAACATGAAATTGTAAACCAGTCCATAGACACCCAGCTGGAAGAATGAAAGGCCTACAGTAGAGGGGTTATAGAGATAGCATTCATCAACCATCACTCAATGACGTCATCTGCTGAGCCAGACATGTGAAAACAGGCTTAACTCCCAGTTGGGGATTTCAGATCTTATTGCTTTTTTTTGTTTCTCCTATCAGGAGCTCATGCAGAAAGATTCACACATTACTTCTTTCTGAGTGATTTATTGATTTGTGGATTCAGTGAAATGTGCATCAATTGAACTAACTATTCCCTTTAAGTAAAGGGGAGGGGGAGGGGATCTCACACTGTGCTGAAATTAACAGGCACGACAGCCCTGCCTCTTAGGTTCAAACACAGCACAATGGATGTACACAGTGTGAGGGCAATCTGGCGATTAAATAGCTCCACTTTATCCCGAGCAATCAAAAGCCAGTGTGCTCTTATTTCTCCTTTCAATTGCCTCCCTCTTCCCTGCCCTCCCAAATACACACACTTCAAACAGGTTCTGTGCACTATTTAACAGAAAATAGAGTTCCTTTCCATCTTTCATTTTTCTTTATATCCCTGGGTTTTATATTTCTTCACTGTTTTTTAAATGTGTGGGGAAAATGTAGATTGCTTTCTTCCTGGATAACTACTTAACTTCCCATTTCTGGGAGATTCAGGATGGAAACAATGGCCAAGACAAGACAGAATGCCAAATACACGGTCCATTCAATCGATGATTTTTCCTTACAAGGAGTATAAGTGTTGTTCTCACACAAGAGAACATGTAGATTGGACAGACCTGTTGTTTTGTTTTCTCTTGATAAGAAATGAATTCTTCCAACCTGCCCGTCTCGGGACCTTATGTTTAATGATTGTATTATAATTCTATGGCATTGACAGACTTCAAAGTCATTTAGTACAATAATTTCATTTTATCTCAAAACTATGAATACATAAGAATTTACCACTATATTCAACTTCCAAATAAACCTGAGATCCAGAGAAATTAATAAATGATCTAAGACACTCAAAACCCAGTTTTCCTCAATCTAATTTCGGGGCCAGTGCTGTTTCCAAAATGATTGTCTAATGTTAAAAAGGTTCTCTAGGAGGCTATAATAGTTCTTTTATGCAAAACTAACATTGCTGAGAAACTACCAATAGAATCTATCAATTCTATAACACTAAACACATCCACATCTTTTGCCGTTAATTTAATAATTATTCTTCTAGGGCTAGGGTGACAGCTCAGTTGTCAAGTGCTTGTTATGTGAGAATGAGAATCCGGGTTTAAGCTCCGGACCTCATTTTAAAATGTCAAACATGGCAACCTAGTCTTGTAATCCCAGAGCTAGAGAGCCAAGATAGACAGGTCCCTGGTAGTCACTGGCCAGATAGCCTACCCTAATATCCCGTGAGAGATACTGTCTCAAAGAATAAGGTAGACCTGTTTCTAAAGAGTAGCATCTCAGACTAATCTCTTGCCTTCACATGTAATGCCACCAACACACACCCACTTACACACCCACACATACTTACACATACACACACACAAATGCACATATTAAATAAGCTTAGGATAGCTTATGATAATACATACACTTTTGCATTCTGATAGGATCAATACAGAATGTTTAAATATATCAAAAAGATTCCTATCTTTTCAACCATATGATTTAATTTTTTGTATAATTACACTATTGCATGAACTTGAAAGACAAATTATAAGGTAATATTAATAAATTTCCCATGTTCTAGAATTTTGGAAAGATTGAATACAATCTGATTTAAAGCGTGTGCTATAATTTCTAGCAACTAAATTTTAAAATTATCTTCTTTGTTATTGAGATTTTAAAAGCTGAACTTATTCCAATAGAATGTATTTAAACAAAAGAGGTCAAATTCCAGACTTCTGTCTTAATTAGCATACACATTAAGCAAAAAGGCTTTTGAAAGCACGTTCAGGTCTGTAGAAGAGGCCGAGGATGGGCCACAAGTCTGATAAGACAAATATCACCACCTCTTTAAATGCTTATCTATTAAATTTTCAGCGGGGTATAGTTTTATTGTTTTGGTGATAAGACCTTATTTAAATATGGTTATCCTAAGTCTTCTAAAGAACAAAAGAATTACTTTTTTTCATGTTGTTTACATGGTTCCATTCACTTGTCAATTCTTCTTCCATTATTCATACAATAATTTCTAAATGTTGCTTGTGTCAGGTCATAGGACATAGAAACATGGGCAAGAAATATAACTTCCAGGCTGAACAGAGCAAGGTCAGACAAAGAGAACCAGGCCTGACCTTGAAACTCTAGGAAACCTTGCCAGAGATGATATTTAATTCAGGAAGGTACATGAGAGCACATGTTCCATTTTATAAGAAATAGTAATTTTTAAAAACATACACATTTGTGTCCTATATAGTTCTTGAGGGTTTGGCCCAGAATACATCAGAAGACAGCATTTAGATAAGTCATAAAATCCTCAGTATCAATCATAGGAATTATTCCAAACCTGATTATCTTGACTTCTTTAGAGTGCTTCTTAGAGTGCTCTTCATTCTTTTTTATATTTTATGTGTGTGTGTGTGTGTGTGTGTGTGTGTGTCTGTGTCTGTGTCTGCATATATACACACATGTACACTCCACAGTGTACATGGGGAGGAGTTGGTTCTTTCTTTCCACCATGTAAGTCCTGAAACTTGAACTCAAGTTGTCAGTCTTGGTAGCCATTGATCCATCTCACTGAGGGTTCCTTTCTTGCTCAGTTTAAACTGAGTTGAAGTGTTGGTCTTATTTCCCATTTCTTCTTTGAAAATGTATTAAATGTCTTTTTGTAGCATTAGCCTACCATTTTAAGTTTACCATTTTTTAAGTTTAACCCACAACCATATATATATACATAAGGTACTCTAAGAATACATTAATTTAAATTTTAGAAAAGAAATATGTTTTGGGTAAAAGAATAGAGTAAATAAATAACACAATCCTCTCTGAAAACCAAGATTGTGGGTATAGCAGATGCTGTTCTCCTTGTGCAAGCCAGTGTCTCATCTTAATCATTTTTAAAAAGACAGACATGGAATAAAGACATACATCATTATCTATGACTTAATGAACGTAGATTTAAACTATTACAGAATTTCTTTGAGGGAAAAGAGAAGCAATTTAAAAGATGAAATACATACTTTTTTTCTAAAACTTAGTAATTAAAGCCTTGAAGAATCACTCTGAAAATCCACGTACAGACACTTCTCAACATACAATGAAGATGTCCTTACAACCCTATCATAAATTGAAAATATTGCAAGTCAAAAGCACGTTTAATAGACCTACCCTACCAGACATCAGAGCTAGCAACCTAGTGCACTGTGGAGAATCAGTTATTTCTCCCCATGAACAAATGGCAGATTGGAAGCAACCCAGCACAGCAAATAAGTATCAGACCACAGAGTGCTAGCTAGGGGAAAAAAAATCAAAATTCACAATTCAAAGCATGGCTTCTGCTGAATGGCTATGGCTTTCATAGAATTATAAAGTCAAAACTCTTCGTTCAAAATGCCATGAGTTAGGAACTGCCTATAGAAATTTTGGGTTCATGGGGGGATATTTGGAAGCTGTGCCTTCTTCAAGACCTGGTCAACTCAAAGCCCTAAGACAAAGGAATAGCATTTAGTTCCAGCTCTTAGTAACTTTACAAATTAAAAAAGAAAAAGGTATAAACCCAGAAAAAAATGATGATTAAGAAAAGTTATTTATACAGCTATTTGTATATACTAGAAAGCATTAAAATAATTAAACATAAGAGAAAAAATTCATAGGTAAATTACATCGGTAATATAATTAACACAATAATTAAGGTAGAATCTTAATATTTTATTACTGGGACTGAGAAGATTGCCCAGAGCATTGAACCCTTGACGTGCAGATGTGTGGGTCAGAATCTGGCTGCCCAGCACACACATTAATGCTGGGCAGGTATAGTGGCCTCCTTACTGTCCCCAGAGTTCCACAGGTGGAAACAAGCTAGCTAACCAGGTTAGCCAAATGAGAAAGCACTGGGTTCAAGTCTGCCTCAGTATATAATATAAACCATGATCAAGGAAGACACCTGACATAAATCTCTGACCTCCATAAATGTACATTCATTTACATTAGCGCCATATGCAGGTGAACACACACACCTGCATACAAAAATATTTTATTAGCATGTAAAATGCCAATTGATTGTATAACTATGATTAGGAAACGTGTAATATGCTTGTAAGCACTTAGGTTTTCAAAAGACTGTATATAGATAACAAGAGAAAAATACTATCCTTCATTCACAACTCAAACCTGGGTGAGACTTGATACCCCTCCCTGAAAAAAAAAAAGCACCATCCGTGTGTGTATATATAACATCAAAGTAATTAAGAACTTAGACGTTTCCAAGCAAACAACCCAGGTGTTCTTAATCCTGGGACATTTGTAAGAGAGGACAGTAAGAGAATCAAATACTGTACTGTTCCGTCTTGTTTTCCTCGGGAGGTTTTAGATTTAGAGGAAGCTAAGTGTTGAAAAGCTTTGGCCATGGTTGAGAAAACAAAGCAGGACACTCTGGCAAAGAAACCAGTGAATGATTTCTACGGTAGGGGAACTGATTGCTTCCGAGGGAAGGTTCCAAACTGCAATATAAGTATGTATGGGATAGCCCCTTACTGATGCCTCTACTGGTCCAGTATGGGATAGCCCCTTACTGATGCCTCTACTGGTTCAGAGATAGCAGTAAATGTTGCCACTTAAACAAGATGGAAGAATGGATAGGTTTCATAGAGAGAAGCTTCTAATCCTGTCTTCAAGGACTTAACCAAACAACAGGGACTAGGGGTCCTAGAACAGGCACCCCACCTCAGCTGCTCCCTGGTTCCCCCTAGCAGGGAGAAGTGCCAGCATACTAACATTTAAATCACTGAGGAGGGAATTGGGCCTCTCTGAGTCATTTCTACACCATCGAAGTGATTTCTAGTTATAGCTCTAAACTTCCCCTGGGGGATAGAAAACATCAGTCTGTTAACATCAGAATCAGTTTACAGGGAGACAGCTGCGCCTTCCTGGAATAAGAATTAGACGGGGCCGCGCAGTGGTGGCTCGCACCTTTAATCCCAGCACGCGGGAGGCAGAGGCAGGTGGATTTCTGAATTCGAGGCCAGCCTGATCTACAGAGTGAGTTCCAGGACAGCCAGGGCTACATAGAGAAACCCTGTCTCGAAAAAAAAAAAAAAAAAAAAAAGAATCAGGAGGATTCAGCACTAATTCCTGGTCTGCTAGAAACAACTTTGATCTTAGGCAATCCAAAAGCCTACAGATTCCTCAGCAATTTAATGGGTTACTCCTTAAAACCTCAGTGATCCGATATTCTTCTCCTTCAAGGAAACCTATTCTATCTTCCAGAATCCTCCCAGAAGCGCCGTTTATCATAGTGTGTAGAAACTGTAGTATTCTCCCAGATTTCTTGCTACTTCTCTGGAAATGCCCCCTCCTACGGGGTTTACTCAAAAGGGCTTCATTTTTCCTTTCCAAGTACATGTTTTCCTACACATGTTTTAAAACCAGCAATACTCCCGTCACCTTTTACCACAGCTATAACCCTTCTCCCTCTTCTGTATACTTCCTCTACTCATTGCCTCCTTCCCTCAAACAAGAAAAGTATGTTCTAGACAAAATCAAGAATTGACAACAGACACACTATTTGGGGAAGGATTGGGAGTTTGGGCCTTGTTGGAGGAGGTGTGTCACTGGAGATGGTGAGCTTCCAAGTTATAAAAGTCAAGGCCATGCACCTTCTGTTTCTCTGCCTCCAACTTGGGGATAGGATGTAAACGCTCAGCTACTAACCCAGCGCCATGCCCGCCTGCCTGCCTGCTACCATGCTATCTGCCTGGATGATCATGGACATACCCTCTGAAACTCTAAGCAAGACCTCAATTCAATGCTTTCTCTAATAAACTGCCGTAGTCATGGTGTCTCTTCACAAAAGTTGAAAAATAAATAAAACATGACCTGTACAATGGCACTTTACACTGTGATCATCTTCCCCCAAATCTAGGACCATAGTCTCACTATGAGAAAACCTCATATTAAAGAACATTCTGGAAAATATACCGATGCTCCTTTAAATTGCTAAAGTCAAAAAAAAAAAAAGGTCAAGAGGCTGAAGAGGTGCCCAGTGGTTTGGAGCACTTACTGCTCCTGCAGAGGACCAGGATTTTGTTCCCAGCACTCGTACTGTAGGTTACAACCATTCATAACTCCAGCTCCAGGGGATCTGGTGCTATCTTCTGCCCATGGTTACCTTGCATTGAAGGATACACACATGCATACGTACAGGCAAGACTTATACACAAAATAAATCTTTTTCAAAGGTCAGGAGGTCAAAATGGAGTGAGAAACTATCAAATCCAAGAGGACCTAAAAAAGATAAAATTGTTAAATGTAATGGATGAAGGCCATAATTCATAACAATGAGGTAAACCAGGAAAGTTAGTAATATATCCATCTTGTTTCTAAGGTATCATAAACTACAGATAGGAAAAATGTAAAATTTTCAGGAAAAAGGTACATCTACAGAAATCTTACTGTCTTTGCAATTTTTCTGCAACTCTACCACTGTTCTGTAGTTGAAAAGTTGTCTTTGGAACATTAGGTTCATCTGTGGTGGGAGACCTCTGCCTGGGCCACCAGGGTTCCATAGCCAAGTAGCGCCAGGAGAAAGTTACCCTCCCAGGATCATGGAAAAGCCATGAGTGGGGTTAAGACAAGCACCACTGCTCACCGGGACCCGTCCCGCAGGACACAGGGACTGAGGAAAACTCGGGGACAGAAAACTTCCGGTATCTGTCTGTGGTTGGGAACATCAGCTTGTACCACAGGGCTTCATAGCCAATTAGCACCAGGAGAAAGCTAGCCTCCCAGACCCTAAGGACACAGAGACTGAGGAGGAAAAGTCAGGGACAGGAACCTTCAGTTCCCATCTGTGGTGGGACAACTCTGCCTGGGCCACTAAGGTTGCATAGCCAAGTAGCACCAGGAGAAAGCTACCCTCCCAGGAGCATGGAAAAGTCGTGAGTGGGGTTAAGACAAGCACCACTGCTCACCAGGACCCGCCTGGAACCCGCGGGACACAGGGACTGAGGTAAAGTCGGGCATAGGAACCTACTGGTTTCCATCTGTGGGAGGAGACCTCTGCCTGGACCACCAGGGTTCCATAGCCAAGTAGTGTCAGGAGAAAGCTACCCTCCCAGGAGCTTGGAAAAGCCATGAGTGGGGTTAAGACAAGCAGCGCTGCTCACCGGGACCTGGGGACCTCAGCCTGGGCCACAGGGCTCTAGGAGAGAGCTGGCATCCCAGGAGTGCTGACAAACCTTCAAGCACAGGCAAAACCACCACTTCTGTTCAAACTCACTGGATCAAAAGGGACCCTTGTAGAGCCATCAGGACACAGGAACCAAGGGACAGCTGGGGACAAGATCCTTCTGGTTTCTGTCTGTACCCCAAAACTGACCCAGTGCCACAGCTCTCCAGGCCCAAGTACCTCTCATAGAGAGCTGGTCTTCAAGGAGTATTGATAGAGAGGCCTGCAGGAGGGACAAGCCACAGACAGAGTAAACCAGCTAACATCAGGGTTAACAAGATGGCAAAAGGCAAGGAGAAGAACATAAGGAACAGAAACCAAGGCTACTTGGCATCATCAGAACCCAGCTCTCCCACCACAGCAAGCCCTGGATACCCCAACACACCAGAAAAGCAAGATTCAGATGTAAAATCATTTATTTAATGATAGAAGACTTTAAGAAAGAAATTAACATCCTTAAAGAAACACAAGAGAACAGAGGTAAACAAGTAGAAGTCCTTAAAGAGGAAACACAAAAATCCATTAAAGAATTACAGAAAAACACAATCAAACAGGCAGAATTAGAGGAAAACATAATCAAACAAACAAAGGAAATGAACAAAACTATCCAGCAGCTAAAAATAGAAATAGAAACAATAAAGAAATCACAAAGGGAGATAACCCTGGAGTTAGAAAACCTAGGAAAGAGATCAGGAGTCATTGATGCAAGCATCACCAGCAGAATACAAGAGATAGAAGAGAGAATCTCAGGAACAGAAGATACCATAGATAACATTGACACAACAGTCAAAGAAAATGGGAATTGTAAAAAGCTCCTAACCCCAAACATCCATGAAATCCAGGACACAATGAGAAGACAGAACCTAAGAATAATAGGTATCAAAGAGAGTGAAGATTCCCAACTTAAAGGACAAGTAAATATCTTCAACAAAATTATAGAAGAAAACTTCCCTAATCTAAAGAAAGAGATGAACATAAATATACAAGAAGCTTACAGAACTCCAAATAGATTGGACCAGAAAAGAAATTCATCCGGTCACATTATAGTGAAAACACAAATACACAAAACAAGGAAAGAATATTAAAAGCAGTAAGGGAAAAAGACCAAGTAACATATAAAGGCAGACCTATCATAATTACACCTGACTTCTCACCAGAGA
>CM052705.1:94691302-94735775 GCA_028551405.1 Uromys caudimaculatus | reverse complement strand
AGAACTCAAGAAGTTAGACTCCAGAAAACAAATAACCCTATCAAAAAATGGGGAACACAGCTAAACAGAGAATTCTCAACTGAGGAAATTCGCAGGGCTGAGAAGCACCTAAAGAAATGTTCAATATCCTTAGTCATCAGGGAAATGCAAATCAAAATAACTCTGAGATTCTACCTCAGTCAGAATAGCTAAGATCAAAAACTCAGGTGACAGCAGATGCTGGAGAGGATGTGGAGAAGAGGAACACTTCTCCACTGTTGGTGGGACTGCAAGCTGGTACAACCACTCTGGAAATCAGTTTGGCAGACCCTCAGAAAAATGGACATAATAATACCTGAGGAGCCAGCTATACCTCTCCTGGGCATATACCCAGAAGATGCTCCAACATGTTATAAAGACACATTTTCCACTATATTCATAGCAGCCAAATTTATAATAGCCAGAAGCTGGAAACAACCCAGATGTGCCTCATCAGAAGAATGGATACAGAAAATGTGGTACATCTACACAATGGAGTACTACTCAGCTATTAAAAGCAATGACTTAATGAAATTTGTGGGCAAATGGATGGAACTTGAAAATATCATCCTGAGTGAGGTAACTCAGTCACAAAAGAACGAACATGGTATGTACTCACTAATATGTGGATATTAGCCCAAAAGTTCGGAATACCCAACTTTCACTTTACAGTAACCTCTGGACTGAGAGTGAGGTCCCAGGTGGAGGAGTTGGAGAAGGGACTGAAGGAGTTGTGGGAGTGGCAGCCCCATGGAGGGAGCAACAGTGTCAACTGGCCTGAACCCCCACACACAAACCTGTCCTCCTGGAGGCTGGACCACCAACCAAAGAATACACATGGAGGGACCCATGGTTCGGACCATATATGTGGCAGAGGAGGGCCTTGTTGGCCATCAGGGGGAGGAGAGGCCCTTGGACCTGAGGGTGTTAGAGAATGTCAAGGTGGGAATACAATAAGGGAATGGGTGAGTGGGTTGGTGGGAGGGAGAATACCCTCATAAAGGGGGGTAAGGGGGATGGGATAAGGGATTTCCAAAGAGGAGACCTAGAAAGGGGGAAACATTGGAAATATAAATAAAGTATCAAAAAATAAAAATAAAAAAATTAGGTTCAAATGCGGGGGGCTGAATTTGTGGAAAAACAAAGAAAGTTTAGAAGGAAGAAAGAGAAATGGAGATAGAATTTTTTTGTGGAAGGCGATCTTCAGGCCATGTGTAGAAGATAAGGATTTACTCTGGGATGAAGGAGAAGCTGAGGAAGCAGAAGGCATTACACACAGAGTTTTGCAAATTGACTGGTTCTTTTTTTATTCATAGTGTCTTGCTAGGAGCAACCCAGATGTCTGGAGAACTCTATTTCCTGTTTCAAAGCCGAAGACAAGCCTCTGAAGCAAAAACTTCTTCCCTTTACCATGGTTATAATAGCACATTGTCCTTGAAGGCTCTGAGAAAACCAGAAAGCTCTAGAGAGGGGGGAAACAAAAACAAGGAGAAAGACAGTGACTGACTGGCTTGAACAATACAAGATTAAGATTGTGCTTGAAAACAAAGTAACAGGAAAAGTCTTGTGGGAATCTCTCTACAATTGCCGGCTGTCTCAGAAAAAAAAAAAAAATGAGTGGAAATGTCACCTTTTCACTCACAGTGTTGGCTTCAGGCTCTCTCGAAGTCACACTGGTTGAACTTCCTGATAACCCACTTGTCCTCTTATTGTCCCATTACTCTCCCTGATAACTCTCCAGAGGCTAGCTTTCTTGTCCTTGCACTGACTAAATGTGAACATCTGGCATGGAAGCGCTCCTCACATAAGTAGGTCAGCTGGGTCTGAGGAAGGGCAGTGAAAAGGGCCATCTGATTTTGTCTTCTCATAAATCCACCAGGAGTGACATGCCAAGCTCCTACATAGGAAAGAGACAAACCCAAAAGCTGTGTTTCCTCACTAATATGCCACCAACCAGCAACCCCAGCTATAGTAGCCATTCTTGATCGTCACGCCTCAGATCACATCCCATCAACAAACCATACAATTTTAGCCACTGAAACGCTGCCTCGAGCCTCCCCACAGCCCTTCCTCACCATCACTGGCTTGCACTGAACAATAACTTTGTTTTGCCCCTGAGGTTCTCAAGTCTCTCCTAGGACTACACATGGAGTTCTTTTGGTTTCTTTTTTTTATTATTATTATTTCTTTTATTTCCTTTACTTCCCATTGGCATTCTGGGAACAGAGAACTACAGTCTTGAATACTTTCTAGAAAATCTCAAGCATTTCTTCAAGCAAATTCCAACCAAATGTTCAAGATGTACTGCACTGCATTTCTGCTACGGTTTCCTGGGAATTCTATTTATGTTGTATCTATTCATCTTGATCTATTCAGGTTGTGTCTTTGACTTTATCCCTCATAGCTCTTGAAATCTCAGATCATCCAGTTCTTTGTAGCATTATCTGAAATGTCTTTAGCTTCAACTTTCCCTCAGTTGTGACTACTGCTCATGGATTCTAATGTCATCTCTGTCCTTCTTTATCTTATGTTTCAGTTAACTTTTTTGCAAATTAATAAAATCAATGTTGATAATTTCTTCTTCTCATGTTTCTGAAAAAATTAATTAAATATACTCTTTTTTGTGGATTTTATACCTTTAGGATGATAAACCCAGAGTAAAATATTATGAGACTTTTAAGGTAGAATTATGCTTTACTACCTCAGGGAAGTTTGCATATGCATTTATTGGAATCTTGGAAGTGTGATTAATATTAAATATTAGGACTTAGCATTTCAGGGCTGCTCAGGTATTATAAAATATGCACAAGCATAGGTTTGTACAACCATAGGCTACCGTAAGCAATTCTCAGGAGAGATTTTATATTTTCTCCTACTTTCAAAGCTAAAGTCAACACAGATGTAAGGTGCTTACAGCCAAAATATAAGATGCTTAGCCAATGATATTCATAACTCTTGGGGTGCTCGTTTTTGTGTACAACTTACAGATGGAACCCCCTACAATGCTTGATTGGCCCCATTAAACTATGGCGCACTGTCCTCCAAAGATAGTAGAAAGCACAGAGAGAGAGCATCAAGGCAAAAATAATCCTTCTCTAGAGCTCAGTTCACCCTGTAGGTTTATATGAATGCTGGGCTTTGGAAGAATTCCACTGTTTTTCTTCAAACTTATCCAAAATTAAAGATATTGAGCTGATAGATAGATAGATAGATAGATAGATAGATAGATAGATAGATAGATAGATAAGATATAGATTTTTTTCAGAAATGCTATACATGCAAGTTTTTCTATGAACTGGCAATCTCTAATCTGAAACAGAATTTATAATAGTCTGCTAATGGGACTCTGATACTCACTTCATCTAATTCACCCTTCAACCAACAGTCAGGTCTCTTTAAAAAAAAAAAATCTTAACAAAGAAATTAACTAACACCCACAAGGCTAATTTTGAGATCCCGTTCTCATGATCATCCTTTACTTCCAAATATTTCTTTTAAAATACACTTGGACGAATTACACAATGTACTGCAGTGTGTAGTTCACTTGTTGTCAGCCTTTCCTTTTCAGTAATTCAACTAGCTTTTTTCATCTTCCTAATAAGTGCAAGCTATAAATTATCTCATATTTCTACTCCAGCACTAGTCCTTGAGAATCTCAAAAGACTTCTTTCTCTTCAGGTAGTTATGTTCCAAGTTCCTTCATCTTTTCAGTTTAATAAACTCTGCCTTTCAGCCTTCCTTCTGTTTGATTCTCCCTTCTTGCTCCATATGACCTAGTGGGGCACCACCCATCTCTGTCATACTCCAATGTATCCCTGATACACTGAATGAAGTAAGTTAAGGAATAGAAGCATTGAAATGATACAGTACCCACACCTCCCCTCTATTTAATTCACATTGTCAAAAACAATTTTAATGTCAACATTTACAAGTAACCTACTCATGACTTCTTAATATAGCTTTCTATTACCAAATTTAGAATATTTAAATAAAATTAAGCCGTATTTCTTGCTCTTTCAATGTCTAAGGATGTACAGACTGAGTAATTCATTAAGTAAGTGTCTTATATAATAAATAATCCTAAAGTTTTAAGTCCACTGGTTTTGAAGGTTGGAGTAGAGAACTTACACCATTCTTTACAAACATAGCTTTAAAAATATCTTAAGCCTGTTAATAGATAATGATAGTAAAGATCTTAGAAGAATTTCTAAGCACCACCTAGGTGTTTATTCCATCTTCCAGACATCTTCCTAAACCTGAGTCTCAGCTGACACCCAATTATTATCACTCTCTTCTGCTGATGCTTATTCATTCCAAATATGGGATCCTCTTTTTTTCTAAGGGATAAGCTGCTCACTCATCTCACAATATATTCAGATTATTATTGAAGGGACTAATCAAACCAGATACAACCCTTGCATCCCCAAATAAAATCAAACCTATCCATGGGAAGACTCGCACATTTAGTTGTCAATAAACAAAGATTTTAAAAAAACAGCAAAGTAAAAGTGATTTATTAAACTAAATATTAACATTTTCTTAGAGTTCTGATCTGCCTGCATAACACACACATACAAACACTGCAAATATGCAATAAAAATATCACATTCAAAACACATTTAATAGAATTTGAATCTCTATACCAACTCAGTAAAGAACTGGGCTGAACAGAGTTTAAAATCTACACATTTCCACCTCCTGAGAGACAGGAAGGAGAACCCAAAGAAAAGGATACTAAGGCCCATGTTTCTCACTCCTAACTCTGTCCCTTAATTCTGCACTAGCCTGCATGACACCTTAAATGAAATTGACAGTGGAAGTCAGGAGAGACAACTTCTAACCCTGCAAGAATACTCCAGTCTTTCCCTTTAGACTCTCGAGATGAACAACCCACATTATCAGCAGAAGATGGCATCAGAGTCAAAGAGGCACTCAACAAAAGATGCAGAGGGAGGAGGAATTCAATTTGATATGTTTCTGCTTAGCTGAAGGGTTGAAACAGAAAAGACACTGGGAAAAAGAATCTCTGAGACATCAATGATCTCTTAGGGGAGGCAGAACCTGTTAATTGGGCTACAGAGCTGTGCATTCCCAGCAGGTCAATTCATTTGGTAAGGGATGTGGCTTTCTCCCCAGATTCAAAGGAAATTAAGAGCTTCACACAGTTTTCATGATTACATTGTAGATATATTTGGTCATTCTATTCTGCCTGCAAAAGGCATCTGCTGCTCTTCCCCCCATGTGGGATTTCTAAAGACCCAAAAGAATTATAGCACAGGGAATATTCCAGAGAAGCTTCATGACCTTTCAGAGTCCTTAAGTTTAATTCTAAAGAAGGTCCCAAAGTCTATGGTTCTTAGTTAGGCAATTATTCAGGTTTAATAATTTACCAGTAACTGGCTCTAGCATTTTAATTGCAGTGATAATTTTCCTGAAAGCTCACAATCTGTGCTCATGGGCAAAAGTAGAGGAGACAGGCATACTTGCTCAGGGGCTAGATAAATAGTTCATCCTAACCAACTCTGCTACTTGCTAAGTTGATAGTGAATCTAACCTTAAGGCACTGGGACTTCAACTTGACAGTGACTGTTGCCTCATGCTTGAATATTTAGACTTAGGACCTAAAATAGCAAAAATCATTACCTCCCCCCCTTGCAATGGATTATATTTGACAGCTTTTATTGCCTGTTGTCATTGTAAACACTCTAGCCATAGGACAAGGCTCCTCTTTACCAACCGCATACATCCAACCATGATTTCACCACTAATAAATACTACACCTCTGTATACTGTGTGTACACTGGTCACCTGTATGTGACCTCTGCAATGCCACCTCTGTACATAGATAGGTGGGACCTTCTTCATAAAGTTCTCTGTCTTTATTTACTTGTTTATTTGTTTATTTATGTATTTATTTATTGGCCAGACCAACTCATTTTTTAAACTAAAGCCTGGATACCATCTCTCTCTGTGCAGTCAAATAGCTAGAGAGTTAGTTGTTCTGAGAAGAATTATTTCTCCTTCATCTCTGCTTCCAGAAGTCTAGTTGTAGTTGACCTGAACCTTTTTTTTTTTTTTTTTTGATACTTTATTTACATTTCAAATGTTTTCCCCTTTCCAGGTCTCCGCTTTGGAAACCCCCTATCCCATCCCCCTCCCCCTACCTCTATGAGGGTGCTCCCCCACCCACCCACCCACTCTTGTCTTCCCTCCCTGGCATTCCCCTATACTGGGGCATCTAACACTCTCAGACCCAAGGGCTTCTCCTTCCCCTGATGGCCAACAAGGCCCTCTCCTCTGCCACATATGTGGCCAGCACCATGGGTCTTTCCATATGCATTCTTTGGTTGGTGGTCCAGTCTCTGGAAGCACCGGGTGGGGGGGTGTCTGACCAGTTGACACTGTTGTTCCCTCCCCATGGGGCTGAAAACTCCCTCAAGCTCCTTCAGTCCCTTCTCCAACTCCTCCATCTGGAACCCCATGCTCAGTCCAATAGTTGCTGTGAATTGAATCATGGGTGTTCCAAACTTTTGGGCTAATATCCGCTTATCAGTGAGTATATACTGTATTTGTTCTTTTGTGACTGGGTTACCTCACTCAGGATGATATTTTCAAGTTCCATCCATTTGCCTGCGAATTTCATTGCAAGCTGGTACAAGCACTCTGGAAATCAATATGGCAGACCCTCAGAAAATTGGACATAATACTATCTGAGGACCCAGCTACACCACTCCTGGGCATATACCCAGAAGATGCTCCAACATATAATAAGGACACATGCTCCACTATGTTCATAGCAGCCATATTTATAATAGCCAGAAGCTGGAAACAACCCAGACATCCCTCAACAGAGGAATGGATACAGAAAATGTGGTACATTTACACAATGAAATGCTACTCAGCTATTAAAGACCTGAACCTTTTAAAGATTTATATGTGTATCATACTCTGTTTTGAGGGGGAGTGTGCACTTGTGCCAGTTAGAGAGCCATGCTCAAGTGAACATGTGTACTTATGTATACACGTGTGTTGAAGGCCAGAAATCAAATTCAGGTCAACAATTGAAGTAATATGTCTCTCTCAATTGCTCTCCATCATTCATATATATATATATATATATATATATATATATATTTCATCTGTGTGCATTTGTATGGGATGTTCACATGCTTGAAGTAAGCTTAAAGGCCTGAAACCGATGTCCTGCAGCCTCTCCATTGTCTTCCAAGCTCCTTGTTACTAGAAGTCTAAGATGCTTGTTATGGGAATCCCCAGATCCATACTTGGAGTATTGGAGTTACTGATGGTTCAGCATGCCTACCTGACATTGATGTGAGTACTTGAGATTTGAACACTAAGCTTCACACTTGGGCAGCATGTGCTTTACCCACTGAGCCATCTCCCCAGAGTTCTCCAACTTATACTTGAAGACAGAGTCCTTCACTGCACCGGGAATTCATCAGGGAGCTAACATCCTCCTGAATCTTCCTTCACAGAGATAGAATTACAGAAGTGAGCCATCTCACCTAGCTAGGGGCTCCAAACACAAATCTTCATGCTATGTAAGGAATACTTTACTGGCTGGGCTGTCTCCCAAGTCCCAATCTCCTTTTTTCTTCAAGATTTCTTCAAATCCAAGGCAGTACCTGATACAAGGCAAGTACAAGGCATGTGAATACTCATCAAATACATTTGTAGAACTCTTCTGTTTGAGAAATTCTGGTAACAACTCTCAGCACTCACAGCTAAAAGAGGTGCTGTAACATTTATTGCTCTTTTTAATGCTTGCAATTAATAGACACTACCTGCCCTGTTTCAAATGGCAGTTTTAATGATTCAATTAGCAACTGAAAAAAAAAGGCTCCCTAATTTACTCCTTTTGCTTTTACCATTTTAAACTTTGCCTCTTACTTTAAGTAAATCCTCTCTGGGTAAGTATATCAAACTCTGAACACCGATCCAATTATCTAGGAGCTCAATGGTGTTCACACAGGTCGTGAGCATGATTGCACAAGGGAGCCAAATACTAACCAGTGTCTGGAGACCCAGTAAACTTTTGCCTCTTCCAAGAAATTATTAGTGGGTAATTAAGTTTCATTCATAAGAAATAGGCTTCTCAACAGTTATTTTCACAAGCCAAGGACAGAAGCAGACATTTTTATTTTCAAAGATGTTGAAAATGGAAGAATTGGTGCTAGCAGTGTTCTTTTATCCAAGTTCTTTCTCGCCTTAAAAAAACCAGGGCTCTCTCTTCTCTCTTTTCTCCCTTCATCTCTGTCACCCCTTCCTCCCCCACCAATAAACCTCTCTCATGTGAAAAAAATGGGAACACCCAAGTTCCCTTCCCTACTTAATTAACTCATATTTTCCTCTTATCTGACTCTTTCATTTAGGACTAGTAAAAGGTATTTTTAAAACCTATAACTGAATGAGGCAAAGATTTTAGGCTTCAAGGAGTTTCCAGTCATGTTCCTAACCTCCAACAGGGTGAGCTCATGGTACACATAGGTTGCACAATCATCCAAGTGAAAGAAAACTTTGTGTTGATAGTATGTCAAGGATTATTCAAACATAAAGTGTCTTATATCTTATATCAAACACAGTCAGTCATAGGTAAACCTGAGTAGTAGATTAAGCTCCTGTTCTAAAATGTTGGATAGCATGCTTTCCAGAAAGTATTTAACAAAAGCACAATAGAACTTCTCTATCTTTGCCCTGGACTAATTACAGTAATAGCCACTTCATAATCATTGTCAATGTCCTAGCAAACACATCTACACAAATAGCATCCTAACCTTGCAAGTGCACCTATGTTAACAAACACGAATGGTGTCTATTGAAGTACAACATCTAGCAATAAACTCTATCCTGATGCAAAATTCAGAACTACCCCAAGGTAAATGATTGTATCATTATTGGGATTTTTTTTCCCTTTGTTGTCTAGATCACTTAGGTTAAATTGTCAACTTTTACTCTGTCAGTAGGCACTCTGTAGCTTTTCAGAATGCAAAAAAGAACTATCAAGACAGAAATATAATCTTGTGAGACACACAGTTAACTTAGGAAAAGAAAATATCAACAGAATCTTGACATGTCTGATGGAACATGTTTGTTGCTTGTTATAAGAGATTAGATGGTATGTGTGTGTGGTGTGTGTGTGTGTGGTGTGTGTGTGTGTGTGTATGTGTGTGTGTGTTTGTGTGTGTGTGTGTGGTGTGTGTGTGTGTGTATGTGTGTGTGTGTGTGTATGTGTGTGTGTGTGTGTGTGTGTGTGTGAGAGAGAGAGAGAGAGAGAGAGAGAGAGAGAGAGAGAGAGAATTTGTTTCAGTTAAGATTCAAATTTACCTAATTTGAAGATAGAAGAAAATTGTTATTCATCCTACATGTATTTAATTGACTTCAGTCCAACTTCTAACTCTGAAGCCTGAAAAGCATACTCCTGGGTGCAGTTTGTTACTGCAGCTCTGTCTGTGTCTTCTCTTCCCCAATTACCTCATGATACAGAAGTCAATGAGGACTTGCTGAGCAGTGGGGCAATTTTCTAGATCAATGACAAAAAGGCAGTCTCACACAAAGTAACACCAGTCTCCATGATGGTGAAAAGCAAGCTATTACAAGCCAAATAATTCATGAACTAATGTCCATCCATAAGGAATAATTTACCCTAATTGCGCTAAATGAAACTGATAAATTGTGCCGATTCATGGGCAAAATCCTTACAACAGTGTAGAAATGTTTTCAAGACTTTACATGGTAGAATTTTGCTCACAGGTGATCAGCATTTTCTATGGAGACATTCCTTCCAACAGACAAGATCTTCAAACAGTCCTGTTACTTGGAGGTGACCGGTAGTTTTCAGTCAGCAATATGGAAACTGCGCCTATGCATTGATGGATAGAATAGGTCATTTTCTACACCCTGTGATCCCCTCTTGGGATTGTGCAAAGTACATCAAGCAAAATCCCTCAATGACATCTTATAACAGAGGTTTTGGCTGTTGTTTTTTGTTTGCTTGGTTTGGGTTGGTTTTTTGTTTGTTTCTTTGGTTCCCCCTCCCCCACTGGAAAACTAAATGTGGATTTTTGACAGGTCGTTAAGCAATGTGATACTGTGCTCTGAGGATTTTCATCTTGAGCTTCTGATCCATTAGAGCTGAGCTTTATCTTATGACATAAGAACAAATTGAACAGCATTTACGTCTGTGTGATTACGGGATCCTGGTTGCAAGAACGTGAGAAGGAGTGTGAGTGTAGAAAAGGCTGGAGCTTGAGGAATGATCAGAATCAACTCGATCTCCAGTGGTTTTCTAAGGAACTGTCATGACCCTTGAATTTATACCTATTAATCAGTAAATTAATAATAACATACTACTTAAGACAACTGAATGAGATAATATATACATATAATCAAATGCAGACATTCCATAAATAGGAGTATCTATAAAGATATTAATGCCCAGGTTATGGACCTAATCTGGAAATGACAATAAACTCAATTGTGAGAAATGCAGGTAACTATAACTCAACATGCTTCCTATGAAGGAAAGAGACAATATGTTCCCTAAAATGGAGATTATGAAAAATTTTGTACATGCAGTTTCTGTCTGGTTTGCAAATGACTCTGTTACTTTTTTGGCTTACTAAATCCAACTGAGAGAACTCTAGAGGTGAAGAAATGCTGCATACACCTATAACTTTGGCTTTCAAAAGGCAGATGCAGGAAGACTGCCACTAGCTCAAAGCCACTCTGGTTTACATAGTATGTTCCAGGACAATCAGGGCTATAAAATGAGATGACATTGGAGAGGAAGAAACAAATGGTAAGGGGGATCCACTGCCTTTGGGTAGCATCACTGTGTTCGTGCAATGTTTAGTACAAGGGCCTTTGAGAGAGGCATTCAATATCCAAACTATAAATGATCACATCCAAACAATGGTTTCTAATGGCTTTCAAGTAATATCTGTGGATCTGTTGGCTTCCTTATTGGCATTTTATCATTAATCCATATTGAGAAATAGCATAGTTGCCTGATGTATAATCCGTATTTTAGGTTAGAATTTACTTAAGAAATACGCCATGTAAGGGAAACAGAAAAATTAATGAAGTCTACTTCAAAACCAGTTTTCTACTTACTACAAGTCATATCTATACGTTTGATGATGAGCAAGTCATCATCTCATTAGGTAGTCCATACAGGTTTCATAGGGCTACATTGTTAAGTACAATTCACTCTTGTAGAGAGAAGAAATCTTCCTTCATATAATTCCCATACTATTTCTGTACTCCGAGATCACAGACGGAAATGCTAAGCTTTTGTTACAGGATAGTGTTCACTCCCAACAGGTTGTTAATATGTCACTCCTCTGTCTTCATCTAGCTCCTTGATGTTGGGAAGTATTTAGAATGTTCACCACCCTGATCATTTTCCTGTGAGCACATTTCAGGATGGTAAATCCTGCTGTGTATTCCTTCAGCAACAGTTTATAGAACATATAAACTATTATAATATATTTGACTACTTTGAATATCAGAAAACAATGGAAATGAGACAAAAATCAAGATATTTGAAGGTATTTTCTCTGTTCACAGTCTTGCTGTACATGACCTTACAGTGACAAGAAACAGTGACACTTCGAGAAGATAAATTTTGCAGCAACCAGAAATTATACCATAGAATAGGAAATGAAGTTCTATAGAAGAATAGCATTTACTATCCAGGATTTGATGAGTAAACAGATAAAGTTTTCTTACCTGTTTGTCACGCTTATTCCTCCAGGTAGTGGAAGTAATTATTTTGATCCTCTCTTCTGTGTTTGAGATTTCATTAACTAGACTAGGCAAAAGGAAACAGGACAGTCATGCATCATGTAACAACTGGGGCGGATTCTGAGAAGTGTGTCATTAGTAATGTTCTTACTGTGTGGACATCATTAGAGCATTCTTGTACAAATATAGATGTCTTTGGGAATATGGACTCTTTTATTTTGCTAATCTTTGCAGGGTGTCTGTGCATTTTGGGGTGTTATTGTAGTATGTATGCTCATGTTTATTGTTTTCCTTCACATGCACGCCATAACACCTGTGTGGAAATCAGAGGACAACTCTGGGTGTTGATCCTCACCGTCCACATTATTTGAGACAGAACTCTTTGTATATCATTGTTACACACATCAGGCTAACAGGCCCATTGCCTTCCAAGGATTCTCTAGTTTCTTTCTCTCATCTCACCAGAGAAGCACTGAGAGTAAAGACATGTACCTGACTTTACGTGAGTTTTGAGGAGTTGATTCCGGATTCTCACATGCCAAGCACGTTAACCACTGAGTCATCACCACAACCCAAGGTGAGATTTAAGTGCACTCAAAAAACTGCAGCCAGGACAGGATGAAGTATGACTGCTGCCAGCATAACATAACATACTCTTTCATATTATTCTCCTACAGAAATAAGTAGGACTACACTACAATATTGAAAGAAAGCATTGCATGCTAAATCCATAAACCAATAGCATCGTCTTTTATTATCACTATCAAGTTTTATGTACTGTATATAATTATATTGCTATACCTTTATACCACTGGCAGCATGATAGGTTTGTTCACATAGACACAAACAAAATTATAAGGAATGCAATGTGTGTGACATTATTGTGCTTATACCATCATTACATAGCAGGAAACTTGCAAATATGTTATCATCTCGAGGGGTCATCGTCATTAAGACTTTGCTAGATAGTGTATGACTGTATAACAGTGTGCTATAAAGGAAAAAAAAAGTTATCTCGGCCAATGAAAACTGAGCTCAAATTTTAACATGCTTAGCACTGTTTTTATAAATCCTTCCTTTTGAGCTACAGTTAAGTCCTCATATCACAGAAAATAAAAATCTGGAATATTTATAAATGTTAAATAAATATTGTGATACTTAAGGAGATGGGAGAGGGGAGCAAATATGTTTAAAATAAATTTTATGAAATACTCAAAATTTAATAAAGTTCTTTTAAAGTGAAAAATCTGATTTCAAACACATACATATTTTCTTTTAACAGCACTAATGCTGATGGGGTCTTTCAGAAACATCAGTATCTGAAAATAGGAATTTCCATGCAAGTCCCCAATTAGTCAAGAGTTATACTTTTAATCGCAAGCCATTTTGTTTTAACCATTTGAACTGCAACCTACTACAAAAAGTCTGCCTACTATTAGAAATGACTGGCATGTTTTATTTAATGTTAATTTTATTGTCAGCATGGTCTTTACACCCGTGCAGTAATGTTGTGACTCCCCAGGATAATTTAAAGTAGATAGCTCTTCATTAATGGATTTTTTAAAAGATTCCTACCATTTTCCCTTGCTATAGACAATAGTTCTAGTTAGTGCAGCCATAGGGGATATCTATTGCCTACAGGAATTAGACAACTCACTCACCTCAACATTATTTTCGGAAGTATGATATTTCCCTAACCCTGATCAGCAACACAACTCTGTAATTCCTTTTCCTAATGCAGTGCTCTCTTCAACAGACTGGATTTGCTCAGAAACCCTGAGCAGAGAAAACTGCACCACAATATAATGCCAACTTGTGGGAGAGAATCTCACAGCGGCTGGCAGCTTGTGGGCAATAATGAAAGCAGAATAGTTTATGTTCACATTGGCTAAAAATTTCATTTCACAGGAAGTACTTGGGGGCAAAGAACCCAAAGACATCCACATATGTGATTTCGAAGGTGAGCAGCCTTTCTATTCTCACCTCTGGGCACAGTGAGAAAAGTAGAGATGGAATTGACTTTATCCTACTTGACTAGATCTAAGGATATGATTACAATTCCATGTTCAAGATCCACTAACATCTAAGCCAGAAGAATCCTGAGGTTGGATATGCAAAATTCTTGTGCTTTGCCACATATTGCTCAAATTTTTCTCTGATCTTTTTGGCTGCTATCAGAGATTTCTCTTCTAAGGTGTTCTGCTTCTTGTCTCCAAAAAATTTGAAAAGCAGGAACAGAATAGAATGACTATACTTCACAATAATGTGTTATACATTATATAAAGAACTATAAACTCCTTTATTTAGAGGTTCTCAACACAAAAAGTAATAAGAATATACGATACGGAAGGATTAATTATTAATCTGGCTTAACCATGATCTATTGCATACACATATGGAGTTTTATCCGTGTATTCTTAAGACAAATTTAAAAGTTTAATCTTTTCTAGAGGGAGTTTGTTGACCATTAAGGAAGTCTGAGGAATTCTTTTTTTGAATATAGCCCAGGATTTCTAAACCTATAAACTTTCTGTCTTCAGTCATTTGACAAACTTATACTAAACAGCAATTCATAGCTGGGAGGGAAATGGAGTAGACAGATACTAAACCGAGTCATGCCCGTTTTTCTTGGCTTCTGATATAGATTTTGGTTCACTAATGTGTATCATTAAACTATAAAGAATCATTAAATGGACACTGAAAGCTCTCATTGTGCCATTTAAAGCTGAGTTTAATAGATTTGTTCTATCAACACAAACACATATGTGGGGCATGCAATGAAGTTTTAAAAAGACAATGTGATATGTTTATGTAACTATCCAGGATTATGACAAACTTTCCACTCTGAAAGTGAGAAAGAGTCTACTAAGAGAATTACAACTCTTTCAGCATGCCTAGGCTCTTTAAGCAGCAGCAATTTGATTTTGAGACCAATAGGCAATCATCCGCAGCTTGATAGTCTCTCCAAGGCACTATCTCCTGTAATATGGATGTTTATGATATTTGTTATATAATTGCATAACTATGGTAAGATTAATTATAAATGGATGCAATTTTGAAGTACATTTGAGCTGAATTATATGAGCTTCTAGGCTGAAATATTTAAACATTACATGATTGAATTAAAACATCTGGTGGGCTTCTATGGCTTAGGAAGAGATTTGAAAAGCTAGCGTGCAAGTTTTATGTGCATTTGAAAATGGTAATTGTTTTAGGAAACATTTGGTTTTAAATTATTGACCCTGTGATGAAGTCATCATCAATAAAACTGAGATCATCCATAACAAATGAACTAAGCATTTATTGTGTGAAAAGCTATTTTTCTAAGCATGGGTAAATAGAAAAGGACACAGGTAATCTGAATTAAAGCATTTATAAAAATTTAGTAATGCCAATATAAATAGATATCAGTGCTTAATAATGATCCTTGCTACTACATCATCTAGAAGACATTTGAATTTTTATTTATAAAGTTAGAAGAGTGGGTCTAGGAAAGTGAGTAATCCCCAGTTCTTTGCTTAAAATCTGGTTTATAGAAGAAACAAAGAAGAATTCACTAAACAAATGACTGAATGAAATGTGTGTGTGTGTGTGTGTGTGTGTGTGTGTGAGAGAGAGAGAGAGAGAGAGAGAGAGAGAGAGAGAGAGAGACTGTAGAACCCACATACACAGATTCTAAGGTCTGTGTTCAAATGTAACCTTTAACTTATAAAAGCTTATATAACTTATAAAGCTGTAACACAAATGGTTTGCTTTTTGCTTCTACTAATACTTTTTATTTAGAGATAGTTATAGATGAACATGCATCAATAAGAAATAACACATAAAGAACATACATACTCTTTGAGTGAGCGCTAATTGTAGCATCTTTCAAAACCATAGCGAAGTATACAAAAAATATCGTCATTGAAAGTTAAGTTATCTCTTATTTCTTTCTCTTGTCTCGCTCTTACATCTCTTATCTCTTACCTCTCCCCATTCCCTCCCCCCCCCCAGGTGGTCATGGCTGGCCTCCACCTCTCTACTCTCTTCCTCTCTCTGCCTTTCTCTGCCTCTACTACCCTCTTAACTTCCCTCCCCATGCCCTAAATAAACTCTATTTCTATACTAAAGAAAGAAAGAAAGAAGAAAGAAAGAAAGAAAGAAAGAAAGAAAGAAAGAAAGAAAGAAAGAAAGAAAGAAAGAAAGAAAAGTTATAAAGCATTTATATTACATGACGTCTCTTATATCACAAGTTTTCTTCACACAGCCTCACTGTGCTGCCCAAGCTGCATTTGAACTCACGTACCTCCATCCTCAGCCACCTAAGAGCCTGCACCCATATGTATGGCCTCGCCCTGGTCACCTGCTACCTTTCACAGACACACTCATCTCTTGCTGCCATACCTCCTCACACTCCAGAAACCAATAGTCTATTAGCATTCTTGCATCTGTAATTGTTGAGGTTCACCTTGATTATCAACTTGACTGGACAGATAATTACTCAGAGGTAACATGGACCCCTTCCTAGATGTGTTGTTTGTAAGGAGGCATCCAGAGAAGATTAACTTAGAAGAGAAGACTTACCCTGAATAGGAATAAATAGATGGCACCACCACATGTAGGCTAAAAGCCCAGGTAAATAAGGAACAAATCTCTCTCTCCCCTCTCTCCCTTCCCCCCACTCCATCTGTACCACTCCATCACAAGATGAGAAACCTCTGTCAAGCGTTCCCACTCTACAATTTTCCCCCTCCTCATTAGGTACTGTAGACAGACATCTCTGAAACTGTGGGCCAAAACAATTCCACCCTTGATATTTTTCCCTATTCTATATTTGACCCAGGAAAGGAAAGAGGGCTAATATAATAATTTTGTCTTTTTAGAAATTTCAATTGAATTCAACCACACAGCATTTACCTCTTTAGGATTGCCGTTAGTTATTTACCCTAAAACTGTAGTGATTCACAGGCATTGTTGCATTATCAATAGCTTAGCTGTTGTTGTTGTTGTTGTTGTTGTTGTTGTTGTT
Source organism: Uromys caudimaculatus (assembly GCA_028551405.1). Taxonomy (NCBI): domain Eukaryota; kingdom Metazoa; phylum Chordata; class Mammalia; order Rodentia; family Muridae; genus Uromys; species Uromys caudimaculatus. The sequence goes on along the minus strand of CM052705.1, from coordinate 94,718,980 downwards.
GTCATCAAACAGCATAATATCGTATGGAAAGATGATAGTTTGTTTAACGCTCAGTCATATTTAGAGTATCCAAACCATTTTCAGTTTGAAGCTATTTTAAATATTGCTATTTCACAAATTTACCTACAGTTTTCTTTTTTATTTTATTTTATTTTTATTTTATTTTATTTGTGTGCGCATGCGTGCCTTTCTATATAGGTGTTTGTGAAGAGCAGAAGAGGATGCTGGGGACCACCTTACATGCGAGATTTGATGTGAGTTTTTAGAAGGAAACCTTAGTTTCCTGCAAGAGCACGAAGCATTCTTAACCACTAAGCTGTCTCCCCAGCCCTGATGTACAGGTTTTTATATAAATGAAAGCATTAGTTCCTCTGGACTGAATAGTGATTAAATCAATTACTCGGTTCTGTAGTTCATTGAATGTTTATACTCTTAAGAAGCCGCATCTTGGGAGTGTGGCTAAGTAATATAGCATTTATCTACCATGGCAGGTACTGGGTTTAAACCCCAGCACCACAAAAAGGGAGTCACTAAATTTTTCCCACCTGCCACATATAAGTAACCTATTTCTCATGATTGTCAGATGGTTAGATTACAATGTTAGCTCACTGTGGTCTAAATATGTATTGCCAGATGTCTTATGATGTTGATCATCTTTTCATGTGCTTACTTTTTTCCCATGTCTTTGAAGAAATATCATGACCCATGACCAAGGAAACTTAGAAAGCATTTAATTTGGAGGTTGATTACTATTTCATAGGGTGAGTCCATGATTATCATGGCAGGAAGCATGGCATGGTGCTGGAGCAGTAATTATGAGCCTACATCCAGATGTACAAGTTGGAGGTAGACACACACACACACACACACACACACACACACACACGGGGGAGGGGGAATCATATGTGAGGTTTTGAATCTCCATAGCCTACCCCAAGTGGTAGACCTCCATAGGCCACACCTCCTAATCTATCCCAAAACAGTTCTATGAACTATGAATCAAGCATTCAAAAATACATTAGTCTATTAGGACCATTTTCATTCAAACCACCACTCCATATATATTATCTGTACTGACATATCGGTTCATTTCTCAGTCTACGTTCTAAATGGATAGGTTTTTCTTTGACTGTTTTCATTGGTCATAAGCATTCTTTATTCTGAATATCAGTCCTTGACAGGATGGAAAGCTATAAAATACATTCACTCAGAATTTACTTGAGAGATTTACTTTGTTCATCTCCTTGACATGGTTTCTTTGTACAGCAAACACTGTTATTTATTTTTTAATTGAATGTCCTACTTTTTTCTTTATGAGCCATGCGTCTGGTGAGAAATCTAAGAAATCTTCGCCAAGCCCTAGTCCTTTCACAAATATTCTTTTTTTTCCCTAAGAGTCTTAGTTTTACATTTAAACTAGTGACAAGTGTTTTCATTTTGCATATAAGATATGATGAGGTTTCTATCAAAGGATGCTGTGGTGGCAGTTCATATGCAAATATTTTCAATTGCTCTGGCAGCCTTTGTGGACAAGGCTATTCTTTCTCCACTGAATTGGTTTACAGCCTTAGTACAAATAAATTGGATATTTTTATATGGTATGTATCTGTGTTTGCTATACAATCCCATTAATGTCAATATCTGCCTCTCTACAGCATAGTATGAGCTTGATTCCATAGTCATGTGATAAGGTTTGAAGGTGGATATAACAATTCTTGTTATTCTTCTCTTTCAATGTTGATTTTACTGTTTGTAATGTTTTTGGCTTTTGATAAATATGTAAGGAAATTATTTTCCATTCCATATCTTCACAACTCTTAGGGTTTTGATAAAAACAACATTTCATGTGTGTATTAAGTTGAGGAAACTTGTCATCTTACTGTGTTGTCCTATTGTGATTTGTATTGCCTGTGATAACCACCATGACCAAATGCATTGAGGAGGAAAAGGTTTATTTCAGCTCATAGGTTATAGTTCTTCTTCACTGTGGGAAGTTAGGTCAGGAACTAAAGATGAGAATATGAAGGCCTGAACTGAAGCAGAGACCATGGAAGAATGCTGCTTACTAGGTTTTTCAGTGGCTTGCTCACTCTGCTGCTATAATATGGTTCAGGACCACCTGCCCAGGAGTGGTTCCACCTATACTGACCTGGACCCGTAATCATCAGTGTTGATTAAGAAAATTCTCTCACAGACATTCCTACAGGCAATCTGTTCAAGGCACCTCTTCCCAAATGACTCTAATTGTACCTTGTTGACAAAAAAATAACAAACACATGCCAATAATACCTCTCCATTAACTTGACTGGTCACTACATTTATTTACACTTTCTGTGTTGGTTGGTGCTTAACTTCCTGCCTTAGCTTCCCTCAAGGAGAGACTGAGGTCAAGATGTGTAAGCAAAATAACCCTTTTCCTTCCTAAATTGCTTTTGGACATGGTCTGCTGAACGAATTAGCCCATCCTCTTTCAACTCAACTTTGTTCAGTTTCTCAGGACACATACAGAATAAAGTCATAAAACACCATGATCCAGGCAACTTATATAAGGAAGAGCTTAGCAGGCTTATGCCTCCAGAGAGTTAAGAGTCTGTCTTGGTGGAGGAGTGGCAGACATGACAGCTGGAATAGCAAGCAAAAAACTCATATCTTAAACTCAACCATGAAGCAAATATCGATTGGTTGATCACACTTATCAATATTTCTTCTGTCTCCTTGCTAATTTTATGTTTGATTACACTCTGAGTTACTAAGAGATATGCTGAAATTTCTATTTATAGCTCTTGGTACATCTGTTGGACTTCCAGTTTTTTCACTTTCTAGTTCACATATTCCCACACTGTGTGGTCTTACCCTTACAGACACAACACACTTATTTAATATTTCTATGTCTTCTTGGGAAATTATCTTTTTTATCACTATATGATACATTTCTTTATTTCCATTAATTTTTACTATTTTCAAAAGTCTCTTTTTTGTAATTGGATTTTTTTATTTACATTTCAAATGTTAACCCTTTTCCCAGTTCTCCCCGAAACTCCCTATCCCATCCCCCTCCCCCTGCTTCTATGAGGGTGTTCTCCCACCCACCCACCCACTCCTGCCTCCCTGCCCTGGCACTCCCCTGTACTGGGGCATCGAGCCTTCACAAGACCAAGGGCCTCTCCTCACATTAATGTGGGACAAGGCCATCCTCTGCTACATATGCGGCTGGAGTCATGGGTCCCTTCATGTGTACTCTTTGGTTGGTGGTTTAGTCCCTGGGAGCTCTGGAGGCTCTGTTGGTTAATATTGTTGTTCTTCCCAAAAGTCTCTTTTAGTTGATGTTAATAAACTTACTATATAATCTACCATATTTGTTATTTTGCTTTTAACCTCTCAATATACTTTTATTTGAGAATATTTATAAACTACAAGTTCTTGACGTACAATTATTTTAAAATACATTCTACCAACCTCATTTCTATCAATTTCACTTTTAATTGGTATATTTAGACCATGTGTGTGTCAAAACTGATAGGTGTTTTAGTTTTGTTTTTTCATTTTCTTTTCCATCTCAGTTTTTCATTAGCCTATTTTTTTCTGACTACTGTGAGCTACTTGAACATCTTGTATGATTCTCTTTTCAGGGATAGATAGTGATTTTTCATTCTATCTCAGTATATAAATATATATATATGCATATATATATACATATATATATATATAAATAACATCCTACTGATGCCATCATTTTACCAATCCCTTTTACTTCATTTTTACTCCCATTTATTGTATTAAATAATTCCTTATAAATTAGGAACTAATACAGAAGTGCTGTAATTTTTGTTTCACTTTTCAGACCAAATATTTAAAGAAAAAAATACTACTTTGCTCACACAAATTTTTGTTGGCTTGTTCTCTTTCTTCCTTATACTAGGCTTTCTTTCTGTTTATAAAACTTCCTTTCTGCCATTTTGGAGTAGTCAACAATACAAATAGTTGTCCAGTATATAAGTATGTCCTGATTCCTATTTGTTCCTGAAATAGATTGTCAGAATATCAGATTCTGGGTTGATGGTGCTTTTCCCCTGGTACTAAAAAAAAGGCCACAATACAGCTTCCTACTGGGATATTTTATGGCTCAGGATAAATCTATTATTCCTGTTGTCTAAAACATAAGAGAGAGAGTACTATATCATAACTTTGGCTTTTGTATATTTTTCACTGTTTTTAGTTTTTAGAGAAGTTTTTTATGAGATGGCTTCCCATGGATTTTTTGATTTTAGCTTTATTGTAATTAAAAAGTATTTAGTTCCTTATTACATAATTTGTGTGTATGTGTGTATGAAGAAGAGAAAGAAACAGAGAGAGAGAGCGACAGAGAGAGAGAGAGAGAGAGAGAGAGAGAGAGAGAGAGAGAGAATGAGAGAGTGCATGTGAAGATCAGACGGCAACTTAGGGAAGTTATTTCTCTCCTTTTGCCATGCCCATTCCAGAGAACAAACTCAGGTTGTCAAGTTCATTCACTTTTTTGACCCTGAGGAAAGTTAGGAAGTATTCATCAATTATTTCTTCAAGATTTTTTTCACTCCTCATCTCTTTCTTCTCTAATTCATGAACTCTGATAATATGAAAATTAAAACTTCTGTTTTAGCAATAAGTTCCTAAGGTTTTGTTTAACTTATATTTTGTGTGTGTGTAAGTGTGTGTCTGTGTGTCTCTCTCTGTGTGTGTGTGTGTGTGTGTGTGTGTGTGTGTGTGTGTGTATGTGTGTGTGTGTGTGTCGGTGTGTGCTTTGGTTGGTTGGTTGGTTGGTTGGACTACTTTGTTTTACAGGTTGGGAAACACTGTTATTCTGTTAGCTTTCTGATTATCATTTTCTGGGTCTTCTCCTGCACGGTGAGCCCATCCATTGAACTTATTCTCGTGGTTGTGCTTCTTCCTCTTGGCTTCTCTTTATACCTTTCTTTTCTTTGCTGAAACTATTTAATCATCTATTTCAGCAACCTTATAATTGCTGAAGCATCTTTATGATGTCTTCAAAGGCTTGCTCACATAGCTCCTACATCCCTGTCATTTTAATTATAGACTTCATGGATGGTCTTTTCATCAGTTTTATATTTCCTGTCCCTTAATATGTAGACTGAGTGACTTTTTGAGACATCTGGAGAACTATGATACTTTGAGTCTTATTTAACTCTTCTTTTGACCTGCCTTCCACTGGCATCATTCTTCTTGATAAAATGAGAAACTCTGACTCGCAGTCAGTCTCCATTGGTATTCTGATGAGAAGAACCTCATTACCACTGTTTCCTGGGATTAACTGATCCTGGGCTGAGGAAGACAGTCCTGGTTGTTTTGAGATAGTGATATGTGTTTTACTTTTACTTAGATTTGTAGCATCATCCTACCCGCCAAGCTCTTAGCATTCACGGCTAGGGGGACACAGACACATTTTATGCCTTCCTATGCTTCCCTTTTGCTAATCCTGCCTGTGACAGAAAGAATATTTCTGTCATTTTATTTTGCACATATTGGCATTTCTGAGTTGCCTGCTTCTTTAGTTCTAAGTCCAGTAAAATTAAAAAATAAATAAAATAGGCTCACACTATCTTTGACTGGTCAGTTCTCTGGTCTTCTTCCTACTGTTAAAAATGATCTGATGTTCATTCTGGAGTTTTAATCAGATTGACTGAGAACATGAGAAACAGGAAAAGGTTTAGCTCCTTGAGCAGAAATTGTCTCATGATTGTTTTGGGACTTCCTTTTGTGAAAGGATATTCCTCCAATTTTTAAGTACTAAAAATTAGCCTTTATCTATCATAGAACACCTTAGAAACTCAAAAGATAAATTGTTATGGCCTCAAACAAGTCTGTGAGAGGCAGGTACCCTAACAATATTAGCCCTCATTGTCTAAACACCCCACACCCTCAAAGATGAGTCTTTCCTTGCATTGCTCCTAGAAACTACTTCACATGATTTTTCAACGCTCCTCAAACTGCCTTGAAAAGACCAAGCTCTACCACTGGACATAACCTTATAAAAATGATATTATGAAAATCCTAGTCATTAGGATTTCTGAACTCTAGTATGTTCCTTATGAAGATGAAAAGGATAGCGCTCCTCCTGACCGCGCTTCCCTTGGCATTTGGGCCAGGACACAATTCTCTTTACTCCTAAAGACTGACTTCCTACCTTTCTCTCCAAAGGAGTGAGAAATTAGTCAAGGTTCAAAGTGAGCCATTTTTCTTTCACACCTTGTATAACCTGTCTTCCTACACTTGCCTTCAGCTAAAAATCTCTCCTTCCTCTCCTAGATAGAAAAAAAATGTCCAATATGCATCAGTGGATGCAGTAGCTGAAATTTTTAAAAATTAACTTATCATATCTACGCTCATTCCTATCCTAAGTAATACAGCATATTACCAAACATATTTATATCATATTAACATTGTATGAGATTAAAAGGCCATGACAATATTTGTGGCATCAACGACCTAAAATCATTTGGAAAATAAAACATATACCTCCAAAGAAAGTTGAAATAAGAACCAACTGGTGTTAACATTTCAGGTTAATATATTTTATGTTAAAAACAAAGGAAAAGGAAAAAGCAAAGAAATGCTCATTGTTTTTCCTTTGATTTTCAAATAACGCAGAACTTAAGGCCAGAAATTTTAAGTAATAAGTGAGGATTTTAGAAGAAAAGCCTGTACCTCTGCACTCTCGTGGGTGAATAATGTTGTGGACTTTTATTTTAGCTCATAAGCACAAATGAGAAGAATCAAAAGAATAAATTTTGGTCTGGGGATATAGCTCAGTAGACAAAACGCTAGTCACACAAGCAGAAAAACCTGAGTCTGACCCCCCCCCAAGCAAAAGTCAATACTGTGCATCTATAATCCCAGAGCTGAGGGGGTTGATCCATTAGGCTTGTTGATTCACCACACACCCAAATTGGTAAGATTCAGCTTCACTGAGAGATTTTCTCTCAAAAACCAAGTTGGAGAGCAACTGAGAAAGACACCTGACATCAACGTCTTACCTTTGCAAATACATATATACATGTGCATGGACACCATCACAAATGTGTGAGCACACAAGAACACACACTGAGATTTAAAGAGAATAATTAATTAAAAATGAAATCATAAATTTGAAAGAACAAAGAGGGGTATATTGAAGGGTTTGGAGGGAGAAAAGGGAAGCAGAAATGGTATAACTATATTTTAGTCTCAAAATTAAAAAAAGACAATTGAACAACAGTGACTGAAAAAAAAAAAGGCAGTTAACAATGTCTAGCAAATTAAATTAAATCACAAATGAAGACGAAGTCTCTGGAGATAAGATTAGAGATATTCATTTCATAATGGTGAAAAAGGTCCTCTGTTCTTAACAAGGCAACAATTTTTTACTCTTTCTCTAAAGCCTAAAGCTCCACTGTCTGCTGGTTTCTGATTCAATAACTAGTAAATGGTGAACACGCTAGGTTTAAAGTTGCCCAATAAAAGTTTCCTTACAACAGGCACTAAAATATCAAAAAGGCTGTAACCAGTGAAATGGTTCCAACTAGGAGAGTATAAGAAAAAGCATTGGGTGATTAGAAAATACGAAAAGCATTCTAAATGTAGGGGCTGTTAAAATGTTTATTTACTACTGGTTTCTCTTTGCCTAGCACAACACACAGCAGATATTTTCTACACACTTATGATGTGACTTTGACAAAATAATCCTCCTCAGAACCAATAGAAATGCATGCCTGCCATTTACTACTGTTTTCTGAGCCACAACTGATTTCTTTATCATTGTGGTAGTGGTGGTGATGGCGATGTAGGTGGGGTGATGGTGACGGTGGTAGTGATGGAGACAGTGGTAGTGGTTGTTTCATGACCCAGATAGTCCAGGCTAACCTCACGTGCCAAGTGAACCCCTGACCCTCCTTCCTACTCCTTCTTTTAGAGACTTGAGAATACAGGCGTAGCTCCACACCCAGCCGAAATTCTCTTCTGGTTCCCAATGAAACATCAGCAATGGAAAAGTGGCCAATCGCCTGCCTGTGCATTGATTCCTAAAGTCATCTTTTCACTTACATCTTTGGTCCTAGGAATGTGAATTGTCAGTGACACTTATAACAATGGTTGTTAGTCTGCTGTGTGTCGGATATTTTGCTGTGTGTTCTTATTTAATCAACCTTTATAACTCAACCAGAAATATACCATCAGGACTCTTGTATCACTAATTAGCAAACAGACATTCCAAAAAATTGTTCACTTTCCCAAGATTCACACCTTAGCAGCACAGAGAAGAAATCAGAACCCAGGCTGTCAGTCAAGGACCACCTTCTCTCTCTTGATGCTTTTCTGATGACCAGACATTATTAGAGGATTACCAATATAGGGATGGAGGCCTGGTAAAGCCAAGGGATTACCTAGCCTAGTTTCTGGAATATGAGCTCTCCTGGTCTTACTTCTGATGTCCTTTAAAATGAAGGGAAAAGGGAAGTCAAAGGCAAAAAGTAGAATTATTTTCTTCATATGTCTTTAATTAAAGGTTCTTTTTTTAACCTTTCTATATCTGCTTTATGAATTTGGGAATAAATAGGAAGGAAAAGTTTGACCCAGGTAGGAAGGAGATTTCCTGAACAAAGTGCAGAGTCCGGAGCAGCTGAGAACAGCCTGAAAGGGTACACCTCATTCCATCTAACCCACCAGTCATATACAGTAGTATAGTAAAAAAATCCACTGAGCTAAGGACTTTTGTGTTTTTGCTCTTTAGACTTATACAAAATATCATTCATTAACACCAACAGGCATTTAGATCTTCTGTAGTTAAATAAGGGTATTGATGAAGTCAATCTTGACTCTAAGGCAAAGAATGATCATTTTCTCTGTTTTTTCAAATCAGATTGTGCTGAGTCTCCTATAGCATCCCTATCCTGTGCTCTCCATGGTCTGCTTTCCTTCTTGAATGCCACCTCTAGCTGCCACTTCCAAGCTGAAGGAGTTTTGAACTCAGGAGGAAGTGCATGCGGCTTTAGGCTAGCTGCTACCTCTGAATAGCTCAGTCCCATTCAGCATTCCCAGAAGCCCCTTCCAGAGCACTTCACCTCCATCACAGCTTTACACATCTTTAAATGTTACTGTGACATGCATGTCAGGCTTACATGACCATCATAGATTCAGAATATACCTTATCTAGTTCCTTCTACAAGATGTTGGTGTCTGGCTTGTTTTTAAGGCATTATAAATATTTTTGTTTGTTTATACTGATATCCCAGTTCTATTCTGGCTGTAGTATGTGTATAAATAGGGGACCTCATCTACTTTCTTTTTGTCTTTGTTAACTCATCCTTTCCACAATAAATATAGAGGTGGAGGATTAACCAGGAAATCACAGTCATTACAGATTAATCAAAAGGTGGGTTAATGAAGCTGACACAATCAGGAAGTTACTTATAATCAATAATATGGAAAGTAATGAGGAAGATAAATTAATAACTTGTCACTGAGCTGGCAGAGAAGCAATAAAAGGCAGAAAATAATATGCCTTGTTTTGGGAAGGGTGTATCTTAGTGGTACAGTGCCTCTAGTATATCATGTACAATGCCCTAGGTTTGATCGCCAGAGCTAGAGAAGAATGCCTTGGCTTTACTGAAAGCTTCAGCATTAAATGTTTACTTCTTCAGCCTCCAAACTCTTACAACTTCAAAAAGCTGAAGATACAGAAAATCACTGTAGGTGGAGGCTTTAACTGAATATTTGAAAGGCTTTAACACTCGTTCTTGATTTGACCTGAGTCAAATCCCTGAACACATAAGGAAACCTGGCATGGAGGAGTAGATGCCTATAACTTTAGCACAGTGTAGAGCAGACATACAGGTGGATGCTAGGGACTCATTAAGTAGCCAGCATGTTCCTACTCAGTAGCCAAAACAATGAGTTCCAGGTTTAGTGAGAGACCCTGTCTCAAAACAGTAATGAGGTAGAAAAAGTGATCAAGGAAGATAATTTAAGTCAGTCTCTGTCTCTTTATGCAAGTACATCATACACACACACACACACACACACTCATACACCACACACGCATAATAACACACACACATGTACGCTCACTTTATTCAAACTTTCATATTCATTGCATTTTTCATAAGTTGTTCATTTATTTATGAATGTCTAATGAGACACCAGCAAGATACCAAGCTGATCTCCCAATAGAAACATCAACTCAAACAGCCATCCACACACAAAACTACCTTCACAAAACTATACCTGCAAAAAGCAATTTAAAGAAAAAAGAAGAATCTGAGAATCACATAATTGGATGCATTGGAGAGGGTAGAACCATATCTAGCTGAAAAGGCTGTGGAGAAGATGAGAGAGATCGTGTTAATACAGGGCGTGGCACATGAAAGCTAATACCTACTGGAGGCAGTGTTTTTAACAGCTGGGGAAAAGGTGTTTATTTTTAAGTTCTAATCATAAAATGCAGCATCACTGAAAAGGAAAGTAAACCTCAGTAGGTTCTTGAGATTTCAGTCATTTTTAAAACCCAGATACAGGACATGTTCCACCATTAAAACTTGGTCAGAGGCTCCCATTAGTAATTAAGGTGACAGTGTGCATATGCATTGTATAAGACATAGCGAGTTCTGGAAGAAGCCAATCCCTATCTCTCCCCTGCTAATAAGAAACCGAGAAACACGAAACAACCCCAGATGGTACATGATGTAGTAATGAACGAAGACATTTAAATGGTGTGAATTAAGTTTTACTTTGTGTTTTAATGAGAGATTCACTGCCCAGAACATTTTCATTGTAAAATAATTCTCCCATGAGGCCTTAAACTATTTTAGGTTAAATATAAAGTTTTGTTGATTAGTATGGGTAACATTGTTCATCACCTAAGCTCAAGGGGATATAATTTTTCATATTGAACAATGAATGCAAAACCCTACTAGTTTAATACTAAACTGTATTCCATTTCTACAAATAATTTATCTTTATACTTCTATGAAGCAATGTCAAGTGAGAAGACTCAAACCAATTTTATAGATATCAAGTTACTTTTCTGAAATTCTAAGTGAAAATAACTGAGTAGGATAAGATTTAACATTTTTTGCCAAAATATTCCAAATGGACTTGCAGGGCACCTTCAGAAAACTCTTTTCTCTGAGTACCTGAAAAGGAACATTACTTTGAAATATTTATTTAACTTTATGGCAATGGGCAAAGAAACACATTATTGGTGGTGTTTGGCAGTCCTTGTCCATCCTAGCTTGATGCCACACTTGGTGGCCAAAGCTGTTTTATGCCAAGAACATGTACAAATCAAATCAAATCCAAGCAGCACAGCATAGGAGGAGGAAAATGGACAGAGACCTGTGTTCCACCATGCAATGTGGTGGCTGGCCATAGACACACACAACCCCACATACAGTAATGAGTGAAGATAAATATAGATAGAGACCAGCAGATTGCCATGCCCCCCACAGACCTGGAACCTTTCTTTGCTCAGCAAAGGTAGACCCCATAGATACCCGATTGCTACCACACCATGCAGCACAGACAAAAGATGTCACCCAGGGGCCTACCAGCCACATGGCCAGCCTGCAGCCAGCCACCACCAGTGGACCAGTATGTGGTGGTGAACAGATGGGAGAGAAAGACAAGTGGAGCAGTGTGAGTATTATGAAGAGAGATGGAACTGGAGACTTGAGGGTGGAGAGGAGACTTGTGAGTGGCTAGCATCACTATCTAGGGTCATGATGAGGTCCCAGCCTGTGCTGGCACTAAGAGCCATGGTTGGGTCTGTGGCTCATATTACCTACTAGTAAACATTGAGGACATTCCTGTTTGGGGCAACAGCCAGGAACCATGTGGATGTCCAGGGTCTGTGCAGAACTTGCCCTGCTACTCTGTAGCGACAATTTTGGAAATGTTAGTTTCCTTAAAAATAAATAAATAAATATTATAATAATATATTTTTATTTTAATCCCAAGTATTGAGATGTGGAGCTGCTTCAGACTGTCCACAGCAGCTGACTGTGATTTGCCTCATGCTCTAACAGAGTTGTAATTTTGCCAGGTGCAGGTAGTTTCTGCTATTGTGTGACATTTGAAATTCTGGGAACTTTTCAGAGAGTATATAAATGCTACAGCCTCTATCGGTGTGGTGAGTGGTTTTTGGCCATTTATGGACTTTGTTTGTAGTTTGTTAGTAGCCATAGACAAAGGAGAGAGAGAGAGAGAGAGAGAGAGAGAGAGAGAGAGAGAGAGAGAGAGAGAGAAGAAGAAGAGGAGGAGGAGGAGGAGGAGGAGGAGGAGGAGGAGGAGGAGGAGGAGGAGGAGGAGGAGAAGAGAAGAGAAGAGAAGAGAAGAGAAGAGAAGAGAAGAGAAGAGAAGAGAAGAGAAGAGAAGAGAAGAGAAGAGAAGAGAAGAGAAGAGAAGAGAAGAGAGAAAAGAAGAGTTAGATTTAGGGATTTTTCTACTTTCTCTCTTCTCTAGTCTCATTTCTCCCCTACCTAATGTTAGGGAGCAAAACAGTGGAGGGGGGCAAAGAGTAGGAAAAAGATGAACCCACAAAGTAGCAAAGACCAGTAACATCCCTCACTAGCTGCAGCACTCTGGAGAGCTGACCCCACCTATCACCAGTGGAATCACCCAAGAGAGCAGGACCTGAGCTTCACCCAGGCAGAACAGTGGAAATAGCCCTGGTGGCAGGGGTATGGGAGAGCGGAGCCTGCTTACTCAAATGCCGTGGGGTGGCACTGGTGCAAAAGTCATACACCCCACACCAGTCCCTCACCACCTCAGGCTGTTGGGAAAGCTGCTCACAGGTTCGAGCATAGGAGAGCTATCCCTGAGACTCACCATCTGCGGCACTCAGGAGAACAGGAGAGCAGGCCCTGCTGAAGTGGGTGGAGGTGAGCTGGCACAAAGGTAAAGAACACTGGAGACCAGGCCCAGCACCTCTCAGGTTGTAGCACTTAAAATCTTCACACAGTGGAACTCTCTGGAGGCATGGGTGCCATGAGCCAGCCCTGAGGGAATGAGAGCAGGGGAGCTGACCTTGCCTCCTGATGGTCTAGACAGCAGTGCTGGAGAGCTCACACTAGTAGTGTGGATAAGGGAGAGCCACTGATCAGCTCAGCTACCATTCAGGCCCAGATTCAGGGCTCAGAGTTGTCTGACCCCCAAATCTATATCATCTGCAAATGGCTGGGACACATGAAAGGGCCAGTCCTGTTGTTTGCAAGCTGCAGGTTTCCATGACACAGGGCAACAATAAGATAACTTGGAGGAGTCCTGATGTGATGGTTTGACTACACTTGGCCCATAGGAAGTGGCTTTATTATGAGGTGTGGCCTTATTGGAGGAGGTGTAGGTTTGTTAGAGAAAGTGTGTCATTGTGGACATGGAGTTTTAAGGTCTTAATAAATGCTCAAGTCTGGCAGTGTTATTGAGACCCTCCTCATGGCTGCCTTGGAATCAAGATGTAGAACTCTTGTCTCCTCCAGTACCAAGTCTGCCTGCACAATGCCATGCTTCCCACCATGATGATAATGAACTGAACCTATGAAATTGTAAGCCGGCTCCAAATAAAGGCTTGTTTTTATAAGAGTTGCCTTTGTCATGGTGTCTGTACACAGTAATAAAACCTTAACTAAGATACCTGGTGAGGATTCTATATTTATGGGGTCACAGAAGCCAGAGATCTCAAACCAGACCAATGACTCATTGCAATAAACACTTACAAGAGAATATGTGTAGACAAAGGAATATACTATAGGGCACACTGTGACATATTACAGCTTCCACAATGAGATGTTTTCTATGCTTTGGGGTGTGTGTGTGTGTGTGTGTGTGTGTGTGTGTGTGTGTGTGTGTGTCACACTGTGACATATTACAGCTTCCACAATGAGATGTTTTCTATGCTTTGGGGTGTGTGTGTGTGTGTGTGTGTGTGTGTGTGTGTGTGTGTGTGTTTATTTTCAGGGGGAGGTTGCAAGAGTGAAGGGCAGATATGAGGGGATGGGGAGATGAGCTGAACTGGGGTACATGATGTGGATCTCACAAAGAATCAATAAAAATTAACAGAAAAAACATATTACAAAAGCAAAACAAAAAATATTTATTTAACAAAAACCATCTCCCAAGAACCAGTCTAACTTTAATAATCCTCTCTCATCTAAGGCAATGGTTTTTGCAAAAGGAAACCCAACTAGGATACTTTTAATTAATTTATTTATTTTTAATTATTATTTTTTTAGTCTTTTTTTACAGTCAAGTCATTAACCCTCTCCCCAGTCCACCCTCTGATTGTTCCTATGGACAGAAGCCAGAGACCCCTGTGGTTGAATTAGGGGAAAGCTGGAAGAAGATGAGGAGGAGGGCGACCTGATAGGAAGACCAGCAGTCTCAACTAACATGGATCCCCAATTAGGATATTTTTAAAGACATTCTGAAGGATTATTAACACACTTCATGGCTCATTAAGAATCACAGCTGAACTCAACAAAACAGCCCAAGTCCATAATCCCAGCATTCAGTAAACTGAGGCAGGGGAGTTCAAGGCCAGTCACAGCTACATAGTGAATGTGAGATCCTCATAGAATACATAAGAAAAACTTGTCTCAAAACCAAGAAAGGGTCAAAGAGATGGCTCATGATTCTTGCTGACAAGCTGATAACCTCAGTTGGATCCCAAGACCTACATAGTAAAAGAAGAGAACCAACTCTCACAAGTCATCTTCTACTTCCATAGACAGGGACACATGTGTGTGGACACAGATACCACACACACATACAAAATAAGTAGTACAATTTTTAAAATTAAAGATAAGCAAAACAATCACTGTCATTCATCTTCAAGGTGGAATAATTATTTTTCAATTCCAATTCTGTTACTAATTGTTGGGCCCCATTTTGGCCCTGGTTTGGGCCTTGAGGACAAACCTGAGCCTGGCTTGAGTTCCTGTGGCCTTGTGGGAGAGCCTAAGCCTGGCTTGAGTTTTGAAACCTGTCTCAGTCACTCCCGTATAGGGGTGACTCAGCAAGACCTGTTTGGCCCTGCCTCTGCCGCACCATTGCTGATGTGAAGCTTTGCCATTGACCCTGTCAGTTATCCCTTACCCTCCATCACCCTTCCCTGCCTCCTACGTCATCTCTCCCCATACCTAAGTGCCCACCCTCTTGCCTTCTCTATATAAGCAAGTGCCTAGTTTAATAAAGTGAGTTCCTGCTTCAACAAGACTCACACCCTGGTGTGTTTCTTCTGGGCCGTCGACACTTGCCATCCTGCTCAGACCCGGACAGACCCAGCTGGACCAGATTCTCTCCTCTCACCTGGACCGGCCAGCAAAGGATCCAACAACTAATTGTGGATGTAAGACCTTGGCAAAGTCCATGACTATCCTAACATTCTTTATCTGACAAAACAATAGTTTTTTAAAAGTAATGAACTTTGAAATTATATGTATATAGGCTACACTAAAAAGTACTCAGCAGGTTGTATATGCATATGAATGTGTGTGTGTGTGTGTGTGTGTGTGTGTGTGTGTGTGTGTGTGTGTGTGTATTTGGCAGCCCACTTTGTAGCTCACAGCTCTGGGAGGCTTATGCACACCAAGGACAACCAGCTCCATCTTCCAGTCCATACCTCTACCTGCACTTAAAGATCTGTCTGCACTCCACACCATAGGTACAGCTCTGGCTACCTTTGGGAGGCCTGCTCCCACCCCGAGACAACCAGTCCCAGAGACTTACTACTCCCAGGACCACAAGGCCTGCAAACACCAGAGAAAACTAGATGACTAAAGTTAAGCACAAAAACAAAATCAACAAAAGCCCTTGCAATATAGCACCATCAGAACCTGACTCTCCTACCATAGCAAGTCCTCGATATCCTAACACACCTGAAGAGCAAGACTGTGACCTTAAATCTCATCTTATGAAGATGATAGAGGCCTTTAAAGATGAAATAAATAAATCCCTTAAAGAAATACAGGAAAATATAATCAAATAGGTAGAAATCCTTATAAAAAGGAAACAAATAAATCCCTTAAATAAATACAGGGAAAATACAAACAAACAGGTGAATGAAATAAGCAAAACTGTTCAAAATCTAAAAAAGGAAATAGAGGCAATAAAGAAAACACAGAGGCAACCCTGGAGATGGAAAACCTAGGAAAAAGATCAGGGACTACAGATGGAAGAGATGCTCTCAAGCATAGAAGATACCATAGAAGAAATGGATATATCAGTCAAAAAAAAGTTAAATCTAACATATTCCTGACACAAAACATTCAGGAAATCTTGAATACCATGAAAAGACCTAATCTAAGAATAATAGGAATAGAAGAGGGAGAATATTCCCAGTTCAAAGCCCCAGAAAATATCTTCAATAAAATCATAGAAGAAAAATTTCCTAACCTAAAGAAAGAGATGGCTGTAAGTGTATAAGAAGTTTACATAACATGAAATAGATTTTGCCAGAAAAGAAAATCATCCTGCCACATAATAATCAAAACACTAAATGTACAGAACAAAGAAAGAATATTAAACACCGCAAAAGAAAAAGACCACGTAGCATATAAAGGCAGACCTATCAAAATTACACCTGGCTTCTCAACAGAGACTCTAAAAGCCAGAAGATCTTGGACAGTTGTCTTGCACACCCTAAGAGACCACAGATGTCAGCCCAGGCTACTATACCCAGCAAAACTATCAATCATTGTAGATGGAGAAGCTAAGATATTCCATGAAAAAATAAAACAAATTTAAACAATATCTTTCTACTAACCCATCCTTACAGAGGATACTAGAAGGAAAACCCCAACACAAAGAGGATAATTGCACCCATGAAAACACAAGAAATTAATCATCTCTCAGTAAAACAGAAAGAAGATTAACACACACACACACACACACACACACACACACACACACACACACACACACTACCATCACCATCATCAAAATAACAATAACTAACAATCGTCATTAATATTGCTCAACATCAATGAACTCAACTCACCAATAAAAACAAAAACAAAACACATGTTAACAAATTGGATGCATAAACAGGATCAATCATTCTGCTGCATAGAAGAAAAACACCTCAGCAACAAAGATAGATGCTACCTCAGAATAAAAGCTGAAAAAAGGTATGCCAAGCAAGTGGATGCAAGAAACAAGCTGGAGTAGCCATTCTATATCTAATAAAATAGACTTTCAACCAAAAGTAATCAAAATAGATGGGGAAGGACACTTCATACTCATCAAAGAAAAGTCCACCAAGATGACATCTCAATTCTGAATATCTATGCCCCAAATGCAAGAGCACTTACATTTATAAAAGAAACATTACTAAAGCTCAAATCACACATCAAACCACACACAATAGTGGGGAACTTCAACATCCCACTCTCACCAATGGACCAGTCAATCGAAACAGAAACTAAGTAAAGAAATAAGGAAACTAACATATGTGATGAACCAAATGATTCTAACCAATATCTACAGAACCTTTCACCCCAAACGAATGAAGCTTCTTCTTGGCATCTATACTGATCCTGGGCATATACCCAAAAGATTCTCTACCATACCACAAGAACATGTGCTCCTATATGTTCACAGCAGCTTTATTCATAGTAGCCAGAAACTGGAAACAAACTAGATGTCCCTCAACCAAAGAATAGTTACAGAAAATGTGGTACATCTACACAATGGAATATTATTTAACCATTAAAAACAAGGACATCATGAATTTTACAGGCAAATAGATGGAACTAGAAAATATCATCATGAGAAAGGTAACTGAGCCTAAAAGGACATGTATGGAATGTACTCACTGATAAGTGGATATTAGACATAAAGTACAGGATACACTCCACAGACCCAAAGAAACGAAACAAGAAGGAAGTCCCACATGAGGAGGCTTGAATCTCACTTAGAAGGGGAAATAAAATATCATAGGAGGAAGAGGGAGGAAGCGAGGGAACTGGGTGGGAGAGGCAATGGGGAGGGAATGGGAGGGTGAGGTCAGGACCAAGTGTGGTGACAGACAGGAGAAAAGGCCAGAGGACCAGGAGAATAAACGGAAATCTGCAGCTGCCATGAGTGGGCACTGAGGGGGGTGATCTCTAGGAAGTACCAGAGACCTGATATGGGGGAGACTCCAGGAGTCAATAAAGGTGACATCAGGTGAGATGCATAGCAGTGAGGATACAGAATCTGAAAAAGCTACCTCTCATAGTCAGGCAGGACTCCACAGTGGAGGGATAAGGACACCAACTCACAGACAAAACTTTTGACCCAAAATTTGTCCTGTCTAAAAGAAATGTGGGGACAAAGATAGAGCAGAGACTGAAGGAATAGCCAAACATTAACTGGCCCAACTTTAGACCCATCCCAGGGCAAGCACCAATCCCTGACACTATTAACAATGCTCTGTTATGCTTGCAGACAAGAGCGTAACATTACTGTCTTCTGAGAGAGCTGACTGAAACAGATGCAGATAACCATAGCCAAACACTGGGTGGAGCTCAGGGACTCTTATCAAACAGCTGGGCAAAATATTCAAGGCCCTGGAAAGGAAAGGAACTCCACAGGCAGACCAACACAGTCAATTAACCTGTACCCTTGGGGCCTCCCAGAGACTGAGCCACCAACCAAAGAACATGCACAGGCTGGACTAAGACCACTGGCTAACATGTAGCAGATGTGCAGCTCAGTCTCCATGTGTGTCCCAAAACAACTGGAGCAGGAGCCGTCCCTAAAGCTGTTGCCTGCCTGTGGTATCTGTTCCCCAAATGGGCTGACTTGTGTGTCCTCAATGGGAGAGGATGCCCTAACCCTGCAGCAATTTGATGTGCCAGGGTAGGGGGATACCCAAGGGTCCCCCAACTTCTCAGAGGAGAAAGAAAGGGAGGATGGGAGGGGAACTCTGTGAGGGGGAGCGGGAGGGGGATAGCAATTGAGATGTAGAATGAATGAATGAATGAATAAATAAATAAATAAATAAATAAATAAATAAATAAATAAATAAATAAATAAATGGAGAAAAAGAAAGAATTACTGTGTAGTTTGTAGCAGACCCTTTGATAATCTGTTCTGCATGCAAACATTTTAGTTTTGCTTCTCCTATCTATAAATTATGCCTTTGTAGAAATCCAATTTTATTCTTTATTATTTTTTTGATACTTTATTTACATTTCCAATGTTTCCCCCTTTCTAGGTCTCCTCTTTGGAGACCACCTATCCCCTCCCCCTCCCCCACCTCAGAGAATTCCAACTCCCACCCACCAGACCACCCACTCCCACATTCCCACCTTGACATTCCCCTTTACTGGGGCTTCTCCTCCCCCTGATAGCCAACAAGGCCCTCCTCTGCCACATATTTAGTCCGAACCATGGGGCCCTCCATGTGTATTCTTTGGTTGGTGGTCCAGCCTCCAGGAGGACCTGGGGGTTCAGGCCAGTTGACACTGTTGCTCCCTCCATGGGGCTACAGACTCCCTCAGCTCCTTCAGTCCCTTCTCCAACTCCTCCATCTGGGACCTCACTCTCAGTCCAGTGGTTACTGTAAAGTGAAACTTGGGTATTCCGAACTTTTGGGCTAATATCCACTTATCAGTGAGTACATACCGTGTTCACACTTTTGTGACTGAGTTACCTCACTCAGGATGATATTTTCAAGTTCCATCCATTTGTCTGCAAATTTCATGAAGTCATTGTTTTTAATAACTGAGTAGTACTCCATTGTGTAAATGTACCACATTTTCTGTATCCATTCTTCTGATGAGGGACATCTGGGTTGTTTCCAACTTCTGGCTATTACAAATATGACTGATGAGTTAAAGCACTTCTTTGAGAGGAGGTAGGTGTAAAGGACTCTGATGTGACTTTTCTCTATGAAAAAGGGAAAAAGCTGGAGAGATGACTCATAAGTTAAAAGCATTTGCAGCTCTTGCTGAAGACCTTGGTTTGGTTCCCAACACCCATTTAATAGCTCACAACCATCAGCATTTCCTTTTCTGGCCTCTGCTGGCACCAGGCATGCACGTGGCACACTTGTATATATGCAGACAACCCATATAAGATAAAAATGAAGAAATCTCTTTTTTAGTAGGAAGAAAGGGGAGGAGAGAAGAGGCAAGAAGGGGAAGAAGAGGGAGGGAAAGGAAGAGGAACAAAGAAAGGAATGGAAGCTAAGCCTCTACAGTGTGAAAAGTCATCTTTTCCATTAAGTAGGTGTGTGTCAGTTGAATGTAGCCTGCAGGAAAGAAAAGGAACTGTCCAAGAGAAAGCAGCGATCTAATATTGCTCTCCTAGCCAGGATGTGGGTAATAACCCCATCTGTTAGGGAGATGATGAAATGTGAGTCAAAGAAAATGAGTTCGTGAACTTGAGATGTTGCAGAAAGAAGCCTAAAACTTTCTTTTAGCCAAGTTTAATTTCCTCTGTGAAGAATAATTTGCAGATCTTTCAGGACATCGACTGTGAGTACAACCATCTTCCAGTCCATCCACAGCTCAGCAGGGTGAGCATGTGAACAAATTTACCTAAAGATCTAGGTTTCTTTCATAATATTACAGTTTTCAGGTCTGAACAAGCCTAAGAAGATATCATCAACCTTTTGTTTATGAAAAACAGTGATTTTTCTATATTAGAACTAAACTTCCAAACTTACTGATTTGGGGACAGTGCTGTGTGACCTTGGAAATAGTTACTTCCCCTTCAATGCCTTTATTTTCCAAATTCAGAATGTATGCATCTCAGATTCAAGAGACCCACTGTGTAACTTGGTGTTAGAAGACATGCATGAGGCTCTAGATTCATCCCCATCACATGCATACACACACACACACACACACACACACACACACACACACACAGAGCAGACACATAGGTAGTTGCTGATTGTGTAGGGCTCTTTCATTCGCAAGTGTTGGCAAATCAACCCAAGTTGGTTTAAGCAAAAAGGAGACTTATTGATTGAAATACAAGAACAATAAAAACCTTGGACTTCCATTCACGGACTCAGAAGTTCACTGCGCAGTCTCCTCTCCGACGTTTTTGATTCTCCATTTCTAAGTCTTTTCTGATTGCAGCAAGGTTCTCTGTTTGTACTTCAGGAGTGCTAGAACTTATCTTGATTTCAGTTCCAGGTAGAAGGAGCATGTGACTCTGCATCACAATTACCAGCAAAATGTTATTGTATCTTGATTTTCCATGCAAATAAAATACCTTCCCTAAACCAAAATGGCCTCTCTGGAGAGGGGAAAAAGTATATGTGATAAAATTCAGTCCCTAACTTTAGAGCAAGTGTGGTCCTCCATATGGAATACTGAGTAAAAAACAGCAAGATAAATAAACAGGAGATCGTAATTTAAATTTCATTTTTTAACAGTTTCATTCATGTATATAATAGATTTTAGTCTTTCTTACACTCCTCTGACTGTTCTATCTTACCTCCCTTGCCACCTACTCTGAAAACCTTCAGTTTTCTGAAGTCCTCCTCATACTTTCATGTCTTCTTTGTATATGTGATGATCCACTGAATTTAAATAGGGTTTACTGTATGAGCATAGGTGGTAGTTCTACACAAAAGCATGGGCAATATATCAATGACTGCATCACTTAAGAAAAGACTTTTCTTGTCCTAGCCAGGATTAACTGTCAATAGTCCCTCAAAGAGAGGGAGGCCTCAGGATGCCTTCCTTCTTCCATGGTAAGTGGTGATGGATCCAATCTTGTACAGGTCTTGTGCA
Source organism: Uromys caudimaculatus (assembly GCA_028551405.1). NCBI lineage: Eukaryota > Metazoa > Chordata > Mammalia > Rodentia > Muridae > Uromys > Uromys caudimaculatus. The sequence goes on along the minus strand of CM052705.1, from coordinate 94,697,225 downwards.
AGCAACCATAGCTGCAGAGAGCTTATGAGTGCATCAGCTGTGTCATAATCCCAAAGACACTACTTCACAGCAGTCCTCCTGAGCCTCTAGCTCTTATACCCCTTCTTCCTCCTCTTCCATGATGACCTTTGAGCTGGAAAGGGCACAGGATGTGTGAAATACATGTCTCCCTTCGGGCAGAGCCCCACCCCACCCCTAGCCACTCATACTCTGTACTTGGCATGCTGTGAGTCACTGTATTGACCACAGTCCACTGTAAAAAGGACCATGGCTGATGAGTACATCTCTGGGTTTAAATGCATTTCATTGTAAAAATGTATGAAACTCTCAAGAATAAAGAATAATATGAAAATATTCTAAACTTTATGGTGGCTTTAACAGTACACAAATTTATTCATAGGTTAAAAGAAAGCAGCTTGATAATGTGCTTAGTATAATTTTATACATCAAAAATAGCATCAATAAAGTTTTTTCAAAATCTTAAAATCATACAAAGATAGTACCTTAAAATCCAGAATAAAAAATGAAGCCATATACATCAAGAATAAGAATGGGAAGAGTCGACTCTAAAGAAGAGTTATATAGAAATCTCTCCAGACACAGCATATGTGGATATGTGGATATGAGACACACATGAGAATGTGCCCAGAACCACTAGTTATTGGGAAAATGCATATCAAAACTATAACGCATTTCTCCATATTTACTGCAGTTGTTATATGTTTGAACCTGGACAATATAAAGGGTTTCCTTATTGCTAAAGGGAAAGTATTAATAAAATGATAGAGCCACTAAGAAAACCTATTCAATGATTTCTCAAGAAGTTAAATATAAGATTATCATATATAAACTAGCAATTCCACTCCTAGGTAAACACTTCAAAAGTACTAAAAGCAGGAACTCAGATGAGTCAATATTTCTTTATACTCACAGTAGCAAAAATGTGGGGAATGCCATATGTCTATTAACTGAGTAAAAACACAAAAGGGTACATTCTGCTATCTATTATAATATAGATGAACCTTCAAAATATGATGCATGAACTACATGACACACCAAGGACACACAGTATGGCTGAGAATATGGCTTAAGCAAACAACTGCTTGCTATGCAAGGAGAGCCTGAATATAGGTCCTCAACACCTACATAAAAATCCAAGCACTGCAGCTGGTACCCATAATTGCTCACTAGCAAGGCAGAGACAGGGAGAATGTCTGGCCAGCCAGTACAGCCTACTCAGTGAGCTCCATGGTCATTGAAAAACCCTCTTTCAAGAACTAAGGTAAAAAAATGGTAAAGGAAGTCAAGCAAGGCTGACCTCTGGCTTCTTTATGCATGTACACACATAACCAAATAATGTATGAGTCATTATATGGTATCAACATGTAGAGAAAATATATATGTTGGTTCTAAGAAAGGGCTCATTTTTCAAGGTACTTCCTTCTGCAATCTAAAACATGACCTATGAATAAACTTGTATATTGTTAAAGCCACCATATAGTTTAGTATATTTTCATATAATTATTCTTTATTCTTTGGAGTTTCATACATTTATACAATGACGTACAGCCTCTTTGTTTTAGTTGTCTGGCTGCTATACTTCCCTGTGACTTTCTTATGTCAGACTACCTTTCCGAACCTCATTTCATCTTTCATTTGGTTTTTGCTCCTGACTTACAACAATTCTGATTAGCTTGCGGCACTTCAGCAGGTTGGAGTTCATCAGTTGCCTATGAAGTCTAACTCATAGTTAGGATCAGTAGACATCATTAGGGTCACAGACGCCACATCACACTGTTTTATTTCTATTCCAAATGAACAAATTCACTGACTTCATGGAACTACGTTCTGCAGAGGGAGGGATACAATAGTCAAGCAAACAGCATCCCCCCCAGTGGGAGGGCTGTAACAGAGTGAGCCATGACACTGGGGTAATCTATGGCTGGAAGAGGGAGGGACTAGAAACATGGGGGATCTAAGCTATTATCTGCAATCAAGGCTATTTGACACTGACAATTCAGTCCACACATTCACATTATCAGCAAACGCATTTGTGGCCAAGTGTGATTACAGTTACACTTTTATTTTTCATGTGTACTTGCTTGCCTTTATTTCCACCTGCCCTTGAGAAGCTATAGAGACATATGGTTCATATTTGATGATTCTGATTATTTTCCCCATCACCACAATTGCTTTTGCCTGCTTAATTTTCCTCATATTGCCTGAAATATTCATTAATCAAATAATTAATACAAGTAGATTTTTCTGATAGGCATGATCGGTTTCCATACTTAGATGCTTCTCCTGGGGCTTGGTTTCATTACATTCCAACTTTATTTACCAAAGCAAACTTTCCCATAACCCCACACCACAAAAAGAAAGATTTGAATCTTTTTCCTCAGTTAAAATATTCCTAGAATATTCTTCTATCTTATTAACCTTAAGTTAAATAAGACTTATCTCTCCAAAATCACAACTTCAGCTTTAGTTATGGCTAGTTAATACATATTGTTCATGGTGCATACTGCACAATGGCACCTAAAATGGGATTTGTGTGAGTGAAGGATCTCTTGCCAGATAATGTAGGTTTTAGGAGGCACTGGTGTCTACTCTCAAGTGAACTCTGTGACCTGGATCAACATTCGTGGAGAAATGAGCTACAGGCATTGTGAAAAGAACTGTTTGAGTACAGAACCTTAGGCACATGGATATATTTTGGGAAAAGATTCACTTTAGTTTTATATAGGGTACAACCATACTCCAGCAGAGAGAAACTGGATGAGGAAAACGAAACCTTCAAATGCCCTGATAGCTAGAATCCTGGGTAGCAAACCATGACAACATGGAGGACAAGAAGCTTCAGGATATTGCAAGGAAATCATGCTGAGAAAGTACCCATGGCCACTAATTATAGATATTCATCCATCAGAATCACTTCCCATCCTTCTGAGAGATAAGGACCCTTCTCTTCTCCAGCGGTGATGTACTGGGTCCCAAATGAAGATTCATAGCTGGGTAAAGTCAATCTTAATACTTTTGCAGTCATATGAAAGCTAATGTAGTTCAACAAGAACTCTGAACTAGAGATTATCTAGCTGAAGCTTCTAGACACAAGCTCAAGAATGCAAAGAAAGAGCTAAGTCTTGGGAAGAAAGATGTCACAAGAACAATCTATGTAAACCTGGGTTCTAAGTAGCTGAGTTGATCATGGTGGTCAGGCAAGAAGACTTCTCTGTTAAAGAGAAACATGATTTGTAAGGGAGCCCTATGGCCCTCTGCCCTTTGCATATCCAGTATACAATGATAGTGAGAGGGATCTAAATGAAGGCTTTGATTCTGCTGTCACCAAAGCACAAAAGGCGGCATTTTCATCTTGTTATCCCCTTGTTTTGGGAGGGACCCTTATCCTTCCAAAATCATAAATCAATAAATGGTACAAAAGTGAGCTATAAATTACATCTAATTGCACTATCCTATCACATCAGAAACAGGGGCTGCCCCAAATTAATGGTCAGCAAATTTAAAGCAGATATAGGGATATAATTTTCTATGCAATACTTAATTAGCTTCCAGAAACTGCTACCAAGGGAACTTATCTCAAAGCCCTATATGCATCTAGCAAATAGTAAATGCAATCACGGTACACATAAAAGAGGCAAGTAAGAACCCACCCTAGAGCTTGCAACCCATCCTAATTGCTCTCAGACTGTGATCAGAAAGGATGTCCCATCGTGGCATACTGTGCAATTGGCTTCTTACTTAATAAAAGTGGACTATTGCTGTTCCTTTATGGCCAGAGTTATGCTATAGCAAACCCCTTCATTGCCTCTCTGTAGTCTTGTCAATGATCTGCCTGAGACAGTAGTGGCTCTTTATGTATTTAGTTTAGAACAATATTGAGACCAACCATAAACTCTAGCTGACAATGAAGGATTGGTAATCTTAGTGGAGAAATCCATAGCCTTCTGTTCAATAACTACTTAGGGTGTCGTTGCCCTCAATACTAAGCTTTAACCTGTACCAGGGTTGAGAAAGTGTAGCACACACTTGGGAAGGCACAACTGCCAGGATGACCAGTCATCCCTGCCAATGACAAACACAGTACATTGTATTATTTTTCCTCTGCTGGCTCAGTAGCTAACAAAGACCTTGAGAGCTGACTTCAGCGAGCCTGTCACTGGATTCCCTTCTCAGTGCAAGTGACTCGGCATCTAATCCTCCTTTTCGCAGATTCTGGACATTGTTGCTTGGAAGATATAATTATCCTCAGAACATCCAAGGACTAAAACCATCTGGGAAAGTCCTTCCGTCACATTTAAAAAATAATAATAATGTAAGACTAATTATATTGCAAAAGCAAAAACATGGTAATTAGGATGACCATATATATCTGGCCTCCTGTAATTATTGTTATTCATTTTGGCAACTGGGATTTTAAATATTTGAATTTTATTTCCCAAGCCATAAGTGTGAGAAATGCAATTCGTTTACTTTAGCGTTGATCACAGAGAATGAATTTTCACCGATTTCTGCAGTCTGGTTTGTCTTGTTGTCTCTTTCTCTTTCCTCAGAGACAGGAACACCTCAAATATATATTTATTTTATATATAATGCCTTGGAATCATTTCCTTCACATCACTTTTCTTCTCTCTGCTTTCTGAACATCTTTTCCACTCTGAGGGACTCCTATGATCACACTGGGGCCTAGCCAGTTAACTAAGTATAACCTCTACATATTCAAACCTGTAACTGAATCACATCTGCAATGTACCCCATATTAGTAAGGTAACATTAATATGTCTTCCATGTCAGGGAATAGGGTGCTATTATTTAGCCTATTACAAATGTTACTATGTAATAAGATGAAAATATCCCACAGATAGATAAATCCAGAAAGCATTCACTATAAAAAAATAAGCATGTGCCTTTTAGTGCAGTTTATTTTGTCCCATATTGTTCAAAAGATACTGATGACTGATGTATTTTTCAACACATCAATACAGAACCCAACAGTGAAGTGAAAACTTCTGGTTTCTTTGGAAAGTCAGTTATGTCAAATGATGTTTTGCCGGGGCACACAGGTAAAAGGATGTTTTGCTAAAGCAGACAAGTGAAAGATATTTTCCTGAAGCAGACACAGGTGAAAGGATGTTTTGCTAGAACAGACACATGAAAGCACACATGATGTTTAGGAGAAATATAAATATGAACCCACAGACTGTGGGAGCTCAAGCATTGGTTTGCTTTGTTCCACCTCACTATTTGTCACTAACAACATGTATGTATTGTTTCTCCTTACACTGCATTGCTGAGCTCCACTTATAGTGAGGCCATAGAGAGAAATTCACCAACGAACTTCTTTTGAGGCTCCTGTGACTTCTTGATGCTTCCATGGCAGCCTCGGGCCTATTGGAGGTTGGACTTTCTTCTGGAGTGAACTACCCTTGCCGGGTTCATGTATGGTGACTGCCAAGTGGTCTGTACTGTAGCTGCTGGTTCCTGTGTGGTATCTGCCAAGAAGGCTGGACTCCAGCTGCTGATTCCTATTTAATGTTTGCCACTGGACTGAACTGCTGATATCCTGATAATGAAGATTGGACTCACCCTCAAAGAACTATTTCTAAACAGGTCTACTTCCCCCATGTCCTAATAACTTTTCTCTTCCACTACCTCTGGTGGATGCTGGGCTAGTGATTGAACCCTTATTAAAGTAGGTTTAAAAAAAGTTACACCTACACAATAGTTCCCAGCCTTTTCAGTGATCAAATCTCCCCATCTAAAAGACTATTGAATAAATTGGCATTCACTTTAAAGTCATGTGGGCAGTGAAGAGGTGATCTGGATGGACATTAAATATTTGGAATGAATAATGACATTTTTAAATTTAACTTGGTTCTTTAGGCTGTGGCTACATCTGACAAAT
>CM052705.1:94673298-94690802 GCA_028551405.1 Uromys caudimaculatus | reverse complement strand
GGACCCAGCTATGCCACACCTGGACATATACCCAGAAGATGCTCCAACATGTAATAAAGATACATGCTCCACTATGTTCACAGCAGCCATATTTATAGTAGCCAGAAGCTGGAAACAACCCAGATGTCCCTCATCAGAGGAATGGATACAGAAAATGTGGTACATTTACACAATGGAGTACTACTCAGCTATTAACAACAATGACTTAATGAAATTTGTAGGCAAATGGATGGAACTTGAAAATATCATCCTGAGTGAGGCAACTCAGTCACAAAAGAATGAACATGGTACGTACTCACTGATAAGTCGATAGTAGCCGAAACGTTTGGAATACCTGTTTCACTTTACAGTAACCGCTGGACTGAGAGTGAGGTCCCAGATGGAGGATTTGGAGAAGGGACTGAAGGAGCTGAGGGAGTCTGTAGCCCCATGGAGGGAGCAACAGTGTCAACTGGCCTGACTCCCCTGGTCCTCATGGAGGCTGGACTACCAACCAAAGAATACACATGGAGAGACCCATGGTTCTGACCACATATGTGGCAGAGGAGGGCCTTGTTGGCCATCAGGGGGAGGAGAGGCCCCAGTAAAGGGGAATGTCAAGGTGGGAATAGGGGAGTGGGCGGGCGGGTGGGAGGTGGAATTCCCTCATAGAGGTAAGGGAGGGGGAGGGGATAGGTGGTTTCCAAAGAGGAGACCTAGAAAGAGGGAAACATTGGAAATGGAAATAAAGTATCAAAAAATAATAATAATAAAAAAGAAACTACAACTCGCTAAAATTCCTATGTTCTCCCTTTACAGGGATATTTCTAGAAGTAATGTACCATCTTTACAGTTACCTTGTCAGCCGTCACCTAGTCAAAGGATATGCCTACTTACAAAAGATATTATTAGCTTACTAAAATATAGACTTTGGGCTGGGTATGTTTCTACTCTTACTAAATTTAAAGGTCTGTTGTTTGGGAAGAAAATATGAATCTCCAAGGAGCCTGAAAAATTCGTTCTTAAAAGGTGACATACTAGATGAACAAAACTGGAAATGTTGACTTCTTTTTTTTTTTTTATCAATTTTTTCCATTTAATTAAAACTCTCATATTTATTATCACCTTCCCATCTGAATTATTTTGCAATTCTCAAGCATGAGGACTTAGGTCTGGGCACCGTGACAAATGTATTAATCCTCATCATTTGTAGGGGGAAAAAGGTAACAGACACACTAAATGTGGCGTGTTTGGTGTGACAGTATTAACATTGTATAAGGAAAGACCCTCTAGAGTTTCCAGCACCAGTGTTTGTTTTCCAGATTTGAAACCCTATGGGGTTTTTTGGGTTTCTACCCAGGCTCCAAGTCACAACTTCCCTGAAGGTCAAGGTGGATGCTTGCACTCAAATAGCACCTTACCCATCTGCGCTGATAACCCTGGAATTCTCTTTGCTTCCTAAGGAAAGAAAGTCTGAATTCCAGACAAAGTGCATCTATAAACCCTTCCACAGCCACATTTGTCCTTTCTGTCTCCTTTCTGTCACCTATTTTATTTCTGCCTTGTAAATTTAAAGTATGTGGTTGCTCTATTTCAAACTAACTTCCTTTACAGTCCAGAAGCGGTATTTCCAAATTCTACAATGACTTCTGTCAACACCCATCTTTTAGGAGGGTCACCTCTATTGACGCATAGTGGTTTGGCTTTAAACCTGCCCCTGGGTCTCTTCATCAGTGTGTGACACAGATGTCCCCTATAGCAGCATTCTCTAAATTACTAAACAGCAATCAATTTGTGGTACAAATGGATTTCCCCCCCAAACTCACAAACAAGAAATAACAAGCTAGTCATATTAAGCCCTCAAGATACTGGGTACTATTCACCGACCTCCTTACTCCAAGAAAGCCTTTAAGTTTCAGAAGAGGGGTTATATGGCTCTTATCGAATGGGAGAAGTGGAAAGAAACAGACACACAGCATCCATGAGACATGCTTTCTCTCTAATTGTTTTAGCCACCAGTCCATGCACTGCAGCTCTGATCAGTCTTATTTCAGGTCTATTCTCATTAAGCCAATTGCTTTCTTCCAGCCATATCCTGGTCCAAAGTGCTGGCAGGAAAGATTTTTCTTACTTTGGCCTCTTGCTGAGGTTCTGAAATGATATATGTCTGTCTACAGAGATGATCTATGCAGTCGGTCCCATAGCAAGCTAAGCAACAAGAACTCTGGGACCTTGCAGCTCCTTTGGGAACCGCCTGGCAGCAAATGCAAGTCTTATTTGTTTATACCTAGAATGTCTGTTTTGCATAAACAGTGTTCCCTCTAAGCAGTATCATTGGTTAAAACTATCACACCTTTTGTGAAGCACCAAAGAAGAGCCGTGCAACCCTTCCAAGGACCTCATTGGCCAGAAACTAGCCATATGCAAATACTGGTCTGCTCTGGAGCCTGGCCCCTCTGCCTTTCCTGGGGAAGAATCCAGAAAAGACAGGTTCATCTCAGGAATCCATCAATGTCTGCTATAAATTGTTCCATCCTTTCTGCCTCGGAAAGTTTTCCCTAGTCTCAGGCAGGCTTCAATGGTACCAGGCAGGGGTGAGGGCATCCTTTCCTACGCCCCTCTACTGCACCGTCAGAACCTTGGCAACTTAAAAGGCTTCACTGGTTTTCTTCCATCCAAATCCTTTTTCTGGGTGGTGGGTTTTACAGAGGCATAGCAATACATACCACAGCCTCAGAATCACTTGGGAACTTGTTAAACTGTAAAAATTTTCGGCCCTACTACAGACCTTACTGATTCAAAACTATTAGAATGATTGAGCTGGTCCATACTGAAGCAAGCTTAGCGTCTGGAGCCAGATCAGTACTTTGTGCCTTGGCTCTGAAGTAGGAGTGTTGTTAGTATTTTCTTGATACTGAGGGTTTGTAGTGGTAACATGCATGATCATATAAAGTTCCTAGAAAAGAGCCTATACCAAGCACTCTAAACATAGGTACAAGGCTCATTATAATATCTTCTAACTAAAAGTAGTGAAAAGTGGGGGCAACGGGAAATGTCAGTGAAGAGGCAGCAGTTACTATTTCAAAGATGCTAATCCTCAAAATTTGAGAAACACAAAATGGGTTTCTGTCAGCCCCTTTGAGACCATTTCATGGTTCACAATTTGAAGGAGCTGGCTTTCTTACATTTTACTTCAAATTAAAGATTGTGTGGAAGCCTATAAAGCAGATTCCCTAAAATAAGTGGGTCAGTGATTTTTACCAAAACAACGCAGTATTTGTGTGTGAACTAATCCTGCTATCCTGTCAAACACTATCTGGTCCTCCCCCAAGGGCCGACCTTAGCAATTACATGCTGATTTATGCACTGAAATACTGGGTTAAAGAAGCCCACAGGTGGCTGAGAAGTTAAAGTTTTAAAATCCTAATTCTTCTCCATCAGAAACATTTGACATGTGTTATTCTAGACCGGCTGAGTTTAGGATTGAGGAAATGACCTGTGGAGGAAAATTGCTCGCTCGTTCACGGAAGGTAAATTTAATTCTTCAAAACTGCCAATGCCTGTTTAGTAATTTAGGTAATTTACAAAACACAAGCTATTTACACTATTTTTCAAAAAGCACTCTCCTGAACCTGATGCATCAACAGACCTCTGAAGAGAATGTTGGGCGCAGATTTGAAAATTAATGTCTTCTGCAAATGCAGAAGCTATCATGTTATAAGTGGCAGTCATCCATGTTTCATTTAAAAGAAGGTGTTGACATCAAAATTCTCTTTGAATTTTTTCCATAAAGGTCAGTCTTGCTGATAAAAGCTGAGCATAGCTGATACCATCTAGAAAGATTTCCCTCTGATACTTCTAAGAAAAATTAAAGATGGCCTGTAGCAAGGGGACGATGTTTACTGGGAGATTAGCTGCATCTTTTAAGTCTTCAACTGTCTGCTTCATTTGAGTTTTCTTACAAAATTCATAATATAGAATAGTCTTCTGTCCAGAATTATTTTGAAACAAAAAAAAATGTTGGGAAAAATAAGTGTTTTCCCCCATTTGAGTACCTGAAAACATAGTTTATTTTGTTAATGTTTTAATTATTATGTTGATGATTTTTGTATCATGAAAATAAAGTACTAAGATTAAAATAAGATGAATAAAATAAAAACATTATTAAGTAGGAATCATACTAACGAATTATCTCATTAAATTCTTTCAGTTTATGCACAGGATACATAGGGCATTGCTGGGACCAAACTTGGTGAGCTTAAATACTTTGTCATGGTTTGAAGAAGGTATATTCCCCAAAAAGATTTCATGTATGTGAGACTTGGTCTCCAGCTAGTGGTACTATTGAAAGATGAATAGGTCATGAATTACTAACTTGATCAATGTATTACTGTCACTAATGACTTCATAGCTAAATGGGCTCTTAGGAAGTCAGGCCTAGTCGAAGGAAGCTGGTCACTGGAGATGTGCTTTTAAAGGGTCTAATCGTGAGATAATGAGTTCTGTCCTACTCTGCTCCCCCACTGTGAAGCACAGACAGCTATGATGGGGCCAAAGGACCATGGGCTGAAGCTATGAGCTTAAATTGCTCACAGTGACGAAGATTGAAGAACACAGAGATTTGCTGTGACTCAAGCCGACCATGTGGTTCTTAAACTTTTGGAACTGATATCTGAAAGGAACTTGGAAAGGCTTGGGGAACTAAATTAGACAAAGCGTAGGAGGCTACAATGGTTAAATGGGTGGCTCTGGTAGGATCTCAGAAAGACATAGAAAGGAAGACAGTAAAGACCATGCTCCCCGGGCTTTAAGTGGAAATAGGGCTCACTAATGAATCATAGTATTTCTCAGAGAGAAATGGCTTACAATTTAATTTATATTAAGCTGATGCTGAAGTTGACGCCAATTAAATCTCGGCCACAGTAACAATCTCTGAAGCAATCCAAAAATGTATATATAGCCTGGTGACCCTATATGTTACATACTGGTAAAATTTTTCCTCTTTTTCTTTGTTTTGTTTTGATTTATCTTCCCTTAGACTACTCAATACCATATTTAAAGTTAGATTATGGAGAATTGTTAAGGCAGCCCAGTGCTCAGTCCATGGTGTGGTTATTACCAGATGGATTTTTAGCCAAGTCTATAGGGAGAAGAACCATGAGAAGAACGGAGCAGGCAGATTCTGAGTGCATGATGTCTGGAAGAGGAGCTCCTTTGAGGTGTATCTCTTCACTGCAGTGGCGTTCTTCCTTTCTGTGGACCCCACTGTCAACAGAGTCAAGGTTGATTTTCATTCCAGGTCCACAGGCTGAGTGTCACATCGCTTCTTCTCACCCTTGCAACGATCCTGAGAGAGGTCCTATCATTACATCTTTATATATAAAAGGAAGGAAAGCAGAGATTAGTGCATTGCCCAAAGCCAAACAGATAAATGGAAAAATCAAGATGCACACCAACTGTCTGACGCCAAGGCCCGTTCCCCTCTGTTTATACTTTGGCAGGGGGATCACATGACCAGGCATTTCTTTCATAAGATTAATCTGACAGACAGAGCGTGTGCTATCATTTCCTGGCCCATAGCACAGGAGGGGATGCTTCATACATACTTTTGCTTATTTAGAGATTTGTAGGAGAGTAGTTTCCTATTTCTTATACTTAAAGGCTCTTTTCACACTTATTTTTTTTTTCATCCGCTTTTTCGGAAATTTAATTCCTGAGCTGTGATTTGACCATTTCCACTCTCTCAGACTCTCCCAATCACTTCTCCATTTTCTCTCACTGGAACTAATTTCTCTTTCAGTGACCCAGGAAGGCTTTTCTAAGGCCTTGGGCAAAGACATTGTCTTCTCAACATCCAGGCTAATGGCCCAAGTACACACTGAGAGCTTAGTGGGACAGAAGGGATGTGCTGGATGCAATTACAAATGCTGGCAAACAGACCTTCCTCTCACACTTAGCTCTGCAATGCATCCCTAAGACTAATTAGTTCTGGGGACCCACTAATAAATCCTAATATTTCTCAAAGAGAAATGGCTTACAATTTAATTTATATTAAGCTGTGACTGGAGTTTACGCTAATTAAATCTCAGCCACAATAACAATTAATCTCTGGAACAATCCGAAAATGTAAATAATGTAATAAAGTAAACAACTCTGCAAGCCACAGGGGAGGCACAGGGGAGGGGCAGGAGTCTGCTGTGCAAACTGCCAACAGAGGATCTGCTTCTGACCCTCTCAGAAAAGAGCATTTGCTTTCTAATAAGCAGAGCAGGGCTCTGTTCTACTTGTATCTCCCCCAGAGAGTAGATTTCCATTGTAAATACTGAAGGTTGGCTCTGGAGGTGTCTTCCATGAACAATGACTTGTCAGGGGCTGCACTAGGAGGAAGATGAACTGTAGAACAGGAAGGCACAAGGAAATCTCCAAGGACAGTGACAGTCCTGAAATTGCATCCATGTCATTGTACGCTACCCTCTTTTGTATGCCAAACAGCTTCTAGTCTTAAACACCCATTCATTTTGCCTTTCACCTCCATGTATCCCCATCTCCAGCCTGAAGAGTAAATGTGAGATCAGCGTTAGGCAAGAAGTGTCTCTGGGTGGCATCATTCCCTTACAGATGATCTTTGCTCTACAACACATTTTTTTTTTTTTTTTAAATTACAGTGTTCTGGGGAGAATTTCATGCAGCCATAGACATTTAAACAGACTGTTTTGTGGAATCACATGTACTTTCCAAAAAATTTATCCATTGTGCCCTATCTTGGGGATGCTCTAGCCCATGAATACTAAAAACACTGCCCAGGTGTGGCTTTTGTGATGCTGTAGCTCTCAGATGCACAGTGGTCCAGCTATGGAGGAAACAAATTCTTATAGCTGCTGTGAGCAACGCTGGAGCCTGCTAGATGCTTCAGTCTCCCTAGGAGCCTACACTGTAGCCTCTGTTGAATCTCTCATTGTGAACATTTGTCTACCATGTGGTATTATAAGAGTAAGACGAGAAAACATTCATGCCAGTGTCTCTGAATGCCCTTGCTGTTATCTTTACAAAATAATGAATTCAGACTCAATTCTTTCCAATAGGATTCTGCAAATAATCAATGGAAGCATGAAGAGGAAGGAAAGTATTGAAGACACAGAAAAACCACTAGACAAGCTCATAATGATTTGCAGTGTCTTGCTGGATATCTTCATTTATAGCACTGAATTTAACTCTCAACAACTTCTTGCAAAGAAGTATGACTGTTTCCATTTGAAACATAAGTTTTAGTTGCTAATAGAGTTTTTCCAATTCAACATTTCACAACTAATCCAGAATAAAACTTGTTAAAATTTGAGGGCTTATGCATTTGGGTCCCAAATCCACCAAGCTTCAACAAAGGCCTGTTTTTCCACTTAAGAATTCATCATTGTTACAAAGTACATTGTGTTCCCTTTTAAATGCATATGCTCAGACCCTATTTAGATTAATTTCAGGAGTCACCTCCCTTGAGTTAAAGGATACCCAAATAGCTGGAAACACACTACTTCGGGTTACATCTGAGAGGCATTTGATCCCAGAGGCTAGTAATTGATCCAGTAGCCTAAGGAAAATTTGCTTTCTTACTGCTCTATTGCTGTGAAGAGACAACACAACCAAAGCAACTATTGTAAAAGAAATAATTTAATTGGGGGTTATTTATTGTTTTAGAGGAAGTCCATGACTATCATGGTGAAAAACAGACAGGTATGACTCTGAAGAAGTAGCTGAGAATTTTACATCCTGATCCATAGGCAGTAGGAATAGAGTGACTCTGGGCCTTACATGGGCTTTTGATACTTCAAAGCCCACTGCCTGTGGCATACCTCCTCCAACAAGACCACACCTGCTCCAATAAGACTACACCCCCTAATCCTTCCTAAAGAGTTTCACTACTTAGAGACCAAGCTTTCAAATATATGAGTACATTCTTATTCAAACCACCACATTGACCTTACCCAATTCGACTGAGCACCACTCACTCTGCTGAGAGAATAGATTCAGCACAGGGTGAATTGATTTTCTCCTCTAAAACTGGAACCCCCAATTTTTCCTGCCCTTGGATATCAGATCTCCAGGCTTTTCATTCTTCACAGTTTTAAATGTTCACAAGCACCCACAAAGGTCTCTGGACTTTGAGCTGTGACACTGACATCACTGATTCTCTAGACTACACCACCAATATAAGATTTCTCAGATGTCTTAAGTCCATTCCCATTTTGAAAAAATGGTTGGTAACATTCTTGCTGTGCAAGCAAAAAGACCAAAGATCAATTCCTAGCACACATGTAAAAGTCGAGTGTGACAATGCACTCCTGTAATCTCAGTATTGGAGAAACAGTCAGGAGAGCCCTGGGGCTTTCTCATCTGCTAGTCTAGCAGAATTAATGAACTCCATGTTCAGTGAGAGACTGTCCCAAAAAATAATATGTAGAAATATTGAAGAAAGCATCTAGAAATCATCTATGTGCACGTACTCACAGAAACATGTACACATACATATGAACATAAAAAATTGACATATATCTTTATCTATGTAACTTGCTGACTCTATTTCTCTGGACAACCCTGACTAATATAAGCCTTAATATTCATTGTAACTAAATTTGCAAATAAGACCTGGGTAAATCAGGCTGTGAGGGTAGAACTCTAAATCCAGCAAGACTGGAGTACTTTTGAGAAATATCAAGAAGATACAGAGAAAAGGCCATGTGAGGACAATGGGAGGAAGTAGATGTTTTAAACCAAGATAAAGGCCTCAGAAGAAAGCATTACTGCCAAGCACCTTAATCTTGGAAAAACAAATTTCTGCTGTGTAAGCTATTTTATCTGTGGTGTTTTGTTTTAGTGTTCCTAGATAACTAGTGTGCCAAGATGTTGGAGCATGGTCTAGTTATAATGCTCTCACATGCTAAACAGACTATCTGATTCCCAATTTTCCATCCTTAGCACCTTCCCTCTCTCCTCCCTATCTATTAAATTCTGTGAGGACCAGTTCAATTATGAATCTCAAGAAATTCTTCCAGATGATTCCATCACCTCACAAATAGTCCTTCTTTAGATACCTTCATTTATCCCAATTGACTGAATCTTGAAGACTTTAGGAAACATTCCTGAAGTTAATCCTTGGGTTGGTGTTGTTTTGTTTTGTTTTATTTTGTTTTTCAGAAATATCATTTTAAAAAACATAGTAATCTTTCTAGAGTTTTGCATTGCCCTAGCAGACAAACTCATAGTGTTTAATAGCATTTACTGTATGTCTACAATGGGCCATGCACTACAGTGAGTACCTTGAATGTCCTAAGCATGATCTATGCCTTAGTTTCTGGGGCTTACCCACTAAAGGCGAAATCTTTTTCACCATTTTAAAGAGAAAGCTGAACTCACATATAATAAGCCGGTTTCCCAATGTTACTCAGCAGGTGAGAAGGAGAAACACAGCTGAGGTTGAAAACACCTAGGTCCAACCCTACAGCTGATTCTTCATTCGCAGGCTGGGATTGTACTTCATGGTATGGACACTTGACATTAGCTTTAATAGACTCTGAAATTGGGGTCTAGGGAAAAGTACAAGATTGCACAAGAAACTCTTTTACTTTAAGTGTGGTTCCAATTTTAAACTATATCTGAGGTTTTGGAGTTGGAAGTATCATGTCCCTTTTTAAAGCATTTAATCACTCTGACCAAGGGTTTTGCTATAACAAGATGGCAGAGCGTATGGAGATTTCCTCGCTCATATTTGGCACCATTAGGTTTTATGGTCTCAACAAGTTCTACACTATGAAATTTTGAATCTGATATTAGTGAATGTTATGGTCTCCTCTCATTAAACTAGCAACAACCATGCCAAGACTCTGTAGAATCTATCTGATGAGAAAAACATTTGTTAGCATTGACCCATCAATAGGGGCTCTTTCATCAGACATCAGCTTATAGACAAGCATTGGGTGTGTCTCACCCAAGGCAAGATTCTTGAGCATGGTAACTATATCATAGCCATGCTTGCCAGTCAGAGAATGCTATACAGTTATTATGTTACTCCAGCATATTATATTGCTATATTGTATATTACCCTTTTTCAAAGGTATATTAACATTTTAAATGTAGGAGAATAGAAAAATGGCCTATGTGGACATACACACACACACACACACACTCACACCTACACATCAACCAGCTGAAAGAATAAAAACAAGTGACCACAGACTTTGCCAACATTGTGAGAATTAGTGTCAGAAATGGGAAATATAAAACTTTACATCATCGTAATTCCTGACATCTACGCGGCTGGAGTGGTGCTTGGAGAGTTAGCGAAAGCAGCCAGATGTAGCGTGTATTCGGGGTCAGTTCTAAAATACCCCCATTTTCCTTTCTCATATTTCTCATTTCTCCAAAATAATTATACAAACTATACTGCAAGGCCCAGAAGGGAAATTTAGTTTTTATGAAGAAAACATGAAAAACCTTACGCAAGAAAAATAGTGTCGAAATGTCTTTCTCCTCCGCTTCCCTGGTTTCCTGTTTATTTTAATTAAATCTGTCTATTTAGGGGACAAATGATTTCATATCCTAAAAAACAAACAGGAATTTGCTCTTTCACTATATTCACTGGTCATCATTGAATTATTTCTCATGAGTTAAAAAGAAACCCTTTTTGCAAAAATCACAAAAATAAAATGAAGCAAACTGAATCATTTTACAGTGAGTGTCTTTTGTTCTTGAGATGACCCCCCATAATTAATGTAATCCTTAATGTATTGTTTTATATCTCTGTTTATATAAAGTGCTCATAAAATATTTCAACTATCTTAACTGTTTTAGGATTTGGGATAAGTAAAGAAAAAGGGAGAGAGAGAGAGAGAGAGAGAGAGAGAGAGAGAGAGAGAGAGAGAGGAGGCAGAACTATTCTCAGCAAAACAGCATTGTTTTAAGCAATTTATCATGTATGGCAGGGCCACTAAAAGGCAAAGTATTCCAGGCAGAGAGTTTTCTAATTATATATAGAGAGACATACAGACATGAAAACGTTCATATATATATATGTATATATATAAGTATATATATATATATACTTATGAAGTATGTTTTCCACATAATTATAGGGATAAATTATACGTCAGACACAGCACTTTTAGGGTATTACTAAAAAATTACTACAAATGAATAGAATTTTATTAATATATATTATATATACACATATTTTATATATACACATATATTTATAAATACACTCTGCTTGGCCTTTATGTTACTTGCATGTATGCTTTCCGATCTGATCATTTGTTATTGGATAACCTACTGATGCACTTTTCTGTGGGTACCTTTTTATCTTCACCAAGCATTTTAAAAAGCACAGTGACTCTTGATATTTGTATAGCGATTCCATGACAGAGAAGGAAACAATCACTGTTCCCATTTGTAAGATGAAAAGACCCAGATGAATAAACCTTTGCTTATGGTCAGGGCTGTGCTGGATTCCTTTCAGACTTTGTACGGTGATCTTTCTACTGCACCATAAAAATATGTTTTGCTTTGCTGTCACTGTTAAATGATATCTACTTATTATATACTTTTCATTATTTGACCTATTACAGAAAAGGTTCCTCATTCTATGTTCCTTTTTAGTATACTCTTACACTATATAACTCTTCCTATTCCAAAGTTTGAAAATATCAACTCTGATTCAGGAAGAAGGTGTTCAGGACACCCTCACATGGTATGTATAGTAGTCATAAATTATACTAAGAATCATGGGAAATTTTAGGGCGTAATAGTCACATGTGGTAGTTTGGAAGATTTTAGAACTAGCCAACTTTAGTATATAGAGAGAATTACAGAATGAAGGTTAAAAAAATGTTATTCTACATCAAAGTTGCTTGTATTGTTTCTGTTCCTTTACTGCACAGTGTCTCTTGGGGGAAAGTCTTCCTTCATGATGACTAGCCTGAATTTCAAGATTCAGTTTGATCAGCACATGCAGGTGCTATGTTATTTTGTAATTTTCATTATGGTATTTTGTTTCTGACCTCAGACTTGTGTTCATTTTGCTTCTGGTTACAACTGTGCTTAGCAGAGGCTGGGAAGTATCAGGATGTGGAGGATAGAGAGATAGTGGTTAAGTGAGAAAGACAACAGAGAAGAAGAACATCTTCTAATGCCGTAGAGCATGCTATGATGTCTATAGGTGACAACAACTAGTTATGTTTCAAAAGAGCTAATGGAAAGGGTTCTGGGTGTTCCTAACACAAAACTCTGGTCAAAGTAGGAAGATGACTATACCAGTATCCCTGATCCAACATTCCACATAGTTTACGTGTGTAAGAGCATCACTATAGCCTACGTATGTATGATTATTACATCCCAAGCATAAATAATTTTTAACAGAACAAAGCTTAATAGTCTCTTCCAAAGAGCTTCTACCAAGGCATTCACAGAAGTAGCGTGGAAGTACTTTCCCAAAGTAAAGACATTTCCTAATTCCTTTAGAGAGAATTTCTTTGGGAACAGAAATTCCCAATTCCCTTTTCCCAAACCTATTAAAACTACAAAACATCCAAGCAAATCCACAGACCACTGGGTCCAATTACCTTTGGACATGGGCCCACTGTAAGTCACGGCACATAAGAAAATTGAAATTTTGGGCCATAGCCTCAAACTTCTGACCCAGGCTGTTAAAGGAGCCGACACACCTGTGAAATATTGAATGGCAAGCTGCCATGTTTGCAGTAGTCAGAAAGTTCAGTGTCATGTAAAAGACTTTTGTCCCTGGTGCTGAGATAATGAGCTTGTTCCTTCTTGATGATTTATGGGAGGCAGATGAGAAACTGGCTGATTGAGGCTTTGCAAGATGAAAGTTTTCCGCTCTTGGCAGGAATAGCTATACCCTGGAGAACACGGTCTAACTGCGCCACTTCCATTATTGCCACCAGAAAAATCAGAATAACAAATTATGCCAGGTGAATATAAATAATACTCACTTCTCTCATCTTGCTTGCTACCTGTGACAAAGCTGGGAAAACACGCCGAACTTCTCTACAAAACCAGACTATGCCATTCTGATACAGGCTGATGACGTTCAGCATCGTGTTTGTGCTGGGCAAACAGTTAGTCCTTCAGTTACTATCAATTACTTTATTCTTTGTCGTATGTACTGGGATTGCTCTCTATTAACAATAAGCATTTTTCTCTTGTCTGCCTAATGTCCTTCAATAAGCAACTAAATTTTGCTAGAATGTAAGAGAATTCTCAGATACTTTTATATACTTAATATTAGTATCATATATTGTGGGTTTTGCTTCAGATGACCGGTACATAAATATTTTGCTCAACAGAGGAACTATGAGGCATTAAATTAATTTTTAAGCACATTAGCACTTTAGGGCCTCAGTGTCCATATGTGGTCATCATTTCCCATATTGGTAGATGACAACATAGAATGTATCTGTCACTGAAGTCTCTATTGGGCTGTGGTGCTGAATACCTTAACAGACAAAAGTAAAATGACTCTTTAATCCTATTTTTACTATTTATATTCATGTTCATAGCACAAAGCTAGGTTGTTAACTTTTGAAGATAAAGTAATGAAGAATAGAAAGAAATCTATAACTATATGCACCTGGCTAGGCATGACTGCTTAGTTGACTCACCTAACTCCATGTAATTCCCTCTTCAATACTGTAAGAAGTGTATCATTCCCATGTTCTCTCTCTCTGAGGCCCCCTAAACAAGGACACATCTTCTACCATCTCCACTAGTTATTTCTCTATTTACAGTGAACCTAGGACTGATCTAGAAGTTTCTACCTCCTGTGCTGCCCACAAGAGTCCTATTTTTCTTGAGCCTCAATCATTTTTTTACTTTCGCAGGACTTTCTACAGACCTTACCGTTGGAATGGCTGTTAGTCATTTTTCTGTAAGAATTCACAATGATGCCCTGGGCCTCAGTTTTGTTGTGTATGAGATGGGGATGCTAATATAGCATGTATTATCTCATTGAGTACTAAGTATTGACTGATCAGATACTGTTTGGTAAGGAAATGAAAATATCTATCTGATAATCTTTCCTGACAGCTACACTGGGTGAATGTTTATATACTTACACTCTAAAGAGTCATTATAAGACTCAGAGATATTTCAGAAATATTTTTCAGGCAGGGACCTCAAACACCAGTATTTTGAGGGCAGCACATTGTGGTGCTAATTGGAGATGTCCCACCCAGTTCTCTTTCAGGTACGACATTTTTAATAACACACAGCTTGTGATGAAGGAGATGCCAGGAAATGGTCTTAGTACATCAGGCTGGAAATCAGTATTCAGGATGAAAGTGTAATCCCTGAACTGGGCCCACAGCCTTGTTTCCAAACACCATGGAAAGGATAGACATGTTTTAGAAGATCTAAAAGAACTCAAGGACAGGGAGAAATAGATAAACAGATGCCGAGTCCCCAAGGCTGTGTAGATGTCATTTAGCTGGATTAGAGGTGGCCTCTAGTAAACAGATGGTGGTAGGTAATGCTCATTCCTTTTAGAGGACTTTGTAGATTAGGCTGAGCTGATCCTGTGGAGAGAGGCTTCACTGTCTACAGATCAGTGGGTCCTAGGGAGTGTGCAGCAGAACCTGGGAGATAAAAATGCTAAACTGTGGGTTCAAAGAAAGGCAGGAGCTGGACACAGCAACTGTTGGACAATGAGAACAACACAGTGGTAGGAGATGCAACCAAGTCATCCAAATTGGTGTACCTATTACATTACCCAACACCTTTTTAAATTTTGCTTCAGGCTCATTTGTTTAAACAACACCAGCCCTATGAAAATGGAATCCCAGTAGCTCTACAAGTCCAGTTATCTTCACATTGGCATACAGAGACCTTTACTATTCATGGAATATGGGAGCTTTTGGGATCTTGATTTGTAGCTAAAATTGAAAGCATGGTTTGAACCTGTTTCATTTGGGCTTACCCTTTAGCAGTGAGGGCCTTTGCCCTTTGGCAATAGGAAATAAACATGTTTCCTAATCATGCTGTTAGTGGGCTATGTAGGCAAGATGATTGAATTTGCAGTTGGCACCCTCTAGATTCTTAGTTTGAATCTCCCTATGATAATGTCCCTGGTGTCATCTGCCAGGATCTCCAGCAGACCCAACCATTTGTTCATAGTGGCAAAGTGGACATCCTTCACAAACTTATACTCTATTCCCTTAAGAGGTTTATGTGCTCGCAACTGGAGTTTCTTTTCTTCAATTTAATTTGTTTTTCTGTATGGTTGTCTTGTTTGCATGTGTATTTATGCACCATATGCTTGCATGGTGCCTGAGGTGGCCACAAGAAGGTGTCAGATCCCCTGGGACTAGAGTTATAGATGATTGTGAACCACCATATAAGTGCTGGGAATTGAACCCAAGTTCTCTAGAAGAGCAGCTAGTGGTCCTAACTACTGAGCAATCTCTCCTTCCTCTAAAGTCTTGATACCATTTTATTTAAAAAAAAAAAAATAACTGGCTGTGTATAATATAGTTCTAGGACTTGGTCACATCTGCATCAGAAACAATTCCCAAGAAGCTCTTATTGTCAGAGAAAGACTCCATTACTTTCTAGAGCAAACTAGTTAATCACTCACTCTATATTAGTTTTCCAGCAAGAAAGAGGACATTGAAATAGGAGGCACCTTCTAAGAGTTCAGAGACTGTAGTTCAATGAAGAGATTCAGTCCATACTAACAAATCATCGCATTTAATTATCTATTGCATCTTTCAACTTTTATTCTTTTGTCATTAGTGTAGTCCATGCCCTTTAACATTAAAAAAACTGTGTGAACATGTGTGCTTTTATGTACATAGTACATATGGAAAATTTATTCCTTCCTGCTTCTCTGACTCTTCTAATATGCAAGATTCCAAAAGGCAGGTATATTTATCTGTTGTTGTTTTTTTTTTTTTTTTTTAAGTGGGCCCTACATACTGGGAAAAGTATAATAAGAGTAGCTGGTACGTAATGAATATTTTATGAATGGGTAAATAGGTGAAGGAAGAGCAGTTGACTGAAAGTACTCACTCAGTAGGTACTCATATTGTATGCTAACTCCTGGGGCTTAAATCCTGTCTGGATCACATTCTCCATAATGCTGATGACCTCATTCATTTTGTGCAGCATTTATCCCATTTTGTCTCATAAGTTCAGTATTTATGTGTCTTGTTTTCTTTATGAGAATAAAAGTGGAACAATTAGATTACTAGGTTCGGCCATTAAAGACCAAAACTGTGCATTGGTTAAGAGAATTGGCTTCTGAATCAGGCCTCAGATCTGCCATTTATAGTGTGCCTGTAGGCAAGTTAATGTCACTAGGCTTAATTTTCTTCTTCAGTTTAGCGCGGATAATAATTGCTCTGTCCCCTCAAAACTGTTTTGAGAACAAAGTGAGATCCTGCTTGCAATGTACTCAGTCCAGTGTCTGACACATAACAAACTGGAAATCAATGTCAGCCTGGATGATTCATAGCTGCCTCCCTCTTGGTATTTATATGGTGTCCTAGGTAGAGCATCCTGTAGAAGGAGTCACTGAATTCATACATCACATGACTGAAAAGAGTCTGAAGCTTCACAGGATTCTATTCCATTTTCCCAATCCCTACTCCCTGCTCACTCTCACTCCAAGTCCTCCAGGTCAGCTGAATTCCAGTTTCTCCTGTGAACTGACCACACCACTCATCATGTTGTCCCAGTTCAGAGAGGCAAATCTCTTATTATTCCATCATTCAGGTGGAGCCTGCAGATGACTTTTCAGACTGAGTCTCTAGCCTGTTAGGGATCTCATCAGGCAACAAAGGGGGAGAGTAGATGTCAAAGATTTGCTGCATTTTAATGCTTGCCTACTGACACATGTTTACAGTAAGAGACAATAATTACAACAATATCACCCTGCATAATAAATGGATGTGTCAAGCTTGCAAACTTGTTTACACTAAGTTAAGCCTAACATGGGTTTTTAGCATGTACCACTTACATACATACACTGGCATATAATAACTTCATGACCAAAATAAAAAGAAAACATTCATTCATTCATTCATTTATTCATCTATTAGTCTGACAATCATTCACTAAGGACTAAGCTGAGTCTGATGAATAAAACATGGTTTGTACTTGGCAGGAACTTATAACTTCAGGAGTGAAGGTATAGAAATGTCAATGTTGAAGGTTACCCCAAATCTTCACATTCATTCTGGAGAGATGAGATGGTAATCACAAAAAGAACTTGGAAAAAGTATAGAATTGTATATGTTTCCCTCCCTCATCTAGGTAATTCTCTGGTTTCAATTCTCTCATCAAAGCAACATTAAAAAGTCCTGTGTGTATAAAAGATGGGACATGTTTAATTGCTGCTGTCTTTCATGAAAGAAAATTCAGTACATGAATTTTCCATTATTACTATAACTAAATACTGTGATTTTAATACTTTTATTATTTCATGATATCACATATTTAATATCTTACACTTATAAATGCTAGAA
>CM052705.1:94640024-94672798 GCA_028551405.1 Uromys caudimaculatus | reverse complement strand
CTCCATCTGGGACCTCACTCTCAGCCCAGCGGTTACTGTTAAGTGAAACTTGGGTATTCTGAACTTTTGGGCTAATATCCGCTTATCAGTGAGTACATACCATGTTCGTTCTTTTGTGACTGAGTTACCTCACTCAGGATGATATTTTCAAGTTCCATCCATTTGCCTGCAAATTTCATTAAGTCATTATTTTTAATAGCTGAGCTCAACATCCCTAGTCATCAGGGAAAAAGCAAATCAAAACAACTCTGAGATTCCACCTCACACCAGTCAGAATGGCTAAGATCAAAAACTCAAGTGACAGCAGATGCTGGCGAGGATGTGGAGAAAGACGAACACTCCTCCACTGTTGGTGGGACTGCAAGCTGGTACAACCACTCTGGAAATCAGTGTGGCAGACCCTCAGAAAAATGGACATAATACTACCTGAGGACCCAGCTATATCTTTCCTGGGCATATACCCAGAAGATGCTCCAACATGTAATAAAGACACATGCTCCACTATGTTCATAGCAGCCATATTTATAATAGCCAGAAGCTGGAAACAACCCAGATGTCCCTTATCAGAGGAATGGATACAGAAAATGTGGTACATTTACACAATGGAGTACTACTCAGCTATTAAAAACAATGACTTGCCGGGCAGTGGTGGCGCACGCCTTTAATCCCAGCACTCGGGAGGCAGAGGCAGGTGGATTTCTGAGTTCGAGGCCAGCCTGGTCTACAGAGTGAGTTCCAGGACAGCCAGGGCTACACAGAGAAACCCTGTCTCAAAAAAATAAAAAAATAAAATAAAAAATTAAAAAAAAAAAACATATAAAAACAATGACTTAATGAAATTTGCAGATAACTGCTTATTTTAGCTTCTGTTAAACTGTTTGCTTGCACAAAACCTCCCCCTGCACATGCTGAGGAGAATGTGGTTTTTGCCTTTAAAAGCCCCTTGCTCTAAATACTTGGGTCTACACTTGGGTAACAAATACCTGAGGGTAGTCCTAGCTGACTAGAGAAAAGACTTTAAATTGGCTACAGACTGTGTCTGAGTAGTCTTCTCTGGTGAATACCCCATAGCAATGACTCCAGATGTCTACTTTCTTATTTCTAGCATCTGTAAACTTTCTAAATTCCTTGACTCTGTTTTTTTCCATCTTAAAGGGGATAATGGCAGGTAGAATCTTTCTCACATTTCATCACTCTGGTACTAATTTTTCTGCTTCCTCCTGCATATGAAGCATCAGTATGAGTATACTGACTTGTCCAGTAATGTGGACAAAGCTTTTTAGGTTGAGATCAGAAAACTAGCAACATCAATCCTCTTTACCAGAAAAGGTACCAATATCAAAAGTTCTGAGATTTCCAATGTAGACATCTTTGAGGGACTATTATTCTGTCTGTTCCCATGAAGAAGGCTTAGCCTTCACTTTGTTCTTACCATTCTTTCAAGTTCCATGGAGGAGAAGAAACACTCTGAGTATTCCAAACCACTGGATGTAGATGATTTTTTGATATGCAGAAAGTTGAATACAGAATTAAGTCTCAGAGTTCAAGTCTTAGTAAATATTGATTATCAATGATGCTCTTTGAAAGATATAACTACAACACTATTTAGAATGCTGGAGACTCCATAAGGTTTGTATTTTTCAAATTAATACTATTCCTTGTCTTTCTTCAGTTCTGGCCTAAATACCTCTTCTCTCTGTCTCTCTGTCTCTCTGAATCTTTCTCTCTCTCTCTCTCTCTCTCTCTCTCTCTCTCTCTCTCTCTCTCTCTCTCTCTCTCTCTCTCTGTCTTTGGTCCATGTATGACATGACCCACCATGAGGAGGTCAAATGACAACCTGGGCTATTTCCCTTCAACTTCTACCTTGTTTGAGGCAGGGTCTCTTGTTTTTGAATGTTGATAACTGTGCTGGAAGTTTCAGGTATTCTCTTGTCTCTACCTCACAACTCACTGTAGAGGTGAAGGGATTACAGACATGAACTAAGCATCAGACATTTCATGGGTTCTGGGAGTGTGAAATCAGTTCCTCATGCATGTGTAGCAAGCACTTTATCAACTTAGGTGTCTCCCCAGGCTCCTTTTCAGAGTTCTTCTCCATCATATCTTGTACCTGGCTTAAAGCTGGAACAACTTTGCAAATTTGAATATAAAAAAAAGTGTCCTTTCTGGCTACATTAGCGCCTTTTAATATCAATGGCTTAGGATCATTGGGTTCTTGTCTTGGCACCCCATGAGCAATCCTCTGGAAATTGTTGCTGGCTCTATGTTTAAAATAAATCCCAAGTCTGAATGTTGCTCATCCCTTCCATAATGCCCACCTCCTTCAAACCAGGCACATTATAACCACCACCTCCACTAACTGTTCTCAACTCTGAAAGAAAGGTAGTATTTTTTTAAACAAATAAACCAATCAAGATATTTTCACCAAACATTTCTATGGCTTCTTATCACACTTAGGATAAAACTCACAGTCTACAGTGTGTCTTACAAAGCCCTGTACTGTCTGGTACAAGCACAACACTCAGCCAGATGTTTGTTCCTCACTTAAGGCAGTTCATACAGATGAATCCCCTGCCCACATACCCTTTTCTCCAGAGCTCTTCATGATCACCTTCTTTACATTGTTCAAAACATGACTCAAGTGCAACCTTGTAAGAAAAAGTAGATGTCCAATTGATTATGACTTTCAGATTAAAGACATATTTTTTATATAAACATGTTCCATGGACATAAAGAGGCCATGGTGTGTTTAAATTTGCTAATTCGAGCAATCTTCTGTAAATGGCATTTGTTCAGTGATGTATCTAAGCCTTTTCACCTTTTCCACTTTCCTTTTAGCTTGCTTTTATTAATATTTGAACATTATTAACTGCTTATTCATTTTGTTTATTATGTATCTGCCCAAGAGGATACAAACTTTGTGAGGCAGAGACCTTGCTTGCCTTGGTTTAACCACAATGCAGTGCTGAGACTCCTAGAATGACTTCAAGTATTTAGAAAAGAAATAAACAAATGAATAATTAAGCTTCTTTGACCTCTCTGTTGATTATATAGTGACCTCCATCTTACCCTTAAAGCCAATGTCTGGTTAGCTATCTGGGCTGAAGGGAGAGCACTCAGAATTTAATTATTACAGAGTAGAGTATAGTTTAAAAAGGAAAGAAAACAGCAATCAACGCTTAAATAGGTTCACATTACATGGGATTATGCAGATTAGTTCTGGACAAACACTGTAGGGGTTTTAGTGAGTGTCAGAACTTCTGCCCTAAGATGGCAAGGTGAAAGGCATTTCTTTCACATTTGAGAGACTTGACAAACAGCTGGCATGGGACACTCCAGAAAACCATTTGCATTTAATTGTGTGGGCACTTAAAGAAGAGCTGGGGTCACTTTTCTAGTTTTAGATTACTGTTCATTTAAATGCACACATTTAAATCAATTCTTCTTCCTGCTTAGATGACAATTACCATATTTGACATTTGTTAGTCCTCAGCAATGCCTGGGACTTGTGAATAATTTAGGAATGCTAGATTGTTCCCTAATCAAGGCAACTGAGCAGAAGCAAGAGCTCAATTTGTAGCTTCAGCTTCTTTCCACAGAAAAGTCACAGTGTTGAAATAAGACCATTTAGAAGATGCACTGACCTACCTTGTGCAAAGTGTTCATTTTTCAGATAAAAATCTCCTTTTGGTACCCATATCACAATAGCTACAAATACTGACTTCATGTGTTGTTAACAAAGATAAAGAAGAAATTCACCATTCCAACACTTTGAATTTGATGAAGTCTGAGCCATATGGGTTGGGCCCTCATCTCCCATGTAAAAGCCTCATACCACGGGGTTTGGTTTAAAAATTATGGTTACCATTTGCTTAATTATCAAAAATGTATAAGATGACAATTAAATGTTAAATATTATTTCGGATATCAGTAATCTTTCCTTCAAAGCAATAACTTGAAAGAAGGACACAACAAATGGATAAAATTTACTCTGGTGAAGACTACACACTGAAATTTTCAAACAGGTGAGGTTCAGGACATATTACTCTAAAACACAGTTACTGCTGTGTGTGTGTGTGTGTGTGTGTGTGTGTGTGTGTGTGTGTGTGTGTGTGTACTCTTAATCTTCCTGCCTTTGTCCCCTGAAGTGGGTCAAAATATCATGTTGTTAGGCAGCTAGTTTAATAGTAGCAGAGATACTTGGAGATCATTGGGATGGATCACCCCGATCACCTCCATTCATAGTTAATAATCTGTAAAACAATTGAAAGAGCAGGGCTCTGATTTCTGGTCAATAGAATGGGCTCTGCTTCATACCTCTGGCTCTGGCTAGAGATATCATTAATAGATAAGTGTCTAAAACTTATAAGATTATTTTCAAGCCCACTTTCCAGTAAGAACAAGGACATAACACTGTCCCACTTAATAAGAATCAATTGAACTGGGCTTGTCAATCCCCTAGATAGGGAAATATCACTTAGGAAAAAGTATCTGCTCTAGAGACTTTTGGAATAAAATACAGTCTGATGAAAATACAGATAAGTAAACGGTCCCTTTGGCCACTGTCCACTCTCATCTGCTGAGAGTTCTTCACTTTATAACAAAATCTACCCGAATTCTGTACTCGGCTGTGTGTGTGTCTCATCTGAATTCTTTAGTGGTGAGCATAAGGACAAAGTAGCAAAGGAACTTTTAAAGCAAAATCTCAGTAACAATGTAAGCATATCCTTCTTATAGCCAGAAGAAAAGAAGATCACATCTCCAAAGACAAGGGATGCTGAGAGGAACTTGTGTGAGCAAACATTTAGAAGTTTCCTTCAGTTTATCACCTTCAGCTCATATACTTGGTCCTTTGTTTCTCCATAGCTTTTTTTGTATACTTCATCAAACATAGCATTAAAATGTCCAATTATATTGTCTTGTTTCATGCCACACACACACACACGTGCACACACACACACACACACACACAAATACAACAAAGAAAAGTCCAACAAAGACTACTAGGAAAGAGAAAGGACTCAGCAGGAACGATAAGAAAACTTGAGTGAATAATGGCAGACAAGCTTTTAGGTCTTCATTTCATCATGAAAGCTTCTGTATTTTATAAAAATTAATACTAAATAAACTTGCATACATTTCCTCCTCTACAAAGCTAACCTACATGAAAGCTTAGTGCATACTTTCAGTGCTTAGGAAACCAAATAAAGTCTAATTTGGCAAGAATCTACCAATCAAGGACTAGAAGATCAAAGAGCAACAAAAGAAGGACATGTGACAAATATAAGCATGTCAGGGGAGACAAGGATTGGATTCTATGATAGGACATAATTGTCAGTGCAAAGTGAAGCACATGACTATTCATAAGCAAGCAGATGAGTGATAAGATCACACTAGCACGTCAGAAAGTCTGAACCCAGCATGGAATGAAATCTCCATGATCTATTAAGAATGAAATATGAAAATAATGAGATTTTAAATTTAAATTCCCAATCCTGTGTATGTTTTATGATACATATGTGTGGTGTTTTAAATGAGAATGGTCTCTATAGGCTCATAAGTTTGAAGAACATGAACTTGGGCCCCAGTTGGTAGAACTGTTTGAGAAGGATTAGGGGGTGTGGTTTGTTGGGGAAATTGTGTTACTGGGAGGTATGCTTTGAGGTTTCAAAAGCCCAGATCATTCCCAAAGAGTCTCTCTCTCTCTCTGTCTCTCTCTCTCTCTCTCTCTCTCTCTCTCTCTCTCTCTCTCTCTCTCTCTGCTTAATGATTGTAGTTTTAACATGTGAGATTTCAGCTACTTTTTTTAGTACCATGTCTGCTTTCCCACTTCCATGCTTCCCACTATGATGGTCACAGATTCACCATTTGAAACTGCCAACAAGACCACAAAAAACCCTTTCTTCTATAACTTACCTTGTTCATAATGTCTTAGCCAAGCAATAGAAAAGTCACTAAGACAATATGAAATATTAATATATCACCGCAAGTATATTCTTTACAAATAAGTATACACTGAGGTATTCTAGATTCCTCCTTGGTGCTGTGATAATAGGTTCTGACCAAAGGCAAATTCATGGAGGGAAGCATTTATTCCTTTCTACATTTCTATGCCACAATCTAACAGTGAGAGAAGTCAGGGTAGAATCTCAACATAGGAGCCTGAAAACAGAAACTACTGAAGAATATTGCTCTCTGGCTGGCTCATAGGCTCCTGTTTAGCGAGCTTTCTTATACAGCAGACAACGTGCCTAAGGATGTTAATGCCCACAGTAGACAAAGTTCTCCTACACTAATTAGCCATCAGGATAATATCCTACAGGGCAGTCTGGTCTAGGCAATTCTTCAATTAAGATTCCCTCTGCCCAGGTGGTATTAGGTCAGAAAAAGTTAACAATAAAAACTAACCAGCATGACAACTATGCTTAATGATGCAAAAATAAGAATAGAGAATTAGGATGGAGTGAGGAAAAGGACTGAGGATGGGTTAGGCATGTGTCTTGATTGGTATAGTGCTTTTCTGGCATGTATAGAGCTCTGACTTTGATATCCAGTACTACATAAAATCAAGCATGGTGGTGCATGCATGTAACTCCAGTACTTGGAAATAAAACCAGAAGAATCATGAGTCAAAGGTCATTCTCAGATATATAAAAAGTACAGCCTAGTTGTATGCAATCCTTTCTCAAAAGGAAGGAAGGAAGGAAGGAAGGAAGGAAGGAAGGAAGGAAGGAAGGAAGGAAGGAAGGAAGAAAGAAAGAAAGAAAGAAAGAAAGAAAGAAAGAAAGAAAGAAAGAAAGAAAGAGAATCTGGTAACCAGCAGTCATGTAAATTACAGACTCACCATTAAGTCTAATGCAGGCCCTCCCAATGGCAATGCCAATATATTCTAGATAATAGTCTGGGCTCAGTTCAGGCTGGACTCTGACTGGGTAAACAGAAGGATTGCTACCTAAGCTCAGAAATCTTGTGACTCATCAGCTCTTCATAAAACTGGAAAGACTTTCCTTGCCTTTTGCTATCCTCTCTGCCCTCAGAGAGGCAATGCGATGGCTTGCTTTTCCAAGAAACCTTTCATTCTACCCACAGTATGGTCCCATTTCCTGTTTTTCCTGTGCCCTCACACCCACTGGAAAAATCATAGAGGTCTGATATGATACCTATAAGGGGAAGGAAGGGGGAAAATATGTTCTAAATTTTCAGATTCTAGGACTGAGGGTGAGGAATTAACAAAATACAGAATAACAGGAGAAAAGCGGATGTATGTGTAGAGGGCTTCATAAAAGACAAGAATGGTTAGACTTACTAAGGGCTATGTCATTTTTTTAAAAGGTCAATAAATTGGTTGAAGAAGGCATGACAGAAAGAAATGGGTTCTAGCTTCTAGTGGTCATTAAATGGAATAAAGGTAAACATATAGGGGGAAACATTGGAATGACTGCATTACATTGATAAGATTCATTTGTACAGATTCCTCTCAGTGCTGTCTTTCTGATTGTGGTGCTAAAGCTAGATCTGGTTCAGAACAGTGAAAGGGACATCTCTGGCACTGAGAACTTAGACATACTCCTTGTAAACACAGGCAGGACAAGATCTCTTTCAGTATTTGTTCTTCTCCGATTGTCTTCCACTCAAAATAACCCTTTTACCAAAGTAGTGTGTTTTCGTGGATTGGTCTTTATGCCCAGGTCTCTTCAATCTCTTCATCATCCTGAATGACGCCACATAAGGTTTCTCGTGTAGAAACTCAGCCATATACCAGAAGCCATAATCAGTATTCAGCAAAGAACTGGAACCTAAAGTTCACACAGCAGCCACTGTTCACTGGTGACATCACACTCCATATTTCAACACATCTTAACATGTGTCTAGAGACAGGAGTCAACATAGGACTTAATTTTGTCCTTTCTATTGTCTCCAGGGAGAAATTATTTATCTCTTTAATATTCTCTAATGGCTCTCTGAAATGAATTCTAAATATTTCATATATATATATCCTTTAATTACTGACAAAATCTATCCAGGCATTTTCTTCAAATTTGATAATGATCAAATAGAAATCTGAATTGTCACTGTCCACTCCTATCCCACTCATCACAGAACTTTATTAAAATACCCCACAGAGTGGTGAGCTGACAGTTTATGACATCTGCCAAGGTTGTTTTTGTTTGTTTGTTTGTTTGTTTTTTTGTTTTTGTCTAAAAAAAAAAAAAAACAAAACCAAAAAAATTACTGTGACTATGAAGCCAATACTCCAAACTTCACACTCTTTCCTACCATTCTTTCTAAGAGGAGCGAGCCTCAGTAAATTACCTAAGCAGGAAATTAATGAAACAAAACACGACTCAAGCATGGCTTCCTTCAGTACATTGTGCAATTTGGAAATTCACTATGCTGTGGTAAGCCTGTATTTGACTGAGCAATTTTACTGTCTTTATAATATCTGCATAATAAAGCCCATGTTGGTTGCTTAGCATAATCAGAATCCCATCCATCCTGGGAATGTTGAACAAATGTGTATAGCCACACTTACAGTCCTAAGGCCTTGGTGAAAGAGGAATTCACTCTCCTAGCCTTTTCCCACTGTGTGGAGGGCAGGCAGCCAGGGACACAGGTGTGCAACTCATTAAAAACAGAATTAAGCCCAACAGGCTAGGTAGCAGCCACATGAAGAATGTTCTGCAAAGTGAAGGCACTCTAGGGCTTTGACCTTGGGTAGGAAGTCAGGAGGTAGAGAGCTGTGTCCCTTGTTTACTGTTCTCCATTGTTACTGTCTCAGTGAGGAGAGCCACAAAACTGTTGTCTCTAACAGCTGCCGCAGCAGACTCAGAAATTCAACTGCAATTATTAATCCATTAAAGTGAATAGCTGCTAAAGATGTGTGGAACAGAAAGAACTGGCCTCCGTGATGAAAGCAACAATGAAATTAAAGGGAACTTCAGCATGAGAATGACTCAGTTAATAATTCTTCCAAAGGAGCTCTCTATGAGTAGGAATGGGATATGCAGACCCCATTTGCGTGGCTTCTCTTTCTCATATCAAGAGGAGAGGAACTCTTCTCTACATAACAAACCCAAATAAGCAAATATTAATTTCGAAGTTTCTAGCCACTGTCCTACAATTTACTGCCCCTATGAATATAACCCCCTTTCTCTTTGTCCCGCAATCTCTCTGCAAATGTATTACCTTTTTAAAATGGAAGACAAGCTCCTAGACCTCAACACCTACTTGACTTAGAGCATCTTATGTGTGAAATCATAAAATGTGCATGCCCTTTCTCTAGTTAAAGTGTCAATTTCTAGTCTCATATATTTTAACATCAGAATCTAAATATCCTGCCCACTGCAGAACACCAATATTCCAAAGGAATATACCAAAATATGTGAACCTTAACAAAACTATTATTTCCTCTCAAGCTGGGAAGATGTCTCAGTGACTAAAGTCCTTTCTGTCAAAGCATGAGGACCTGAATTTGGATCCTTAACACCCACAAAAATTCAGGCATGACAGCACATATCTATAACCTTAGTCCTAGAGCATGAGACACAGAAAGATACCTGGGGTGGATCCCTGGGACTCAATAACCAGACAGTCTATGGAAGAGCAAGTTCCAGATTCACTGAGAAGCTTTGTCAAAATATGAGGTAGAAAGTGATTGAGAAAGACACTCAACTTAAGTGGCCTCTACATGTACCTACCTGGACTTATGTCTCAATTACCTTTATAAAAGTTTTTAGGAAATTTCTCTTAATTTGTCTGCATTCCTTGAAACACACTATCTCATTATCTGACAAATTTAAGTATTTTAAAGGAAATAAAATCTTCTCTTGCTAAGATGTTATTTTACCCAAAATGATGATTCCAAGGAGACAGTAACTGTTACAAAGGACAAACTCATCCTAACTCTAAGATCTACAAGTGTTTCAAGGCTCAGGGGGAAGAGGAAACGTTTTCTTTATAGAGCAATGTCAACATGACTACAAGAAACCAGGTATAGAAAATCAGGTGGAAAAGGTGACTAGGATTAGATTGTAAACCACTGGTTTCCTATGAAGCCAGGATGCTCTTAAAGAGACTATCAAAGACAAGGGTTGTGTGGGCTCAGATAAGAGTAAGCAAAATTCAGTGACCTAGAGACAGTAGGTAAATGTAACCAACATTTGGTTAATAAGCATTTGGTCTTGATTTAGAGAGAATAGAATAGCTCACCAATTATTTATGTGGTAGAGAAAGGGAGTTTGGGGGCTGTGCCAACCTTGCCATGGATAAACAATGAGGCATCCATGCGTTTGTTTAATAATAAAAGGAAGGGTGGTTCTTTGTACTAAAGTCTTTCCAGGAAAAATGAAGGATAGTTAGATTTCCCTAAAAGCTTTCGTGAGAGCACATGGTAGGTAGTGTTTAACACACTCAATAAGCAGCATGATGACAGTAATAGAGCCATTTGTTTGAGACTAGATCATCTCAGAAAGGCTCAACTTCTAGTGCTGTCTCAGGTTTGGATGTGGAATTTTGGCTCTTGGGTTATTGGGTATTTGTTTTTATTATTCATAGAACTTTTCTATAGAGCCATTAGAATATGCCTAAGTAGGAAAACCCTCAATTTAAATGCTATAGTGTAAAAAGTCACTGGCATGGTGAAGAAACCTCTCATTTTTGCCCCATTAGCAAATATTTTAGTCAGTCGACAATGTATAAACTGTTCAGTACTTAGATTTTATACAGACAAACTCTACCACCACTGAGTTTCCATTACCATTCTTTTAAGTTTAAAAAACTAGTTTAAGCAGGGCATGCTCACCATGTCTATAACTCCAGCACTCTGGAAATGGAGGTAAGAGGACCAAGGGTTTAAATCCAGCTACCCTGGCCACAAAGCAAGTTAGAGGTCAACCTGAGCCACATGAGACATTATCCATATAAATATAAACAGACAAAAAGTTCACTTTCTACAAATAATACTCTTAAAATAAAATTACAGTGTATATAAGAAAAGGATTTTTGTCAAGAAAAAGTATTCCTTCTTCTACTATAGCCATACTTTCATCTGAATTGTTACAAGAGTTATACCAAGAAAGATTTCTTAGCCGTGGGGTGAAAAAAAAAATTCAGGTATCTTTAGAAAACTTCTATTAGAAAACACCGAAGGCAAAGGGGCACAGAGAACAACATAAAAAATTAAAGCGATAAAAAATTAATTACACCTTAATCCTTAAAGTACTTTACAACCTATACACATAATGTACTGGGCCGACATAATAAGCAGTATACATTTAGATAATCCATTTTTAAATATTGCTTCTAAGCCATAATCTCCCTCAATTGTGGAACAAGAATAAAGCATCTCTGAGCATGTCACAAGGGAGGGTGACCTGGCTGGGTTGCGTTTTAAGAAAGCTGGTCCCCAAGTAAGCACGCTGGAAGTGGCCTCCTGCTTCTTTCTCCACCTACCCTCTAATTACGTTTCTCATTCTGCTTCCTCCACACACCACCCAGAATTCTTTCAAAGAAACCAAAGCTCTTATTTATTGAGTAACCAGAGTGTTAATCACATCTACTGGTTTTAACACAATAGCAGCCAACCTTTAAATGGGTTCCTTTCAAATGATTAATGTTTGGCTTCCACTTGGGCTTCTTCTCCTTTTTTACAATTCCCCCATGATTCCAGGAAGCCCCCCTTCCTCGGCTAAAATCAGCATCTCTCATTTCAACAAGCTTGTGTTGGAGTGGTACTGAGGAAGGAACAGCAACTGTACAAAGGCTGCGGACTCCAGAAGGGCACCTTGTTAATATCTAGATCCCTTAGATATTACCATCTCACTTTGCTGGACCACAGTGGGTACTCAGGCCCGACCACAGTAGGCACTCAGGCACTATTTATGAAGTGCAAGGGTGGAAGCGTGGAAGAAGGCAGAAATAAAGGAAATCTTATCTTCTTCCTCAGGAAGAGGAATGAACAGGCTCACATGCCTTCTTGGAGCATACTGAACATATATACCCAGAGTAAAAGAAAAACTAGAAACTTGGTCAGGAAAGTTCACTACATTCCTCTCTTTCCCCCCTGCCCTCTCTATAGCTGCCTTTCAAAGTCAAGGGTAGATATATATGGTAGGTGTTATGACACAAGGAAAAGTCTGCTCTGGAAGTTTCTGACAAGCTGGTTTAAGAATTAATTGCTCTCTCAGCCAAGTTCAGGGTCCATTAGTGCAGTGATGCGGGAAAGGCCTCCTTCTCTAAGCTTAAATACTAATGTCCATCATCACAGGCTGAGGAAAGCTAAGAGACACAAGCAGAAAGGGAGCTAGGAGACATTGGCTTGTAACTACATACACTAGAAACCACCCACAGGTCACTGTTTGATTTTCCATGTAACATAGTTTTCTGAGAGGGTATGGGGTAATCAGTAATTATTTGGAATACAATGGCCAAAGCTAATTGTTCTCTTCCAACTGTGTCAAAAATAATAGCAACAGGGGAATTGAGCCCGTAAATGAGCCATGTGTATCAGGGGGCATAAAATAACAGTACTTAGAACTTTTTGGGTTTTTTTTTTTTTTTTTTTTGCAGCATTTGAACGTTTATTAATGCATTATTCCAACCAAATGTCCTTGGATGATTGGTCTGGTCATTTTGCCAATTTTTTAAATCTGTTAGCAGAGAAACAAAAGGGTGAGGGCATGTGGTGTCCCAGATTTGTCACTGCGAGTCAGTAAATGAATGAGCTATGCCTGTCAGGCCAACCTAACCTCCACTACCACGGAACAGCTGCACCAGAGGGAACTGAGAGTGGCAAGACTTTCCCACATTCAGGCCTGCAAAGCGAGGAATAATTACTATCCTTTGTTAGCACTCTGTGAATTGCTCAAGATAAAACATTCAGTCCTCCCAGGAGCCACACAGTTAAATCACGAGGCTCTTTGTATTTTTCTTGTTGCATAAATTAAGTATTCATATGAAAAAGGAGAATATACAGTCATAAGTAGGAATGAATATGTGTCATTACAGATACTGACTTGTCCAGAAATATCAAGTGTGTTTGTATATATACACACACAAACTACCACCACTACCACCACCTTACAGTTATGTCACGTCCATCCAGAAACCCAGGCTACAAATTCAAGATATGGATATAATCCATGTCTTTCTAATACCCTTTTGTAAAAACCCTTTCCAATCCTAATATCAGGGCATCAGTAATGCTATTTCACTTTCTAGCACTTTGTGGCTGAGGCTTTTAAATAATTGATTTAAGAAATATGTTCATATAGTAAGCATTAATTTCCTCTTAACATCTTGTACTTTGCTAATTGAAGACATCTTTCTACTTCTTCAGACAGTATCTTGTCCTGAAATCTCCATGACATATCTCATATAGGTTGAAATGGTGAATAATAGAGTTGGGATGTGTAGCAGGAGGCATAGGTAGGCTGAAAACAAGGAGGAATCTATGCCTGCTCCTCTTAGCAAATGTTCAGCCATCTGTGGCTCAAATGGATGTCTTCCTGCATGCCATGCTGAATCTTAAAATTTTATTCTAGGAAGGCTGAAGAGGAGAAGGAAGATGTATACATTTTATATATATATATATATAAAGAAAGCAGATTTTACACATCTCCAAGAATACAAGTGAGCCCATGATGATGGAAGCATGCCAAAAAAATTAAATCTAACTCTATATCAGAAATCATTCCAATAATAAAGCAAAGATGCATCACAAGCGAGGGTTGCTTATCAAAAGCTCAAATCCCAGATCTGTGCTGCTATTATGGGAGCATTTTTCACACATCTGTATTTGATATTAAATTAGAACTAATCAAATTTAAGATTATTCCTTGATTGCACTAGTACCACTTCAGATGCTCAGTAGCCAGATCTGAGGAGCGGCTGTCAGATTGGACAGTGCAGATAGGAAACATTTCCTACTTCAAAAAAAAAGAAAAATTCTGTTAATGTTATTTCAGTAAGTAGGGATTTTCCTAGGGCTGCTTAAAAATGGGGATACTTCGTGAATTATGGAATAAATAACTTCTCAATCCATGATAAGTGAAATCATGTACAAAAATCTTCTAAGTTCTGAGACATTCAGGGAGTACAATGCACCACATAGAAATAAAAATTCAAATAACAAATAATTCTTAAAATCAGAGACTATTCAAATTGGTATATTTCATTTGCACAACCATAGACTAAATGGTAGATACTTAAGAAGAGAATATGGGGCTGGAGAGATGGCTTATCCAATAAAGAGATCTCCAATACTTACACACACCTATAATTTGGGCACTAGCGAGTCAGAGATGAAGATCCTTAGGTCTTGAAAGCCAGCCAGCCCAACAGAATCAAGGAGCTACTGGGTCTGTGGGAGATCCTGTCTTAGAACACTGGAGGATACTTGGCCTACAACATACACAGGAACATGGGGGGGGGGGGGGGAGAGACAACAGACAGGCAGACAGACAGACACAAACATAGACAATCAGACAGACAGACAGAGAAGGAGGAGGGAGGGAGAAGAGGAGAGAAGAGGAGGGGGAAGGGAGGGCAGGAGAAAATGGGAGAGAAGAGAAGGGGAGGAAAGAAGTGGGTGGAAAGGAGAGGGGCGGGTCTGGAGGGCATGGGAAGGGAGGGGAAAGACAAGACAACAGAAGAGGGGAGAGGAGAGGAAGTAGGAGGAAGGGAGGGAAGAGAAAGATGATTAGAAGCTAACATAGGCTCAGTTCAAATAGATTGATTCATTTTTATCACCCTGCACAAAACTCAACTCCAAACCAAAAAAGCAAACAAACAAATAAACCTCAATATTAAACCAGATACACTGAACCTGATAGAACAAATCGTAGGCATAGCCTTGTACTCATTTGCACAGGAAAAGCCTTTCTGAAAAGAACACTTTGGTACTAGCACTAATATCTACAATTAAGAAATGAGACCTCATGAACCTGAAAAGCTTCTGCTCAGCAAAGAGCACTGTCATTCGGACAAAACATCAGGCTACAGAATGGGAAAAGATTTTTACCAACTGTATATATGATATTGGGTTAATATCCAAAACATAAGAGAAATCAAAGTAACTGGATATCAAGAAAATCAATAACCCAATTTAAAAATAGGGTACGATCTAAACAAAGAATTCTCAAAAGAGGAAATTCAAATGGCTGAAAAAAGCTTAAAGAAATGTTCAGCATCCTTAGCCATCAGAGAAACGCAAATCAAAACTACTGTAAGATTTTATCTGACATCTGTCAGAATAGCTATGATCAATAAAACAAGTGACAGTTCATGTGGGAGAGGCTGTGGAATACAGGGAACACTTAGCCACTGCTGTGGGACTACAAGGCACGATGGAAGTCACTGTGGCAATTCCTCAGGAAGATGGGAATCAATCTACCCCAAGATCCAGCTATATCATTCTTGTACATATACTATATCCTACCACTGAGACATTGGTTCAGCCATGCTTATTGCTGCTATATTCATAATAGCCAGAAATTGAAGATAACCTAGGTGTCCGTTCCCAGAAGAATAGATAAAGAAAAGGTGATACATTTAAACAATGGAGTATTGCTTAGCTATTAAAAAAATGAAATCATTAAGTTCTAAGGTAAACAGATGAAACTAGACAAAATCATCCATACTGAGGTAACCCAGACCCAGAAAGACAATTATGACCATTGCTTTGTTGAGCCGTCATCAGAGAAGCTTCCCCCTGCCGTAGATGGGAACAAATACAGAGACCCACTGCCAAACATAGTGCAGAGAGTCAGAGACTTGGAACACTCGGCACTAAATGGGATGTCTCCTTCAAATCCTTCCTTTTGGCACTCAGGGAACCTCAGGAAGAGGAGACAGAAAGAGTGTAACAGCCAGATGGGATGGAGGACACCAAGAAAACAAGGCCCTCTAAATCAACAGGATCAAAGCTCAAAGGACTTTACAGAGACTGAGGCAGAAAGCACAGGGCCTGCATGAGTCTACACCAGGTCCTCTGTGTATATATTAGGGGTTTCAGTTTAGTGGTTTTGTGGGATGCCTGAGTGTGCAAATGAGTGGGTTTCTGATTCCTGGATTCTTTCCTTTCTGTTTATTTGTGTTATCCAACTTTGATGGATTGTTTTTTGTTTTAGTTCACAAAGAATAAACAGGCTGGGAAATAAATTAAGGAAACAATATCCTTCACAATAGTCACAAACAATATAAAATATTTTTGCATAATTCTAGCCAAGCAAGTGAAAGATATGTATAACAAGAACTTCAAGTTTCTGAAGAAAGAAATCAAAGAAGACTTCAGATTATGGAAAGATCTCCCATGCTCATGGATCAGTAGAATTAACATAGTAAAAATGGCCATCTTACCAAAAGCAATCTACAGATTCAATGCAATCCCCATCAAAATTCCAACTAAATTCTCCACAGAGATAGAAAGAGCAATTCTCAACTTCATCTGGAAGAACAAAAAACCGAGGATAACAAAAGTGATTCTCAACAATAAAAGAACTTCGGGGGAGGAGGGGAATCACTATCCCTGACTTCAAGCTGTACTACAGAATAATAGTGCTAAAAACTGCATGGTATTGGTACAGAGACAGACAAATAGATCAATGGGATAGAATTGAAGACCCAAAAATAAACTCACACGCCTATGGTCGCTTGATCTTTGACAAAGAAGCCAAAACCATCCAGTGGAAAAAACACAGCATTTTCAACAAATGTTACTGGTCTAACTGGTGATCTGCATGTAGAAGAACGCAAATAGATCCATATTTATCACCCCGTACAAAACTCAAATCCACATGGATCAAGAACATCCACATAAAACCAGATATGCTGAATCTAATAGAAGAGAAAGTGGGAAAGAGCCTTGAACACATCGGCACAGAGGAAAATTTCCTGAACAGAACACCAATGGGTCATGCTCTAAGATCAACAACTGACAAATGGAAAGTCATGAAACTACAAAACTTCTGTATACACGGTAAAGGACACTGTCAAGAGGACAAAACACCAACCTACAGATTGGGCAAAGATCTTTACCAACCCTACATCTGATAGAGAGCTAATAGGCTAACAACCAAAATATACAAAGAACTCAAGAAGTTAGACTTCAGAGAACCAAATAACCCTATTCAAAAATGGGGTACAGAGATAAACAAAGAATTCTCAACTGAGAAATATTGAATGTCTGAGAAGCACCTAAAGAAATGTTCAGCATCCTTAGTCATCCTCAAAATGCAAATCAAAATGACCCTGAGATTCCATCTCACACCAGTCAGAATGGCTAAGATCAAAAACTCAGGTGACAGCAGATGCTGGCAAGGATGTGTAGACAGAGGAACACTCCTCCATTGCTTGTGGGATGCAAGCTGGTACAACCACTTTGGAAATCAATCTGGCAGTTCCTCAGAAAATAGGAAACAGTTCTACCTGAAGACCCAGCTATACCACTCCTGGGCATATACTGAAAAAGATGCTACAACATATAACAAGCATACATGATCCACTATATTCATAGCAGCCTTATTTATATTAGCCAGAAGCTGGAAACAACCCAGATGTTTCTCAAAGGAAAATGGATACAGAAAATGTGGCACATTTACACAATGGAATACTAATCAGCTTTAAAAAACAGTGACTTCATGAATTTTGTAGACAAATGGATAGAACTAGAAAATATCATCCTGAGTGAGGTAACCCAGACCCAAAAGGACATACATGGTATGCACTCACTGATAAGTGGATATTATCCCAAAATCTCCGAGTACCCAAGATACAACTCACAGACCATATGAAGCTTAACAAGAAGGAAGGCCAAAGTGTGGATACTTCAAACTCACTTATAAGGGGGAACAAAATAATCACAGGAGGAAGAGGAAAGGACCAGGGTGAAAGAGGGAAGGGAGAGGAAAAAAAGAGGGGGCTGGGCCAGGTGTGAGAAGAGACAGGAGAGAAGTCCAGAGGGCCAGGATAATGAATAGATGTAAGTAGCAGTGGGGGGTGGGGAACTTGGGAAAGTCCCAGATGCCAGGGATGCAAAATGCTCCCAGAACCCAATGGGGATGATGTAAAATGAAAAAAAGAAAGAAAGAAATGAAAACATCTATTTTCAACTATATGAAAAATACTCATTTAAAAAAGCATAAAAGCATATAAAATGAGGACCACTTGGTAAAAGTTATGGGGACCAAATTTCAGCTGTTTTTAAAAAGAGGAGGGGAGACTTCCTAATAAATAGTTCCTGTCTTAACACAAAGTGATATTTGTCAACAAAGCAATCCTCACTCTTAGTGGGAGGTTCAATTGAAACTATATGTCAGTAGCACTTAGGAGGGCAATGGCTACAGGCAAGACATTGGAAGACATGACCTCTAAGGATCTCTCCCCTGCTTAGATTCTCTGACTTTGCTTCCTGCCTCCTCTCACCTGCTCTGATCCCACTGGGTGAATTATGACTAAGGAGCAAACAGTCTACTCAACAGCACTTTGTAAGTCAGACTTTTCACTGTCCTTTGCCCCCTCACTGTCTCCAGGCAAGATATCATGGTGGCTGCCCTGGCAAGGCTGGCAGTGTGGGGGACCTCATGATGCACTAGGCTATTTCTACCATGACAGATTTGTTTGGCTTTCAGAAAAACAACTTAATTCATTGCAATTTCCCTTCTTTCTTGTATAAAACACATCACATTTACCAACCTTTTTTTTAAACATTAAGTATGTAGTTGGAAGCACACAGAGA
Source organism: Uromys caudimaculatus (assembly GCA_028551405.1). NCBI lineage: Eukaryota > Metazoa > Chordata > Mammalia > Rodentia > Muridae > Uromys > Uromys caudimaculatus. The sequence goes on along the minus strand of CM052705.1, from coordinate 94,654,065 downwards.
GCTTAGAGTATGGTGTACAACATAAGGTACCTTTCTCAATCTGGAACTTTAACTGGTTGATTCAAACAAACAATTGTAGAGTGATTGTTTATATACATTTAATTGACTATTGGATATCTCCATTTTCCTAAAAAAAAAAAAAAAAAAAAAAAAAAACACTGAATTAAGAATTTATCTAGGAGGTTACAGTTCTTACTAAAATGCTTTGCAATGCTGTCCCATGAAAAATAACCATCTACACCTACTATTCATAAGGCTTATTACTATTTACTATGGAAAGCACCAAGGTCAATAAAAAAGAAAGCCTATTATTTGGTAGTAATAAATAGGCAGCACAAAGGTGTGCCCGTTGAGTTAGATAGCTCTTTGGAGACAAAAGTCTTATCGGGCTGTGATAAACACGAAGTCATTGCCATCAAAGAAAAAGTCATAAGAAAGAAATGATTTGTTCTTTCTCTGGGAAAGTCAGTCAAGGTGATTTTCACTATAGGAATAATATTGAGAAAACATTTACCTATCAACAACTTATGCATTCCTCAAAGAGTTAGAAAGATGAACTGCTTGGTCTTAGCTGGAGGGATGCAAAGAGACCTACAAACTACATAAAGATTGGCTAAACTGAAGATACTATGTAGTTCATTTGAACACATTTGGAAATCAACAAGAAGTGGTGAAGTCTATGAATGGAGAGGATGGATTAATGGTGTCATAAGCTTTCGTAAACATAAGTAATTTGTGGACTGAGGCAAACAAACAGAAGATAAGAGATTAAGAGCATGCAGAAGGAAAGGGAACTCTCAGACAATTTCCAAACTGACATGAAGCATGTTAATCTAATATAGTGCATCACCTGGGGCTTTAAGGAAAGGTATTGACCATTAATACTGGTGCTCGAACATAAAATTCACAAGAGTGAAAACAGAATGTTAACATGACTCGGTGTGAATGGCAGTTAAGGTTGGGCAAAGACAGACACTTGATCATTAAGAGTTTGGGGAGATGTGCAAAGACTAGATGTATTAATCAGGAACTTTTACTTTCTTCTATAGGTATGTTGATATTTTGGTTCTACTAATATTTCAGAGGCTGTCCCTCATTTGGCTAGCCACTTCCTATAGATAATAAAAGATTGTTCTAGAAGTGGGTCTTTCTCATGAAAACCAATCAACCCAAAATCCATATTCCCTATATACCTATTTCAATCAATACTTATAGTCCAGGCTGTCATTAATCTAGAGTGTTCTGGTCACCATAGGTGCAGTAGGAGACAACTAGAATTTGCTGTTGTGCCACATAACCTGATTTGACAACTTCTGCCTACAGAAGCCACAGTAGTGATGCTTACAAGCACTTTCCTCTCACTCTCACCTCCAGATTGATCTTTACTACTACCTGGCATGGTATGACTGCTCCTCAGGAGACTTGATGGCTGTCATTTCTGGATCCATTGTCATGGTCACCCAAAGATTACATGAACTATTATTCATGGATAATGTGGCTATATTTTAGACTTGAGGGTGACCATAGTTAGGAATGAAGGAGTTGAAAATATAAGAGGTATTATAAATAAACAGACATATGTCTGGCATTTCCTTACTATGTGGGGCAATTTAATGTGTACATTAAAGTGCAATGGATAATAATCACATCTACACCTTAAAACACAAACACTGAGTACAATGAGAAAATAGAGGTATGTGAGTGTATGGATATCAACATGAGAATAATACGGAATGAAGACATTAAAGACCAAGGCTGCAGTTTCTTGAGAAAACTGAGAAATCTTTGTGAATGAATTGCCACTCAGGAAGTATAAAAAGATTGAACTCTATGTTACAAGAAATATATCAATCTGGGGCCTAGTCTCCAAAGTTGAATGGAATGCATGGGTTTGTCAGGAGAAGAAATTAGCAGATACATATATGATATTTATTTGCTGCGGTGATAGGTAATTTGAAGTTTAGATTAAACCCCAGAAGGTTCAATCTAATGATGTCTGTACATTAAATAAAATGTAGCCCAGGAGAAGTTTGCCAAGAAAACAGCATCATGAAAGAAAAATCCAAGCCTAACTATGTGGACAGTGAGAAAAAATGGAGTTCTACATGATACAGTGGCAGACGGAGGTAAGGTGGCAGATGCTATTGTTTTAGAATATGATAAACATATAATTATATAGAAAGAGATGAAGGCAAAGAGTAGTACTCGTGATTTAACTCTCCAAAAGAAGTATTATGTGCTGCAAAGAGAATGTCAAATGAACAGAGACTTATCTCTAAAAGAATTTATGAATCTATTTAGAGCCTCTATGGCTCCAACCAGACTTTTCCAAATGCTATGCCAAGGACAAAAGGGAATATTTGCTGACATCTTTAATTCAAATAAAACCCCAAACTGCTCATTCTATATAATCTGTGTTTAAGGGTGACCATAGTTCGTAATGAAGGAGCTGAACTTGTAGAAAACACAGAAGACATTACCAAGTCACTAGATATTTATCTGGTGTTTATTTATCATGTGGGGGCGATGTGATGGGTAAATTAAAGCTCACCAGAAACTTCGCCCAGAATATCATAGAGATGTATTTAACTTAGAGGACATTTTGTTTTTAATTCTTTGCAAGGGAAAAACAAGGTTCTTACAGAGACTAGCTTTCTCTCCCATTAGGCAGAGAAAAAAAAAAGGGCAACTACATCATGAGGAAGGAGGAAGACTGTAGTGTTAAGTGGAATGCTTGGGGGTTCTTCATTAAGAAAGTGAGAGTTAAACAAATACCCAAAGCAGGTGAGAGTGTGAGCCTCCTGGGGAGGGGAGGATGTACTTTGTAGGTGCCAGGCACTTTGTTGAATGCGTTTTAGGCATGATCTCATTTGTTACCATTATTAACCACTCAGCAGATGAGGAGCAAGGGCAAAGAGAGGGCAATTATCTTTGCCAAGCACAGCCAGTAGGAGTAAAAGTCTGGATGTAAAATGAAGTCGTCTTACTGTGGAAACTTATATGCATTAAAACTCCTGAGCTGTCCATAAGCTCAAGGTTGAATTGTACTCTCACTCAGTCCGCAGACCTGAGAGGAAGAAACCCTGAAAGAGAGTACCTTGGAAATGACAGAGAATGCTTGAAGTGCAGACAGACTGTTACCACTATATTAATTTATTGCTTTTATCACAGGCAATGAAAAGAAAATACTATTATAAATAAGGCTGCTATGAACATAGTGGAGCATGTGTCCTTGTTATATGTTGGAGCATCTTCTGGGTATATGCCCAGGAGTGGTATAGCTGGGTCCTCAGGTAATACTATGTCCAATTTTCTGAGGAACCACCAGACTGATTTCCAGAGTGGTTGTACCAGCTTGCAATCCCACCAACAATGGAGGAGTCTTCTTCTTTCTCCACATCCTCACCAGCATCTGCTATCACCTGAGTTTTTGATCTTAGCCATTCTAACTTGTGTGAGGTGGAATCTCAGAGTTGTTTTGATTTGCATTTCCCTGATGACTAAGGATGTTGAACATTTCTTTAGGTGCTTCTCAGACATTCAATATTTCTCAGTTGAGAATTCTTTGTTTATCTCTGTACCCCATTTTTAATAGAGTTATTTGGTTCTCTGGAGTCTAACTTCTTGAGTTCTTTGTATATAATGGATATTAGCCCTCTATTGGATGTGAAATTGGTAAAGATCTTTTCCCAATCCGTTGGTTGACGTTTTGTCCTATTGACAGTATCCTTTGCCTTACAGAAGCTTTGCAATTTTATGAAGAAGCTGGAAAAACCCCAGATGTCCTTCAATAAAGGAATGTATACAGAAAATGTGGTACATTTGCACAATGGAGTACTACTCAGCTATTAAAAACAATGACTTCATGAAATTCTTAGGCAAATGGATGGAACTAGAAAATATTATCCTAAGTGAGGTAACCCAGTCACAAAAGAACACACATGGTATGCACTCACTGATAAGTTGATATTAGCCCAAAAGCTCAGAATACCCAAGATACAATTCACAGATACAACGAAGCTCAAGAGGAAGGAAGACCAAAGTGTGGATGCTTCAGTCCTTCTTAGAAGCCTGAGGATCAATCCCATATACAATCACCAAACCCAGACACTCTTGTGGATGCCAAGAAGTGCGTGCTGAAAGGAGCCTGATATAGCTGTCTCCTGAGAGGCTCTGCCAGAGCCTGACAAGTACAGAGCAGATGCTCACAGCCAACCATTGGACTGAGCATGGGGTCCCCAATGGAGGAGGTAGAGAAAGGACTGAAGGAGCTGAAGGGGTTTACAACCCCATAGGAAGAACAATAATATCAACCAACCAAACACCCAGAGCTCCCAGGGACTAAACCACCAACCAAAGAGTACACATGGAGGGACCCATGGCTCCAGCCGCATATGTAGCAGAGGATGGCCTTGTCTGGCATCAATGAGAGGAGAGGCCCTTGGTCTTGTGAAGGCTTGATAGATGCCCCAGTGTAGGGGAATGCCAGGGCAGGCAGTCAGGAGTGGGTGGATGGGTGGGGAAACACCCTCATAGAAGCAGGGGGGATGGGATAGGGAGTTTCCAGGAGGGGAGAAACCAGGAAAGGGGATACCATTTGAAATGTAAATAAAGAAAATATCCAATTAAAAGAAAGAAAGAAAGAAAGAAAGAAAGAAAGAAAGAAAGAAAGAAAGAAAGAAAGAAAGAAAGAAAGAGAAAAGAAAGTCCTGAGTAACAACCATAAGTAAGCCCTTTGTTCAAGCTGTGACATTTGATGCACAGTGATAACACCTCCATGAATGTGGCTCATGGTGACCCTGGAGCCTAAGAAGATCAGATTGACATATTGTGTGTGTGTGTGTGTGTGTGTGTGTGTGTGTGTGTGTGTGTGTGTGTACACTGAAGTCCAAATATTTTATTCAGGTTTCCTTAGCTCTTACCTAATAGCCTTCCCTTATGCCAGTACCTTCCTCAAACGCCTTGTTACATTTAGTTGTCATATCTCATAAGCCCCCTCTGTCTATGACAGTTTTCCATATTTCCTTTGTTTGGCAGTAGCTCTGTGATGGAATCTGTCTGATGTTTTTCTCATAATGAGGCTGGAATTGTGAGTTTAAAGAGAGGGCTCACATGTCATTTCTGTCGTCTCATATCAGCATCCTCTCCTTTAGAGTCCCTGCTCTCCCCGTTTATAGAACACCATTGAAAGAAAGGGACTCTATGTGTAGTTCACACTTTAAAAGAACAAAACCATTGACACCACTTCACGTCCTTGAGAGTCCCTACATAAACTACCTGGAATTCTTTCAGTGTGTGTGTGTGTGTGTGTGTGTGTGTGTGTGTGTGTGTGTGTGTGTGTGTGTGTGTGTGTGTGTGTGTGTGTCTGCGCGTGCGCTCATGTGTGTATGTATGAGTGTAGAGGCCAAAGGTTGATGCACTATATCTTCTGAGTCACTTTCCACCGTACTTTTAGCGGCAGGGACTCTCACTGAACCTAGAATTCGCCAAGTCAGTTTGGCAGGCTGACCAGTGAGCTCAAGGAATACTCCTGCCTCTCTACCTTCTCCTTCCTCCCCAACTAAATCCTACACCACCTCCTACCCCTCCCTGAGCACTGGGGCTACAGATGCCACCACTCAGAAGTCAGGTCCTCCGGCTTTCATAGCAAGCTTTTGCTGACTGAACCACTTCCCAACCCCTTCATTATAAACATTTAATACACTCAATTTATTTTTGGTTCTCAAAGACTTCCAAATTTTGATTTTTTAACTACCATCATCCTCCTTGTGAATGAAACTAAAACAAATGATGTGATTAGAAACCCATCATTAAATGGAGAAAATATAAGAAATTATGGAGATTTGTGATGAAAGAATTATCATCCAAGGGGAAGAATTTTATTATAAGCTTTCTCAGAAATGAGACAGACAGCCCCTTTCAGATGAGCTTGGCTCTGGTCATCTTTCTCTCAACACAACTGATTCAGTTCAAGGTTTTTATAGAAGGTTACACAATTATCTTTCACTTTCAGTAAACCTATTTCCCATGCTGAGATGCCAGAAACACCAGATCATGGACTTCAGTTTTGAAAAACAATGTCTCCGGAGTGCTTTGACATGAGCATCAGGACAAATGACACCTATAGCACTTAATTCTCTCTTTGGATTAGTGTAGCATATAGTAGAATACTTAACACAACTATAATAACCTAGAAGAAAAGTACAATTAAATTTGGAGTTGGTGGGCAGAAGAGATCATCCTCTCAATTTCAGGATAACATGAGGTAGTGGCTGACCTTGCTTCTGGGTACAACTGCAAATCCAGGCCTCCATCCAGAGAGAAAAATGAAGAAATATACCACAGAGACTGCCTCTGCAGGCCTTTCAGCCCTGCCTGGAGGCAGGGACACAAAACATAATGGGAAGCTTCATCTGTCTACTCAATTGCAGCAGTTTCGTCAACTTTTGCAAGGTCCACACGTGCTTCAAAAACTCATCTGGGAAGACCCCAAACCTTCAGGAGACAGACTCATTGTCATTAAGAGTAAAAGTGAGTGCCAATAGCTTCCTAAATTTCTCACCATAAAGAAAAATTGAAATCAAGACATAAACAGAAGAAAAGTGCCAATGATTTTTTTCTGAGACAGGTCATATATGTACAAAGACAGTCTCGAACTCTCTATGTAGGCACAGATGGACTTTAAACTCCTGATTTTTCTACCTCTCCCTCCTAAGTGCTAGGATTTCAGGCTTGCACTACCATGTCTGGTTTTCTGTGGTGCTGAGAATAAAGCTTCTTTTTATAGACTTAACACAAACATTTATTTTTATGAAACACAAAATATAAACAATCCCCAAACCCAAGTATATAAAATTTTAAATCACAGGTTCACCTTAAAGATGAAAATCCACTCACAGAGAGGATAGAGAAAAGATTCTGTCTCTAAAGATTCTACATCACCAGCTTGGCCCTGCGCTAGTCAACTGTACTCTTACATAGCTGCTTTCAAAAATGCACAAAAAAAATAATCTCCAAAAGGTTAACTATACCTGTCAGCACAAAGAATTCCTTATTTGTCTCAGACTTAGCCTGTGAGCACATTATCAATGCCTGGGCTTTCTTCACACTTCCTATATTTCTTTAAGTCATAGGATAATATAAAAGAGAAATAAGAGCGGATATTACCACTGACTCATAGTTATTACTCCAGGGTGAGGTGAGCAAAGCTCCTGGGAAACAGATATCAGAATGTTTCATGCCTACTTCAAGGGTCTACAGTGATATTTTTTCTTATAATGGCCACAATATCTGAAACCTGTTTCTCAGAACAAGACCATCTCATTGTTCCTTGATTACAGCCCTTGCCCCAGAAGCCAGTGTAGCTACCCATTGTTTGTAGCATTTTGTGCAGGTGTGAAAAACAGCATAGAGAAGAATGAGTTCATTGGTAATTTGTCATTAGTGACTATGCCCTTTACCTTAGAAAATTAATTTCCAACCCTTTGGGCATTCTTCATATCTTTGGAAAATAATAATATATTGATATTTTAAAAATCATTACGCTTTTTTCTATGCACGTGTTAATTGATTTTTACCTTCATACAATAATAGAATGAGAACACTCCCATTGCTGTTGTGGCTTACAAATGAAGAAAATGAAGTCCCAATGATGAAGTAACTTGATCAAATATACAAAAGTTGTGAGGATCAAAGTTCCAACTTTGTCAGTCTTGCACAAAAATTCCTATTTTCTCCCCCATAAATCAGACTATTTGGCATGAAGATCCCTTCCATACATGGATTCTAAACACTGGGTAGGGAAAAAAGAAAGTTCAAATATGATAATAGAGCAATCAGGTGGACAGGCACCTCTATTAAACATTGGAGATGTCAGAATCTTAATGTGAGATATCCTGAGACTTCAAAGATCAATAGATGATTGCCTCACAACCATCTGACATGACCTGATCTATTTGTCAATGGGTCCATTTGTGTTAAGTAGTTGTTTTGTTTTAGTTACTGTTCTCCTTTTATGGTGAAACACTATCACCAAGGCAACTCTTAAAGAATGAATTCAAATAGGACTTTGCTTACAGATTTAGAGGGCTAGGCCATGACCATCATGGCAAGAAGCATGATAGCAGGCAGAAGAACATAATGCTGGAACAGGAGCTGAGAACTCACATCTTACCCACAAATTTCAGGGGGTGAGAGGGAAAGAGGGGAGGGAGAGGGAGAGAGACAGAGAGACAGAGAGAGAGAGAGACAGATTGAGTGACTGACTGACTGACTGACTGACTGACTGACTGACGCGGCCTAGCATGGGCTTTTGAAACCTCAAAGCCCACCATCAATAACACACCTCCTCCACCAAGACAAAAGCCAGCTTGATTTAGAGGTCAGACTCACTATATATAGCAATCCTCACAGAAAAATTACCAAGACTCCAAAAGAACTATACAAAATCCTCCAGATGGCAATCCCTTCAAATGTCCTAAATATTTGACCACTAAGTCCTACCAATTAAAGGTTCAACACTCTCTCACACATGGCAAATGTGAGGACAGCCCAAGTACATGAGCCTTTGAGTGACCGTAGCACTATTTTGAGTTCTGTCCTTAAAATTTTATTTCACTGTCCATGCACATCTTTTTTTTTTCTTCCCAAAAGGAAACTGAGCTCCATTAACAACTATCTAACCCACAGTAAGCTTCCACTCAGGGTGCACATTTCTGAGAGCTATAAGGCAGAGTAAAGGCAGTAACCAGGACTATAAAACAGTATGATTAAACAGAAGTAGGGAGATGCATATAGTGAGTTGGGCCTCTACATAAGCCAAAGGTCTCCCTGACAGGTCATCTTATAATGCTTACTAAACCAGTGCACAGGCTAATGGAGTGAAGGAATGGGAATTCAAATTATCACTCAGCAAATTGAAAAAAAAAAAAAAAACCAGAAGGAGAGATATCAAGAAAGGTGTAAGGCTTATACTATCTGTTCCTGTTTCCTTGTGTTCCAAGACAGGGTTTAATTTCCAGTCTTATCTAAAACTGTAAGTCCTGCTGTTGTTTTGAACTCTGACAAAATAGATCTTCTCAGTCTTACTCCCAGTGTCTGCTCTTGCCCCTTCTCTACTACACCAGACATCAGGATCTACTGTCATTCCCAACCCTGGGGAAAACTAACCATCCTTCCCATTGTGCCATTCGGACAACAGTGCTAACATCTACTATAAACCATACATGGACAAGACAAGAGGATGACATCAGGATCCCTGATACAATCCAGAGAAGAGGGTTTCTAACAAGATCCAGAGCATTTGTAGACAGAGAAGAACTGAGCTCCATCCTACATGTTGCATGAGAGAAGCAAATAACCAACAGGAAAAGTTGACTGCAACTTAGGAGAACAGAAAGACGAAAGAGTTAGCCTAGGGGTGGGGGGAGTACAAGGATTACAGCCAGTCTTGGTATCAATATCCACATGGGACAAAACCTGTTTGAGAAACTTCAATACTCATTGACTGCCTAAAACCATTCCAACAAAATGGTACTTTACCACCTTAATTATGGAAATAAGGAGATAAATAATAGAGTTGAGGGGAAAAAAACAGATTTTTGTGCCTTTAGGATGTAAAAATGTAAAGTATGATGACTTAAATGGGTTTGTTTAAAATCCTTCTATGAAAGTGCTTTATGTACTTGATTTGAAATGCCCAGTTCAGTTGCAGAAAATGAAAACATAAATGTACCTTTTATGAAGATAAATACATTGTAGATGCCGTTATATATAACCCAAGGGTAGGAAAGATATAATGGAGAAGCATAGACTCTTAAGCCCTGTATTTAGTCACTTGCTAGATGGGTCCAAAAAAATCAGTGATTTGCCCCTATAGATCTATGAATATTTTTTAAGTGAGTATTTTTAAGTCAGGGAAGGAGGCTATTTGAAAATGTCTTTAAAGCATGTGTCCTAAGCACATGATATATCTTAAAGAGTAAAACCACACAATTTCACAGAAAGGAAAATTCCGACCTTAGCAATATGATGTCCCAGTGGATATGGGCACGGAGTGTCTGAACAGGTTGTTGAAATGCAGCGGGGAGCGTACAACAGCCAGTGAGGCATGAAATGTGGGAGGAATAATAGAGCGTGGTCGAGTTATAAAAGGCAGCCTTAAATGTTTGCTGATGGGACCGCAATAGCTGGAGGTTTATCCATAATACACTCCATACACATAAAAGAGAAGGAAAGACGTGGGCACACTGAGGATGAACACTGCTAAAATATGAGGTAAAGAGGAAGGGGGACAGAGGAGAAACAGTCCAAAATAGAAAAAAATGAAAAGGCAATAAGACCCACTTGAAAGCACCCAGATGGCAAATCCGAGCATTTGTAAGACTCTAAAGGATCCAAATGAAACTGTCAACAGGGAATCCTCCTCTGCCAACACAAAGCCTAACAATGGGAAGAGAGGCACGCTGCCTAAAGCAGGTTCCATAGAGATCCCTTGGCCCATGTTCCTCAGTGGGCTCAGTCCTGGTATTTATCACAGAGATCTTCAGTCCTGGAGGCTGGCTGATGGACATACCTGACCATTTTGTGAGATGTAAAATCCAGAAATGAGAAAAAGGAGTAATAGGCGGGATATTGAAGTCAGCGAAGTGAAGAACATTAATTCCTTGCCTCTTCCTCCATGGGTTCAGGTCCCCATTTTGTCACCCGATTCTTTTTCAGGTTTTGGTTCCTTCATTAAGGTTTCGAGAGGCTTGGTAATAACTTCTCACTGTGCAAAAAGTCCAGCAAGGTGGTGAAGTGGCAGAATCAGTCATTTTAATCCTTGTGGAAACAGACAACATGGAAGGTTGAGTAACCCTAGGAGTCCCACTTGAAAACTGAGGCTCCTGAGAGGATTTTAAGATTAAGAAAAAGCAATGGTGTTAGACCTGATCTCAACAAATGTGACAGTACAAAAATGGAAGCGGTTAAAAAGGTAGACTTGCTACAGAAATCCCCAATGTCAGTCCAGGCTTCAGATGAATCCTTAATCTTGTGGGAAATCGCAGCAGCAAACATAAAACAGTTGAGGCTTCTTCCCCTTAGAAGGGATATACAAAGGGATGAGGAAAATCATAGGATCTAATAGGAAACTCTCACTGCAAGCAACACAAACAAATGTAGCTAACATGGGTGAACAGGAAGTTCGTCCCAGAGATGTTGAAGGAAGACCAGGAATGTATAAACAGCAGGAAGGAATGAAGGACCACTGGATTCAAATCCCTGCATCTGGTCATTTATCCTCCTTGAAGCAAGTACTTAAGATTCCTAATCTAGAGAGTCTCTCCCTCTCCTTCTCCCCACTTCCCCCTCCCCCTCCTTCCCTCCATCTATCTATCCATCTATCTATCTATCTATCTATCTATCTATCTATCTATCTATCTATCTATTTATCTGTCTTTCCTACCTATTTCTGTGATAAAATACCCTGACAAAAGTAACACAAGGGAAAAAGTGTTTAATTCACAATTTATGGGTAGAGTTCATTGTGACAAGAAAGTCAAGGTAGCATGAGTTTGAGTTAGCCAGTCATGTTACACCCACAATCAGGAAGCCTAGAGCAGTGTATACCCTTACTCAGCTAGCTTTCTCTCTCTGTACAGTGCAGGACCCAAGCCCAAAGACTGGTGTTGCCTACTTAAGTGTGAATCTTCTTACCTCAGTCAATTACTTCAATGTAATTAAATTCTCATAAGCATGCTCAGAGGATATGTAATACCTTGTAGGTATGTCTGGAGGTTTATCTCCTAGCTGGTTTCTGACCCTGTCAACTTGACAATTAACACTAACTAACGATCACGAGTCTGTTGAGGTTAGTTTAGTTCAGATGTATGCCTTCAGGTACATTGACAAACAAACAAAAAACAGGCAATTCAACAAAGCTAATTTCATGGACAATAATCCAATAATCAGGAATTAGTACAAAATGACAATGAATGGTGGATACTGTGAAACAAGCAAACGTAAACATTTCCCTCATTTTTAAGAAAAGAATCCTCCTCTAAGGATTTCAGTGCTGTTTCTGCTACTAAAATATGAAGAAAACATCAAGAATATGACAAACCCACTTTTCAATGTGTTGATTGGCCCATAAATGCCTAGATACTTCGTTGAATGCTGTTTTGGGTGCATCTCCAGAGCGTCTGGAGATGAGATTAACATTTGAATCCATACACTGATAAAGCAGATTGATGTCCTTCATGGGATTATGCCTCTTCTAGTCAGTGTGACTCAGTGAAACAGGAAGTCTGACCCCCAACAAGTAAGAGGTAACACCTTCCAACTGCTTAGAGCTGAAGCATCAGTTTTATCCTCCCTTTGGACTCAAAATGACTCCACCACAATTGAGGTTAGGAGTTCAAGTCAGCTTTCCTAGGTCACTAACTTATCATTTTCAGCTGATAGGATTTCCTCAACCCTGGAACTGTATGAACTAATTCTTTCTAATGTCTCTCCAACCTTCCATTTAGTAGGAGGAATAGTTCGAGACGGGTGATGTCTTGGTCTCATTTCCTGTTACTATGATAAAATATTCTGACCAATGGGGCTGGAGAAATTGCTTAGTAGTTAAGAGCACTGGTTGCTGTTGAAGAGGACCTGAGTTCAATTCCCAACCTCTACATGGTTGCTCACAGCTATCTGTAACTCCAGTTCCAGAGAGCCAACGCCTGACTTCCATGGGCATGTGATACATATACTTAGATGCAGGCAAAACACCCAAACACATAGATAGATAGATAGATAGATAGATAGATAGATAGATAGATAGATAGATAGATAGAAAGATAGATAGCAGATATTTTTTTTAAAAAACATCCTGACCAAACAATTTAAAGGAGAAAGTGCTTATTTGATTTACAATACCAGCTCAACTGTGGAGAAGTCAAGGCAGTGAGAATTTGAAGCAACTAATAAAACTGCATGCGCAATGAAGAGCAAAGAGCAATGAATTAATAGAACTATGCTAATTAATACTCACTGTATTTTATACTGTACACAAACCCCTGATTAGAGGATGGTGCCACCCACTATGGAAAGTTCTTCTGACCTCAATTAACATAATCAAGTTAATACCTTACAAACGTTCCCACCAGCCAATATAATCTAGACAACCTTTCATGGAAACTCACATGGAGTTTCTCTAGAGTATTCTAACACATTCTCTTCCTCAAAGTAGAAATATAGAACAACTTTCTCTTCCCCTACTATATTTTGAATAATTTTCCTTGTTCTTTGCCATTTTATTCACATTGTTTATCGTGTTTTTCTGTAGTTTAGTAGATGTTGACATTATAATCAGAAATTAGAGCTGACATAATTCAATTTTAAGGTCATTTACAAAAGCTTTATCCTCAGTTTTCCCACCTGCTGATTTGGCAAATAACACCATTAAAACACACAGCTTTGAGAAATATATGGCATAACTAAGGGGAAATGCCCAGCTAATGCTTAATAAAATATCAGCTACTAAATGATAGTTTATTGCCTGTTGTAAAAAAACATAAGTTAATTCTGAGTCCATATTGTTTACTCTTTTTACTTACATCCACCAAGCACTGGGCATACCAGATGCTGCAAAATTATCTATGAGCAAATAATGAAATGTATGGATTAAAAAAAACTGAGGGCACTTCTAAAATTATATAAACTATTATATGCATAAATTTAAGAGTGTGAATGAAAAGATTCAACTGAATGGTCCAAACTACCACAGCACAGCATGTGATTACAGCACAGCTCAGCCACAAGGTAACCATAGACTTTTTTTTTTTTTATTTTATTTTTTATTTTTATTTTTTTTTTTACAGCTAGAAACCAACTGATTTTATTTAAAAGGTGATGTGCAATTTCCCATTAATTTATGTGATTTCTCTTTAGCAATCAATATTATTTTCTCTTACAGAGTAGTAATAAGACCTTTTGTCCTATATTTTACAATAGCTATGGCTTTACCACTATGCCAAGAAATCCTATGACTGAGTTAACTATAAAATAAACTTCA
>CM052705.1:94623617-94639524 GCA_028551405.1 Uromys caudimaculatus | reverse complement strand
GACCTTTTGTCCTATATTTTACAATAGCTATGGCTTTACCACTATGCCAAGAAATCCTATGACTGAGTTAACTATAAAATAAACTTCATTAGATTTGTATCTGTCACAAGTCACAATAATTTGAACACAGAAGTTCCCAGATACTGCATTCTATGAACCCATTTCACTAAATGCTCACCAGTGTACCTTATGTGCCCGGTGTAGACTTTTAAAAGAGGAGCTGGACACCCTTGCTAAGAAAACTGTGATCCTTCAGGAAAATGATAGAGCCAGTGCTGTGGGTTAGAAAATCACAGTATGAGGAATTTTCTTTCATCTTTAAAAATTCCCAAAATTAAAGTCAATGATGCTCATTTCTTGACTATTATTGATATAAACTCTCATAAGCATATTCTTCTAGCCTTCATCAAGGGTCACTTCTCATTAGAAGATAACTTATTAACAATTGAAAAAACTTTATCCTTATATTTCTGATCCCAGTTTTTAGGGCCCAACTATCTCAGTTTAGTCTCTGGCTTTCCATTTACATGAATAGGCTTGGAGCATTCTTCCATGATGTTAAAGGGGCAGAACTGAAGGAATCTATAACTTTAGTTTTATAAAGACATCATCATAGAGAAAGGAAGAACATTCTCTTCTGATATCCGTGTTAGTAGTTTTTTTTGAATAGGCAGTAAAATTTGAAGTTAATGAAAATTAAAATTTTTCACAGAATCTTAAATATATATATTATGTAAGATTCCAGGTCTTGTGTTTTGGGAAAACCAAGATCAAGGAAAAATACCAAGAATTCTAATTTCTGCAACATCAGTTTTGATCGTGATCCTGATTTACCTGCCTTACTCTACATTCTTTTAGAAAATGCTATTTAAGCATTATAAAATAGCAGAAGCTGCTCTGAAGGTGAAGGACACAGAAAAGGACAGTGCTCATTAGAAACTTTCATCTTAGAAAGAAAAAGGAAAGAATAATCATGTAAACAAACAATAACCTGAGGTAGTCTTCTGGAAGGGAAAGATTAGAGGCAATGTATAGGAGTGACACAGGTATTTCATTAGGAATTCTCAGCAAAGAGCCTTCCAAACAAGCAACATTGGGCTGAAACTGGCCGGAAGAGCTAGACTGGTTTAAGTGAATGTGTTCTGGGCAAGGGAACTGCTGGTGCATAGCCCAGGGTACCAAGAGACAAGGACAAAGCTAGCTTGGCGCTGGCTTGCACAAAGGAGAAAGCGGCATGAGAATAAGGTGTCTGCGGCTATTACAGACAATGGTAATTTTGCTTACAAAGCAGAGGATACTCCCAGCCCAATGATCTCAGAGTCCAGTGTTTCTCATTATCACAGAGCTAAACCCTTTGCTGGCAACCAAAAACTATACTTCTGGAAAAATAGCTGGAAAGCAGATTTGGCTCTTTTGCTGTAGGATTTTATTTATCTGTAACACGAGGCCATTCAGTAAGCCAAATGATTCTATAAAATGGATTCCCAGGGATGGCCCAATCCATTCTGTCTACTTAAGGGGTGCCATTAGTTTCCCTTTGGCTGATGCAGACTGGTATGTCCAACTTGGACATTATAGAGTTGTCTGGGAAGAGAAAGGCCAGCAAGTAAGAAATGACAAATGTCTTGCCTCTGCAAAGTACACTTTCTCAATGAATCAGCACACAGTGCTGGGCCTTCTCACTTCTTCCCTGGATTGGGGGCCAACTCCACAGACTCCTTTGGGACAAGAAAAATGTGTACTTACATTTTTTCCTGCCTAAGGAACGCAGCAAGACAGATCTGGTTTAAATCAAGCTCCCATCCAAGGCTTACTTACCTCTACTCTCCACTGGACAGGAAATGAGACAAATAAAAACAGTTTGACTTGCCCTGAATAGATCATCAACTCTTTCAAGCATTCAGTGTGAGATTGAGGCAAGAGAGATCTCAGGCATGATCAGGCTAAAGTGTCATCTCAAGTCATTTTCATTTCCCCACCAGTAAATCTCTGTTATAGTAAAGAGATCCATCTATACATCTGATGTGTCTATCAGATGTCCATCCAGTTTAATGCCTTCACAATATCAATTAATCTCTAGATGAATGTAATTTACAAGTATTCTCTGTATCTTCATCTCTCTGTGTTTCTGTGTCTCTGTGTCTCTGTGTCTATGTCTCTCTGTCTATTTCTCTCTCTCTCTCTCTCTCTCTCTCTCTCTCTCTCTCTCACTCTCTCTCTCTTCCCTCTCTCCCTCCCTCCCTCTCTCTCTTCCTTTGCTGAACACAGAAGTTCAGAAATCACAAAGTGTTTGTCTTGATCTTGGGCCAACTTGATGTAAGAAAACTTTCCTTTTCAGCCAAGTTTATTCTACAAAACTTAATTATCCAATTCCTATTGTCTTAGAAGTAAATTAGAAACTGAGTGAAAATTATGATATTGCCAAGTTTCTGTGGAGAAGAACAGCAATGATAATGAAGTATTGCTTATGAAGCCCTCACTAAGTGACAGGCAGCACATTATAAGTGCAATGGATACTTTCTGTTGTTTATTTCTGCCTGCAGAGTGGCAAAAGGAGAATCATGGTCTCTGTAACTACAAAAATGTACAAATACAACTTGTTGAGTTTGATTTTGTTGTTTATGCCTATATGGTTTCAAGACTGAACGTTCTCCATTAGACAACTGTCTTAGTCAGGGTTTCTATTCCTGCACAAAACATCATGACCAAGAAGCAAGTTGGGGAGGAAGGGGTTTATTCAGCTTACACTTCCACATTGCTGTTTATCACTAAAGGAAGTCAAGACTGGAACTCAAGCAGGTCAGGAAGCAGGAGCTGATGCAGAGGCCATGGAGGGGTGTTACTTACTGGCTTGCTTCCTCTGGCTTGCTCAGCTTGCTTTCTTACAGAACCCAAGACTACTAGCCCAGGGATGGCATCACCCACAGTGGGCCCTCCCCCCTTGATCATTAATTGAGAAAATGCCTTACAGATGGATCTCATGGAGGCATTTCCTCCCCTGAAGCTCCTTGCTCTGTGATAACTCCAGCTTGTGTCAAGTTGACCCGCAAAACCAGCCAGTACAACAACCAATAAGGAAGCTCATCTCTGGGTGAAGCTAATCTTCTGCAAAATCCATCATCTTATCAGAATTTGAAAATTCATTCATTATATGTCTTTTATTCAGAAGTGGAAATGCATGGCTATTTTAGAAGACTATAAATATAATTGCAAATACTGATTTTGATTTTTGTCTTATTATGTTTATCATAGTCATTGAACCACAACCCACAATCAAACTTTAACCTCTGACTTTTTTTAATTAATTTATCCTCTCATGTATTACATCCCAACCCCTATTTTTCTTCCCTCCCTCCATTCCCACCTTGTCCCTACACATCCCACCTCCCCCATAGCCCCACCTTCTCCCTCTGCCCCCTATCTCCTACATACCCCCTACCTCCTCCCTCCCCATCCACTCTCCCTTCGTTTCCCTTCAGAAAAGGGCAGTCTTCCCAGGGATATCAACTAAACATGGCATATCTAATTGCAATGAGATTATAACCTCTAACTTTTGATTTTGTAAATAAAGTTTTATTAGAACACAGCCTTGAGCCATTCATTTCTATGCTGTCTGTCTGTCTATCATGCAAGTTCTTTAATGCTGCAATATTAAGGGCTAAGTAGTTACAATATAGTCTATCTGGCTCAAAGAGAATTAGAAATATTTTTAATTATATTTTTAATGTTTTAATTGAAATAAAATTATACCATTTCTACCCTCCCTTCATCCCTCCAGCCCCTTCCAATTATCATCCCTTCAGCCCTTCTATGCCCTCCCATTCTCAAGTTAAAAACCTCTTTTTATTTGATTTTATTTGGGGGGTGTGTGTGTGTGTGTACATTCACAAATGTGTATAAATACAATTTGCTGACTCCAATTTTGTTGTTTATGTGTATGTGGTTTCAAGACTGACCATTCTGCATTAGACAACTAATAAAGGAGCCCATCTCTGGGAGAGGCTAATTCTTTCCTAGCAGTCAATCATTGCCTGCAGTTCTATGTCTAGAGGTGGGATCTCTCATCCATGATGTTCCCTCAGCCACAGATTCAGAAGTTGTGATGTCGGTGTATACATTGGGGTTTAGCTCCCCATGATGCTTTGATCTCTGCATTATGTCCAGTTGTGGTTTTCTATGATGACCTTCATTTCCTATAGAGAAAATATTTTGTGAGTGGTCATAGAAACACTTATCTGTTGCAATAAGGATGTGATTTAGAATGGACTGAAAATATGCTCAATTAATAGTAGATTCTTTTCTAAGGTCCGTGATCTCACTAGCCCTGGGAACCTGGCTAGGTCTCCAGTACCAAGTACAATCTCCCTTTTGTTTATTTCCCTTCTGCGGGCCTTAAGTTCAATTAGACAGCTGTTTGTTATCACCAACATGTGAGCACCACTTTGTACACCATTATGCACATCTTGTCCTGCTAGTCATTGTCACGGTTCATAAGTGTTGCGCTTGGGTAAGTCTGCTTTTGAGTTTGGTTTGGATTGGTTTGGTTTGGTTGGTTTGGTTTGGTTTGGTTTGGTTTGGTTTGGTTTGGTTTGGTTTGGTTTGGTTTGGTTTGGTTTGGTTTGGTTTGGCTTGTTGAGACCAGATCCTCTGTATAGCTCTGGCTATCCTGGAACTCACTATGTATACCAGACTAGTCTTGAACTCAGAGATCTGTCTTCTTCTCTGGCTCCCAAGTGCTGGGATTGAATGTGTGTGCCACCACAGCTGACCAAGTAAGAAAGTTTCATTGCTTCCCTCCCTTGGCAGCTTGCAGGACACTGTCTGGAAACATGAGAGTGTAGAAAAATTGTAAGAGCCACAGTACCAGGAGCTGTGCATGAAACAGTATCTTCTAGGAGCTTGCTTCTAGAAACAAGTCTAGAACAAATGCCATATCAATGGAAATATTAACTGTGAAAGGAGGAAAAGTTTCATAGGATCCCACCTCTAGACAAAGAACTACAGGCAATGATTGACTGCGGGAGAAGACTTAGCCTCTCCCAGGCAAGTTTGGAAATGATACTTTCAGGTTAGATCAAACTCAAGTCATCCAAGTTGTGGGTTCAAAGTGTCCAATGATTTTCAATGTCTTTATCATTACCAATGAGACCAAAGAACCTGTAAATATTTCTCTGCATCCTTTATAACAATACTGGAAAATTTATTGATTCCATAACTAACATAAATAAACATATTATTTTGTACACTAACTTTTAAAGATTGATTTTTTAAAAATTTAAGTAAAATAAATGCTCACTAGAATGGAGTTGGCCCTGTGTGTGGTATGAAGTTCCAAGCCTTTCTGACAAGAGAAACTAAGATAGGACTTCCTCCTCTTTCTCTCCAGCTTCCTTCTTCTCTTCTTCCTCTTTTCTTAATTTTTATGAACTTTATTGTAAGAATGGAAATAAATAAAAACATTTCAGCAAAATCAACCAGTCTCAAAGTCCATACAACGTAATGGATTCTATACAGTTAGGATACACATTCAGAACAGAAGCTGTGAAGCTTCATGTTAATTTTTACACTTTAAATATCAACTATATTTTATGGTCTTGGCCACCACCAAAGTCAACAGGTTCTATCTAGGAAAATTCCCCATCATATCTCTTGCAGAGTCTTGAGTTCTGTTTTCTTTATTAAGGTAGTTGACATCTGGCATTTCTGTATGAGGAGCATTTATTTTGGTTATTCATAATTTCAGACAAATGTCTGGCAAACTTTGTACACTATAGAATGATGGTTGGAACATGAGGCATGAACAATGAAAAAACAAAAACAGGAGCCATTGAGTACTGTCCTTAATCTTAGCTGGTGTAGTCCTCTGGGAAGATGATAAACCTTAAGAAACTTCCATTTTCTTCATTCATTTCCGGGAATGTTGATGGCCGCCCTTAGGACAGCACTTGTTCTTAATCCTACCTTAAGAAGTGGACACGCCACAAGAAAGTTGAGGTTCTTTTCATTGTGTTGACTTCATTAATCAGTGCTGCAAGCTTTGTCACTCTGACCCCTCTAGCCATCAGAGGTCTCACAAAGAACAGCATCAAAGAAATGGTCCATTTAAAAAATAGATCTTGTATCTGATTCTGAGCCTGACATGTTCTATGTGATCTGAATCTCAAAGGTTACTAGAATGAAGGAAATAGGGGCAGCTTTCTTTGGTTAAAAAAAAAAAAAAAAAAAAAAAAATCCACGCCTTTAATCCCAGCACTTGGGAGGTAGAGGCAGGTGGATTTCTGAGTTCGAGGCCAACCTGGTCTACAGAGTGAGTTCCAGGACAGCCAGGGCTACACAGAGAACCCCTGTCTTGAAGAAAAAAAATCCATAATTTGTCATATGCTTTTTAGTGAGGTTGTGTTCTTTGCTCTGATAACTTTCTTAGACTTCGATGAGGCTTTAGAATAAAATAAATGACCTTGGGGCCCCTCTCTTCCACCACACTCACCCTTCCCCTCACATCCTGTGAGATCCTCTGCTCTCTCCTTGGCGCATTCGCATACCTTAGGATTCACAGCCCATTGGAACGCCTGTTAATAAATGCCCGGAGGCATTCTCTTTAGTTGAACAATTAGGAAAGATTTCTTGGAGACTGAACCATGTGTGACCTAAATTGGCTTTTAAAATGCTTTTCAGAGCCCAGGGAGCAACATTTGAAGCATAATCGCCTCTACCTTGACATTAATTATGCACCATGGTGTTCAGAGAGCAACGCTGAGCCAGGAATATAAGTGTTTGTAAAGTAAACATGTCAAGCAAGGCAGAACATTGTAAAATGAAGAAAATATTAAAGCCAGTGCTGTTATGATCCATTTCCTCTCCTCGGTTTCCTCCATCCTAAGTCTCCTGTGTGGTGGATACAAAGGGATGGCATTTCCCCGTTCAGTGGAAGATTAGGTGGCTCGACAATAGTTATACTTTGGATTTCTTGAAAGGGGAAAAAAAGAGAGAAAACGGTGCTTTTTTTTTCCATTTTGTGGTTGAAAATAAAAGGGGCTTGCTGGTTTAAAGGGCTGCACAGCCTTGGGGGACCTTAGAAAGCATTCTCGATAGGGGTAATTGTGTTTCTATACAGCCCGTGAACTGTAATTTCATTCCCCTTTGTGCATTATCAAGGACATTTGTATGACAGCAGGACTGAGCAGTTCCTTAGTTCACCTATTCCTAAACCTTACATCTTCATTTAGTGTCATTAGCCCCCACAGGTGGCATCTTTATTAATTGTTACATACAAAACCCAGTGTCACAAAGGACCCCAGCTAAAGCAAGAGGCTTTAAGCATATATTCCAACAGCTGTAAAGAAAAAAATATATCAAGACAGCAACCAAAAATGTTCAAAGGATCCCAGTGGTTTTCTAAATAAATGTAGCATCCCTTCTATAAATCTCATGAGGAAGCTGAATTTAAAATGGGGAAGAAAATTAAAACATAAATGTAGAATAGCCTCAGTTGAATTGATGTTATCCAGCATCTGTACGTCCACTATGGTCCAACAACCATGGGGTATCACCAGTAGTTCTAAAGAACTCTCAGGGCCTCTCTCATGTTCGATTTGGAAATCAATAATTTAACCTACCCACAATATATTCATGTCTTCTGGATTAAATATATTTATTCTCACTGACAGCAGGTTCACTAAGTGTCCCTCAAAGTCGTTCTACAGATAACCATGTAATAAAATTTTACTCACTGGAAGACGGTGGAAATACATTTTCCCCCTGAAAACACTGCCTTAACTTCTGCCTTAACTTTTTTCTTCATAGCACCTCTCTGCCAGGCATCTCGAGTTGGTAGACTTTATGAACACATTAGAGGAACAGAACATTGAAGAAAAGAGGAGGTATCAAGGAAGAACTTATTGCTGGTGAGATAAAACCTAAGGAAGCCAGAGCTCTCTGCAGGTCAAAAACATTTACATTTTCTTTTGGAGAAAAAATGAGCATGTGCTTGAGGGCTGTGCATGATAATTGAAAGGCACAGCAGAATTGCAGTGATTAAAAAAGGAAACCTATCAAGTCAGGTGGCAAGTGTCTAGGCTTTAGAAAGATAATATCCTAACTAAGAGTCAGACCAATTGCTGTAAGAGTCAAAGGGACAGACATAACGTCTAGTAAGAACATAGTGATATAGAAAATGAATTATATCCACATATTTAAAATTCCATGAAGAAAAGAAACACAGTTTTCTATTTTCTTCAAAAACAAAGTGAATAGCATTTACAAAAGCCCAGATTTTACAGTGTCCTACAAAAGCTCCCCAGCACTTGAATTTTGAGTTGCCCAATTGAAGAAGTCAGTTCAGGGCCTTTGGAAAATTCCACCAGACCCCTCCCCTCCTGGAAGAGAAAGGTCATGGAACACTTAAGCACCCCTCTCCTCCAGAAGGCAGAGACTAATTACATTCTTGAGACCACCGGAGGTGGGTGCACCATCGTCCACCTGCGGGTGGGGGACGCTCTGAGCACATAGACACATTCCTCACCATTGGCCACCTACACACAAGAGAAGTCCTTGCCACCTCATTGCCTAAAGACCAATCAGTTTAAAAGTCACATTGTTCTGCCAATCACATTGTGCCTAATGGCTGCTGCTCTAAAAACTGTATAAAAACTCCCTGAACAGGTTGCATGTGGTCATTCTCTCCCTCCTTTGTGTGCAAGGCAACCCCAGCATGCTTGAACAATAAATTCCTCCTGCTTTTTGCATTGGTCTCCGAATCCATGTTGTTCACTTGGGGGGATCTCCGGTAAGCTAAGGCTCCCCAGAGTCTTACACAATGAAAAAAATAGACTAGCATAAGATCAATAAATATCTAATACTAGAGCTATAAAGTAGAAAGTGGAGGGGTTCTAATGGAATATATCCTATCAAATATCATGATTAAAATGACTTTTATCACAAAGAATGTTCTAAACCTTGATCAGCTTGAAGGATGTGGCAAAATCCACCTTATGAGTGACATCATTAATGCAACCTCCCAAAAACGTATAAGTGAAACTTTCAATAGTCAGAAGTCATACTTGGTGACAACACATTTTATAAACAAGGATGGTAACATGAATTTGACTCTTTCTTGCATAAACATTATTATATTTGAATATGAATGTCCTCCAAAAGCTCATGTGCTGAATGTCTGTCTGTTGGTTCTACTTTGAAAAGTGTTTGATTGAGTGTGGGGCCTAATTGGAAGAAGTAGGTCACTGGGGCATGTTTTTTAAGGTGTACCAAGTCTCTGGTCACCTCTTACTCTTAGTGCTTTTCCTTTCTTAGTAAGTTGTCCCTGTTTCTATTTCCAACCATGTGCCCTTGATCCAGTTTTGTTGTTCTGGGACAAAAGGCCAGAAACTTTATTGGGTGCCTTTCAGTTTCAGTCTATTCCTGTGACACCACCATGATGCTCAAGCATATAGTGCCATTGAGACTGAGAACTCTAAAACTGTGAGAAAAAAAAAAGTTCTTTGTTTATTATTCTCTCAGGCACCCTGTCACTGCAAGAAGAAATGCTAATGGGTTTGGAGAGATGGCTCTGTGGTTAAGAGCACAAATACACACAATTAGAAATAAATCACTTTTTAGAAAGAAAATTTGGGGAGCACAAACATACATGTGAACTGTTTCTCAAATTTGAGGTACAACTTGAGTATCAGGAGACACCAACATTAAATCATAGAATGTCAGAATTTATTTGCAAAGTCTTTTTTCCCACCATCTTTTACTTTGTCTAAACAATTCTGGCCTGCATATTATCTCATTTCAGTTAGATTTGCATTTCTTTTCCTTTGTACACAGCTGCAGCAAATGCATTGACCCCTTTCTCTGAAGTCACCTCTTTTATCTATTGAAATTTCTCAAGTCACATGTATATTCCCAGGGTGGAGACTCTTTCCTTATCATTCAATGTGAAAATGCACCCTAGGATCTAGGTTGGGATGTCTCATGGGAGTGGGCAGATTGGAGTGGTGCTGGCAGGAACAAGGTATGGAAGTTTAGAAGCAAATGCAATGTGGGTGGAGGAGAGTGTGTTGGGAGTTGGAAAGGAGCAGAGGTGAAAACACAATGAAGCTCAAGAGGTAAGTCGGCCACAAAACTTATATAAGTCGAGTTCAATGTCTGTTCCCAACAGAAGTCTGTTTCTAACAGCAAAGAGTAAATTCTAAGTATGACGTGAATAGGAATGGACTCTGTTTTGTAAGAGAATAACTTTTTGGAAGTAAAAAACAACGTGACAAAATGCTGTGATTGGCCTAGAGCACCCTCCCCCAGAACAACACAGGCTTTTGCTGTTGTTCTTTGTGACCCACCATAACTGGATAACAAGATCTTCTTCCTGAAGACACACTACTTTGATTGCAGAGCATAGACAAGTCTAGATGGAGCTGTAAGTGAAAACTGCATAGAGGCTGAGTGACTGCAGTGATGTGGGGGAGGCTGACTGACTGCTTAGAGCTGCAGTGATTTGGGAAGATTGGAATGTTGGAGGCCCAAAGGGTAATTACCTTATCTCTGGCTGGCTCTAGCTAAAGAGCCGTGCCTTGCCCACTTCTATGTCAGAACTAATCAACTGTAACTAATAGCAAAAAACCTTTTGGAATCTATAACTTAGCAGATCACTAACTTCCACTAACCCCAAAGCTAAGAATGCCACCAAACACCATCCTAGGCCTATAGAAAAAGCTTCTCCAATCTTAATGTAACCACCTTGCTAATATATCTGCCAATATATTTTTAAATTCCTTGATTTATGCTTTGTTGTGGTGGTAGTTCTGTAAAACTATAAAACTTCATGAAATGACATCTATATTGGAACATGAAATTAAGAATAACCTAATTCTGTGTTCCTGGGCCATGGTCAGTCAAAATGGCTACAAAATAATCTTTTAACCCTTTAAGATTAGAGTTTCAGTTTGGGTTTTTGTTGTTGTTGTGTTGTTTTGTTTGTTTTCTGTCAACAGAAATGACCTGAAAACCTCCCCCACCACTAGCTAGCTTTCATAGTTGTCAATGGTATTACCCAGAAGTTACCTTTATATTCCTAAATTACCTTTATATTCCTAAAATACTAACCTGCCAAGTATGAAGGTTATAGAGACAATCACTTCCTGACTATAGTTGAAGCCTGCTCCGTGGAAGGCAAGTCATGCTTACTACTATAAACTTGATCGAAATCCCATATCTCAGGAGGACATATAGTCAACTTGACTTCTAAATGTTTCTATTTATGTCTATCAATTAGTGTTGTTCTCAACCTTGGCCAGGGAAGCGTCTTTCTAGAGGGTAGTAGTTAACACAAAGACTCATAACAGGTCAAAATACTGAGAACGAATGATTGAAAGATACTCAGACTTAAATGGAATATCTAGATCACTACCCCAGAGGAATATAAAAGAAGTTGGGTAGAAAGACTATAGAAGCCAGAGTTGCAGAGTCCTATGTCTTCTAAACACAGATAACATGACTGTTATCTCAAGAACTGTTGTACTCAAGAACTCACTGCAACTATGTTTACCTGCACAAGAACTACACAAGACGAAGCCAACAAGAATATGAAGTCAACTTTCCAGCAGGCAACACCATTTGGATTCAGCAAGTTGCCAAAAGCATAGTTGGGTCAAGGTCGGAAGGGCCCATGTTGACACAGGTCTGCAGGAACTTGAAGCAGACAATAGGGATGGATATGACCAAGATACACCGTATATCTGTATGAAAATGTCAAAGAGTAAATAGAAGATAATATTTTTAGAAAGCTGTAGTTAACTAAAACCAAATCATGTTTTTTAATATTGTTCTTCATGTTTCAATGCTTACATAACAGAAAATTAATGAAGGCAACAGTGAACACAAAAAGCAAATTAATCCAACAAATATATTAGGACCTAATCTTTACGCTTTTATGTCTCCAGTATTGTAACTACAAGAACATTATAAAAGATCTAAACAGTGGCCCCCACTTTAACTGTTAGTAAGTAGAGCCCTTAAAATTTCAGGTGTAAAAGCACAGCTGCAATAACGATAGAATTTATTGTTTAGAGAAAAATCACAATATTTTTCAAATATGTCAATACAAATTATTGACATATATTACATACATACAAACCTATCATACATATATACATATATACATACGTATGTACAAATATATCACATACAAATTATAACTGGATGTGCCCAAAATATATACAGACTTGCATATCTTTGGACATTGGCATCTTCTTATTAATACTGCAGAATCATGTCAATTTTAGTTTGTGTCTTTATCAATGTGATAAAACACTCACCAATGCAAATTGGAGCAGGAGAGGATTTATTTGGCTCATATTTCTATATCACAGTCAATCATCATACTTCTATATCACAGTCAATCATCAAGGACAGACACCCAAGGTAGGAACCTGAGATCAGGAACTGAAGCAGAGACCACAGAGGAATGCTGCTTATTGGCTTGCTCCAGGTTCACCTTCAGCTAACTTTCTTACACAACTCAAAAGCACCTGCACTGGGATGGAACTTCCCAAAGTAAGCTCGGTGCTCTCCATCAATCAGCACTTTTTAAATGCCGAAGATGTGCATAGGCCTATATGATAGAGGAAATCCCTCAATTTAGGTTCCCCTTTCCCAGGTGTCTTTAGTGTGGGTCAAGTTGACAAAAAACGAACCAACACACTCTCTCTCTACTAATCTGAAGCTAATAAAATGTATCTGCAGAATAATACTCCAGGCATTGATTTCAAGTACAGTCCCTCAGCATACGTGATAATGAACAGCCAGTGTTCCATTCTTCCTTGCCTCTAAACTTCTAAGCATTAACCAAATGTACAATGAAGGGAAACATGTGTCTAATACTGAGGAGCTTTTCTACAAAGCACAAAGCAGTCTCCTTACTGTAAGGTTTTATTTTTTTCCCTTTTACTCTCACAAATTAAGAGCTACACTCTAGACAGCAACTAGATGTCTCCCCTCAAAAGCAGTGTCATGAACTCAACTGTTAGTTATAAAATTACTCGAATGTTAAGCAGCATTGAAATTGCTTGTGTCATTCCAAGGTCATCTCTAGCAACTATAAGTGAGAGAAAAAATGAACGAAAGTGGTTAAGAATGATTCCACTGGACTCTTCTCAGAGCTTTTACTTTCTCGAAAACAAGGATCACATCATATGCCATGGCTTTGGAGGATGCTAAAATATTGGAAGTGATTTATTCCTAAATGTTCTACGGTGAATTTTGAAAATCAAAGTGCGTTTCTTTTTCCAGGGGACTGAAAAAAGGAGAATGAATTGAAAGAGGGTAAGGATAAGGAAAAGGGATAGAGAGACATGGAAGTGTGTGTTTCATTTGAGTACCACACTGCCAAATGTCAAATCCCTAGAATAGAATTCTCTACATAGCTTTATAGGAAGCTGTCAGTGTTCCTGCCTAGACAATGGACTTCCTGAGCGGACAGTCTGGCAGAACTGGTGTGCACCTTCCCAAATTTAAATCTCTGAAAATTTCAAGCCAACCTCCAGTGGCTTGAAAACATCATTTGCAGAAGAGTTAAGCTTTGTAGGAAACCAGTACTGAATCAGAAATTGGCAGGAAGCACTTTCTATCCTCTTGCCATGAGCTTCTCTATTTCAAAGGCGTTTCTTTCAAAATGAAATCTACCGAGAACAGATCCCAGGTGTTGACAGCCAGCTGGTTGTATCTCTTTTCATCAACTGAAGAACTTCCAATGTGGTTAGTGGCACAGGATGAAACTAATGCTAATATTTTTCACAATGGCACTACCACTAATAGCAAAAATAATCTTAAAATTAAAGCTTTCATGATTGTCTAAAGTATAATGAAGTTAAAAGATGACAAGATAAATAGTCTAAATAGTTTTGCCAGTGATGCATAGAAACAAATTCTATACTAAACTTACTTAAAGTATACATAGAAATGTAAGATGCACTGAAAGGTACTTTTCCGTTATTCTTATAACTGTCCATCTGCAAATCTACAATGAGTTTGTTGATTCGTTTTGCCTTAATGGAAAAACAGCTAAGCTGCCTATGCAGTTATATTTTCCAAAATACTTTGGCAGGTTTACATGCATTCATTTTGATTTTTTCTCTCCTTTTTCTTTTACATAAGTGACACAGTAGCCACTGTGTTCGCTACCCACCACTTCAAAAACAAAAAATTATTTCAGTGATATATTGGGTGTTCTAGCATCCAGTATTGTGTGGACTTGAGTAGTCTTGCCTAAAATCGTGGTCTGGAAGGTGTTGTAAGATATGAAGACCCTAATCACCCTGTGGCCCAAATGTTCTATTGCTATTAGGGAAAATGAAAAGCTATTGTTGGTAACATTTGTCAAGGTTTTAATTAGAACTAGAGAGAAAGGTGTGATGGAAAAGCAAAGCTGAATTAAAAACCCCAAGAGGCTTCAGAGGGCCAGAAGAAGAAAAAAATGAAACTGGAATATGGAAAGACCAGTCCTAGGAAGTAATGGAGAGAAGAGGAAATTTTCAAATTTTCCTCTGCATATATAAATTTGAAACCATGTCCAGAATGTATACTATAACTAATGATTTAGAAACTATTTGGGTTTATTTTTTCCCTAATTATAAAACTAACACTTTATCTAGGGAAAAATGGAATACTATTTACAGAATAATCATCACCCATTCTTTTACTCCCTAGAGATAACCTCCATGAATGGTGTTTTGTATTCATCCCATAATTGTTAATATTTATGCTTCATACAACTAAAGACAAACCTAATACAATCTTAATGTCCTAACTGTATTTTACTTTTCCCAATGCCAGTATAATGTCTTTTAACACACACACACACATATATATGCATATTATATTTTAAATGTGTTAATATATACTCAAGTTTGAGCAGAATTGGGTGTTTTTATATCCACAGATTCATAATTATTTTTTAAACCCCACTCATAATTCATAATCACTAAAATCTGGAAGTGAAAAATGTCATTCAGTAATTGAATGGATAATCTCTGAAACATTCAGATAATGTACAACTCTCCAGTTATGAATGGAATGAGTTCTCAAATCCACTGCAAAGACACAGATAAACCTTAAATTCATAGTGCATATTAATAAGGATATGCAAGAGATATTCTGAACTAAATAACTTTAGAAATGACATAAATAAAAAAGACTAAAGGCAAAAGGATGAGCATAGAAATATTTGTTTCCATGGGGGTATGCATGAACAATTCCAAAACCACACACACATACACACACACACACACACACACACACACACACACACACACACACACACAAGTTGAAGAGCTAAGTAAATCAAAGGCTAAGAAAAGTAAGGACCAGATTTCTTTCAATTTGAAAATAAAGTTATAGAAAAAAATCTAAGAGTAGAGACTAAATGACCAGCGAAATTCTGCAATATTGGAGACATTGTCTGCATGTAGAAGAATGTAAATAGATCCATATTTATCACCCTGCACAAAACTCAACTCCAAGGGGATCAAGGACCTCAACATAAAACTGGATACACCAAGTCTAATAGAAGAGGAAATGTGAAATAGCCTTGAACACATCGGTACAAGAGACAATTTTAAGAACATGACACCAATGTCTAATGCTCTAAGATCAACAATTGATAAATGGGACCTCATGAAACTGAAAAGCTTCTGTAAGGCAAAACACACTGTCAAGAGGACAAAATGGAGCCAATAGGTTGGGCAAAGTCTTCACCAGCCCTACAACTGACAGGGACTAATATCCAAAATATAAAAGAATTCAAGAAGTTAGACTCCAACAAACCAAATAACCCAATTTAAAAATTGGCTATGGAACTAAAAAGAGAATTCTCAATAGAAGAATCTTGAATGGCCAAGAACCACTTAAAGAA
>CM052705.1:94581526-94623517 GCA_028551405.1 Uromys caudimaculatus | reverse complement strand
CAGGAACAGCTGTGGGAAAAAAACAGGAGAAAAGGCCAGAGAGCCAGGAGAATGAATGGAAATCAGCAGCTGCCAGGGGTGAGGGGGTTGGGAATCTCTAGAAAGTCCCAGAGACCTGGGATGAAGGAGGTTCCCAAGAATTAATGCAGGCAACCTTAGCTGAGATACCAAACAGTGGGGACATGAAACCTGAAGAGGTTACCTCCTATATCCAGGCAGGACCCCCCAGTGGAGGGATAAAGACACCAACTTACCCACAAAGGTTTGACCCAAAATTTGTCCTGTCTAAAATGCAGGGACAAAGATGGAGCAGAGACAGAACAAATAGTTAACCAATAACCAGCCCACCATGAGACCCATCCCATTGACAAACACCAATCACTGACACTTTTAATAATACTCTGCTATGCTTGCAGACAGGAGCCTACCATAATTGTTCTCTGAGAGGCTCTACCCAGCAGCTGACTGAAACAGATGCAGATAACTACAGCCAAACACTGGAAGGAGGTTGGAGATCTGAAACTCTTATACAAGAGTCAGGAGAAAGACTGAAGGACCTGCAGGGGATAGCAACTCCACAGGAGGACCAAGAGAGTCAACTAACCTGGACCCTGGGAACTCTCAGAGACTGAGCCACCAAGAAAAGAACATACACAGGCTGGTACATATGTAGCAGCTATACAGCTCAGTTCCCATGTGTTCCCCAACAACTGGAGCAAAGGCTATCCCTACAGCTTTAGCCTGAATGTTCTATCTGTTCCCCAACAGGGCTGCTTCATCTGACCTCTGTGGGAGAGGATGAGCTTAATCCTACAGAAAATTGGTGGACCAGGGTAGGGGGATACCTAAAAGTGTAGTATTAGGAGATATTCCTAAAATGTAATAATAGCATTCAGGCCTTGGCAATAAACAAAAGCTCTCTTGTTGGACTTTAGGCCCACTCAGCAGGAGAAAAATTATTCTTGGTCCTGGAAACCAACCAACTACCTGGGGCTATTGAGGTTATGGATCTTAGAGGACAACCTACTATCACTATTTTACTAAACCAGAATACTTCCTAACTGCAGTCTAAGTATTTATTCTTATACCTAAGGCAAGTTTAGTTCCCAATAAAGCAAGCTTCTCTTTCAACAGACACAGGCCATTACAGAAAACCACAACTGGTCAAAATTCTGAGAATAACTACTCATGAGATGTCTAACCTCAATGGCTACATCTACAACACAACTTCTGTACCTAGGGCTCAGGGAGCATTGCAAAAGAGGGGCAGAAGGGGTATTAAGAGCCAGAGAACCAGAGAATCTGCCATGAAGGTGTGTCTCCTAGAAATGACAAGGAGTGTCACCTATGCTAACTCAACAAAATGGCTACCTAAACAAGACCTGAACAAGGACAATACCAATAGACATGCTAACAGAAAAGGGGGAAAACACACAGGGCAAAACCTCTAGACAAAGAACTATGGGTGATTGAGGATGCTGAGAGTGGGGGAACTAGTCTTCAGCCAGGGATAAGCCCCCTAATTGGTTATCCAATACCAAATATGAACACTGAAACCATATACATGTAACACGAATGTACTCATCAGGCTGTGTGTGTGTGGGGAGGGTGTGTCTGGGGGGGGTGACAATAATAATTAAAGAGGAAGCCAGGAGTTTGGGCAGAGGCATGGAAGGAGTTGAAAGAAGAAAGGGGAATAAAGAAGAAGAATGTAAACATTATTTAATTATTAAGAGGGTTAATTTTCAAAAAGGTAACCTGGAGGTAAAATAATAGTACAGAAATTTGATAAACATCATGTCAACTATGTGTTCTAGCTTGCATCAATATGACCAGCAACATGTTGATAAGTGCATCTTTGATACCATGTATGAGAACAGTACTTTACCTCTGTGGTTTTCCTTCTCCAGGGCATTCTTGGAAAGACAGGACCAGAGGACATCAAAACTGACATGGTCCCAAATCAAGGAAAGCCTGAGAAACTTACAGTACAGATGAGCCTAAAACCATGGCAACTAAATATGGTATTCTGAATACGGGCTCTTGGGCAACAAAAGACTATTAGATAAAAACTAAGGAAATCTGAATGAACATTGCACATTGGTTAATGCATCAGTATTGATTTTTTTCTTTGGAACAAATGTAGAGCAATAATATAAAATGTTCATAATAAAGAAAAATAAATGTAGCTTATATGAAAATTCTGTCAGTTCTTTGTAAGAGTTAACAATTTCTCTAAATAAAATGTTATCTAAAATTGCTCTAAATAAAAAGTTATCTTTAAAAATCATTAGAAAACAAAAACATTTTGCTTCAAAACTATTGTCCATATTTCTGATTATTTCCAGGGAACTAGAATTGCTGGCTAATAGTACAGTGATATTTTAGGCCTACATTGCTTAGTTGTTTGCCATTGATTCTGTATTCATTTGTGAGTGAGGATTCTTTGACAATATCCCTAAAGTGGCTTGGATCTCGAATCTTCCTCATAGAAGCCAACAAGGTAACAAATGCAATTTTAATCTAGCAGATTTTAAAATAAATAAGATACATAGAGGGTGTCTCAGTCAGGGTTTTTATTCCTGTACAAAGCATCATGACCAAGAAGCAAGTTGGGGAGGAAATGGTTTATTCAGCTTACACTTCCATATTGCTGTTCATCACCAAAGGAAGTCAGGACTGGAACTCAAGCAGGTCAGGAAGCAGGAGCTGATGCAGAGGCCATGGAGGGATGTTACTTACTGGCTTGCTTCCCCTGACTTGCTCAGCTGGCTTTCTTATAGAGCCCAAGACTACCAGCCCACAGATGGCACCACCCACAATGGACCCTCTACCCTTGATCAGTAATTGAGAAAATGCCTTACAGCTGGATCTCATGGAGGCATTTTCTTACCTGAAGCTCCTTTCTCTGTGATAACTCCAGCTTGTGTCAAGTTTACACACAAACCAGCCAGTACAGAGGATAACAGTAATGTTACATGAATCATATGAACTACTCAGCATTTTGGGGGGGGGGGTTCCAATGATGTAGAGCTGGACCCAGAATCTTGTACCCACTAGTCAAACACTCAACCCCTAAGCCACACTCACAGCCTGATTGCGGACTTCTGGCTAGTTACCTAACTACTCTACATGCCAGTCTCTCTAAGCCATACAACAACAATGATCAGAGAGCATTGTCAACGCATTCAGAGAAAAATTGTAGTGCACATAAACCAGTTAGTACAGTGAGTGTGTACGGTGTTTATGATTACTGAGTTTTAACTGTTACTCGTTTACTCAAGTAAATAGCTGTGTTGAATTTTCAAAAAGGATTGGAGATAACAGTAAACAGTACACACCCCAACTTCATAAGACATATAGTTATGTAGTGTTGGAGACATGCCCAAGAAATTACAGTACTGCAGGAAGTGTGCAAAGAAGTGAAGAACAAGCAGAAATGGAAACACAAATATGTGCTCACAAATAGAGTCCTGAGGAATGGGACTGGCTGGGCCAGACCTGGTGAATTTTCAGGACTTAACCTAGGGATGAGAACTCTCATTTCTCCAGGGCCCACTTTTTTTCCAATCCCAGTAGATGTTGCACCAGTAGCTCTGTGTTAGCCAAAGTGGATGTATGTATACTGTGTATTATAAATCTGCTAAGCAAGGCTCTTCCCCTGCCTTACTCCTAAAGGCCGTTGAATAGCATTTGCCAACACAACTCTGCTTTAGTCAGTCAGCTTTCAAGGGAAGAACGTAGACAATGAAGAAGTAGACAAAAGGTGATGGCCAGACTCTGAGTGGTGTTGGGCAAAGCTAGCACATAAATATTGGTGAGGACAGAAGCAAATGAGAACCAAACTCTATAAGCCAAAGTAAAAGATTAAGAACTAATCCTCTGGCACAGGGGGAGCACCGATGTGTGTGGAATGGAAGCTAGAAATGGTTTGAAGGTTAGAGAGCGTTCCTCTGGGAGGGCAGGGCAAACTTGCAAATAGAAACACTTAATTTTTATTGGACACACTGATAACTTGGATGTGACCGTTGCCTCTTCTCCACGGGATGATGTAATGGAAGTGTCATTATGAGCTGACATTTGAAGATGTCTGAGTTTTTCCTTTGTATGTTCTACCTGGATTTTCATTATGGTGGTTGCTACTTTCACGGGAAGTGTCACAAAGCAGGAGATTGAGGCTTAGCACTTTTGACAGATTTATTACATTCCTAACTGTTCCTAGAAAGGTCACTTCTTCGCAACCCTAGAGCTGTGAAAGGATCAAGACCTGCGATTACAAACTAAATGAAGAGACTGTTGAGAGCAAGGCGAGAAATAGTAGTGTCCAAACTTGGGCAGTGTGAGTGGCTTTGAGATATTTAGGAGAAGTTCATAGTGATGGTTGAATGAATGGAGAAGAGTGAGAGACAAGAGGGTTAGAGTAGCAAAGATGCCCAGATAGCTGATGAATCCGAACTGAGTCTTTAAGCTGTGTTTATTCACAGATGCAATCTGAGAAGAGAGTGGATTAGCACCCTAAGCATCAGTCCGTCTTGTTATTTAGCCTGCAGATCATGTAGAGCAGGGGAAACAATAGAAGCCAGTCATTCCAAAGTCTAGTTTTGTCTCACCAGTCAGACCATCAGTGTTGTAGCAGTAATATATGACATTAGGGCTATTTCCCATGTGTTTCTTTTCTGTCGGAAAGCAAGAATTCACAAACATCAGGGCTACTAAGTCTGTGCTCCTCTCTCGATCTAGCCATTTGAATGACATCGGAATTGCAGGTTAATTCAGCACAAACAAATCTTAGCAGTACGTACATGTAGAGTCTTTCCTGCAGTGTGCCTGTCAGTTACTTACAAAATAGTAACTCGGATGCTGGGTTGTATCACCTGAGCAGCAGCAAATGATGGAAATGAAAAGAGATGGGGCATGTGTCAACTACTGAGTTGAAAATATCTTTGCATATTCTTTTTCTCAGGATTGGATTTTTATTTTGAATTATGTATGTGGGAGGAACGTGTGAGGGTGGGGCCAACAGAGGCCAGAGGTATCAGATTCCCTGGAGTCAGAGTTACAGGTGGTTATGGGCACCCTGAAATAAGTTCTGGGAACTTAACTTGGGATCTTAAAAAGGAATAATATAGGTGTATATCTGTGTGTGTGTGTGTGTGTGTGTGTGTGTGTGTGTGTGTATGTGTGTGCATGTGTGTGTGTGCGTCTATGTGTCTGTGTGTCTGTGTCTGTGTGTGCATGTGTGTCTGTGTCTGTGTCTGTCTGTGTGTGCATGTGTGTCTGTGTCTGTGTGTCTGTGTCTATGTGTACCTTAAAGGGAAAATCTCACTTTGGAAAAAGAAAAGCCAGAAAGAATAAAAAGATAGAAAATGCTTCTCGCAGATGATGGAGACAAAGTAGGAATGTGAAGCTCTCTAGAGCCAAAGAAAGCAAGGATATCTTCAAAAGGAAGGATAGCAAGCAGCCTCCAAGAAAAACAAGGACTGAGACACGCTTTCTTTCTAAATCTACCATGAGAGTGAAGATCATTCCCGGGAACCAGACTGTAGATGTCCCAGAAAACGTCAGTAGCACGCTGAAGGAGTACAGTTAGCATGAAGAGCCCCGGAGGAACTGTGAAGGGAAATGTCAGTGCAGGATTCAGAAAAAAAAGAAAGGGTTTCAAATTCACAATAGTGCAGAAATAGACAGGAATTGGCCCCTGTTAACACCATCTGTAGTAACAAAGAGAACATGATCAAGGATGTTATGTTGAGCTTCTTACACAGGAGGGGTTCTGTGTAGGCTCAGTTTCCCATCTGTGTTGTAATGCTTGTTGAAATGAGTGATTTCCTGCATGACAAATACATCTGGAAGGTTTGTGTGATGTTACATATTGTCTGACCAGCTTCTCCAGCCTTAGAACATGTTATCTGTCTCTTCACTTGATTCAGAATTTACTGTTGCACAGAAGCTTTTGAATTTCATGAGGTCCCATTTGCTGATCATTGGACTAATTTTATGAAATACGGGTGACTCATTAAGAAAGAGGAGACCTAGAAAGGGGGAAACATTGGAAATGTAAATAAAGTATCAAAAAATAAAAATAAAAAAAAAGAAATTAGACAAAAAAAAAAAAGAAAAAAGAAAAAAGAAAGTGCTCAGCTATGCTTCTATCTTAAAACATTCACTCTGTTTTTTTCCTCTAGCAATTTCCGAGTTTCGGGTGTGTCATTAAAGCCTCTGATTCATTTGGATTTGATTTTTGTGCCAAGTTGAAGTCAATGATGTAGTTCTAGTCATGTACAAGTGGATATCCAGTTTCCCTAGTGCCATGTGTTAAAGAAGCTGTCTTCTTTTGTCATGGGTATCAAAAATCAGGTGGCTGTGGCTGCATGGATTTGTGCCTGGATCTTCTATTCTGGTCCATTGATCTACATGTCAAGAAACACGAATTCTTGAAGGAAATGACATTGGACTTATATTAAACCCAACTTCTTTGATTATGTAAGTCATAGCCATTAAAAAACAAGGCTATCAGGAAAAAAATGGATGTCATTTGTGTGATGGAGAAAAGGAAGAATCTGTCAGACTGAACAACAAAATCTAATATGGAATTTATAAGGAATAAAACTTTTCCAGCTATGAAGTCAAGATGATGACTGCTTACTGAGAGATATTTGTAATATTTTAAAGATAGAAAGAAGGAAGGAAGAGAGGCAGGAAGGAAGGGAGGGAAGAAGGGAGAGAAGAGGAGGAAGGGATGAACAGAGGGAAGGGGGAAGAAAGGAAGAAATCAAGAAGAGAAAGTCTGGCTTAAAAGTAAGCATTGATTTTTCCAGTGTGGGTCTCTCTAACAGACACTTAATGAGCCATTTCTGTACAGTGGTTGAGGTGAAGTCACAGGGTAAAATCAGCAAAGGTGAATAAATAAATAACAAAGGTAAATTATTTTCAGCCTTAGCTTATGGTTTCTGCCTAGTGAGCTAAATCACAAATTTCCTTTATAACAAATATATGACCTAACTCACAGCTTTTAACTCTATACAGTAAGAGGTATGAATATCTTCTTGTCTAAGAACAGGGGGTTTTACAACTACAAAATGTCTCATATTTTATCTTAATCATTCTTCTCATTCTATGATGGTTAGGATGTGAAAATAGTAGTCTTCTCCATTCTCCACCCCCCAAAAAAACTCATACTCTAAGGAAAACCCATACTCATGGAAGAAAGGAAGCTGGTTACACCCTGGCATTGGGACTTGTGAAAGTTACCAACGCTTGAGAAGCCAGAGCTGAGTCCAAGTTCTATATAAGAAAATGAGCATTTATTAGAATTCCTCCCCAGAGTTTGTGCAACAATTTACCATTTAAAGCGATGTAAAGAATATGAAGGAGCCAGGATGAAGAGGTGGCTAAGTCAGTGAAGTATTGGTCACAGAGGTATAAAGAGATGATTTCAACTTCCCAGAACTCATACAAAATTTGAGAGTGTCAGCCAGTGCCTACAATCCCAGGGCAGTCCTAGAAGAGACAAATGAATCCCTGGGGGATGCTGACGAGCCAGTCCAGCTGACTCAGTAACTTCAAAATTCGATGTAAAACCTTGTCTCAAAAATAAGATATAACACAAGTGTTGATCTCTAGTTTCCAAATGCTCTCATGCAGCCATGCACGTGCATGTGCACTCCCACACAAAAACACATACACGTGAAAAAGGAAAGAAGAGGAACCAAGAAAGGCAGTACAGAGTTGGAGGAAGTACTGCAGATTAAGTGTGGAATCCAAATTCAATACCATTAGCTGGTAGCACATGTTTTGACAAGATTTTAAATTAAAAACTATAAACTCAGTTTCCTCCTCTCTAAATGAAAAAGTTGATTCACGTCTTTATTATATTTCTTTCCTATTCTAGTTTTCTTCGTTCTGTCAATGAAAATGTTAAAATAGGTTGAGAAGAAAGGAGAGAGGTAAACATGCTCTCAGATCCAGTGTTAAGTCCAACTAGCTTCAAGAGTTTTGAACTATGTTCAAAGACTAGCAATTTCCCTACCAGAACACAGTTCCTAGGCTACTTTGTTCAGCTATAAATTTTCATGAAAATAGGTCTCTATCCAGAAGTTATTTCCTGAAGAAAATTGGAACCAAAGCAAAACAAACAGAATAGTTTCTATTTTGATTTTTTTTACATATTGTGTTCTCAAACTTTAGAGACAACATGTTTTTATTCAGATGAATTTGTCAGATATTACTCAATTGTTTTTATGGCAAATATAAAATTGAGTGGGTTATAAATCTTGTCTTCAAAGATTCCATTATATAGAAGAAACGGGTATATAATTTAATAGGACAAGTAAAATAACATGAATGTCCATGCAAAGGGATCCATTGGCTATATCTACAGTCTTCTGATAGAAAAGGCAGCATCCTTTCCTTGATCCTATAAAATAGTTCCTTTATTATTAGAAAATAGAAGATGGTGATAACTTCTTGTTGGTGGGACAATTGAAATTTTAAAAGCAGATGTCAAAGTACAGAGAATTGACAAGAAAGTGTTATAAATATGTAGACAGAGTATAATTTTACATGCTTGGAAATAAACATTTATTTTCAACCTAATGAAATTTGTCCTTGTGTTTATTAAAATAATAGCAAAGACATTCGTCACAGTGTCCTCTCTTTGAAGATTGTGAGGATAAATTAGTGTTCAGTCAAAGCAGAAAAGATAGCTGCATGTGTGTATTCTTTTTTACAAATGCCAAGTATCTTAATATTATATAAAATTGAAATTGCTCAATAAGCCATTTTTGGGTGATTGCATAAAAAAAGGAGTCCCCTCATAATCAAATCACCTCATATCAAATATGAGGTTCTTAATGACATAAATATGCTTTCTGTAATAAGATAAATAATAAATTTACAAGAATTTATAGACTACTTTCAGAATTTCCCAAAGAATATCAAATATATCTTATTAAACATATATAACAACTATTCTCATTATTTTAATATATGAAAGCCCCAAGCTCAGAACAACTAAAGCATTTGCTTGAGTTCACTCAACCAGTCACTAGAACCTTAAATATTTAGAATTTTAAACACAAATTCTTATCCTAAATTCAGCCACCTGTTTTACTGCCCTTACAAAAAGAGAATTAAATCATGTTATTATCTTGTTCATATTTATATACCAAGAGAAACATTATTTGGCCATCACACTAATTTCAAGGAAGTGCACCGTTTTGTTTTGTTTGGAAGTTTCATATATTTTTGGTTCTCGGGCATTTCAGAATTTACCCAAGATCAATCTATACAAATCATGAAGACAGAGATCAAACCCAATACACATCACCCCAACTCTAAGTCTTCTCTTGATTCTTTGATCCAATATAATCTATGCTCTGAGATAATGGATGATTTCTCCTTTTAACCACCTTCATTTTGAGGGAAAAACTCAGAAGTAAATTTCCAAAATTCTTTCACATAAATAGTTATGTATTTATTAAGGTGAAAATCTTTGACACTTTACCATCATGTCTAAAGAAGTCAGAGATGAAGGAGCTATGCCTGTCCCCTTTGTCTCTTTTCTATGAAACCAGAAAAGACAACAAATCTATGTGTGTCCATTGGTGTTGATTTGCCAAGTGCTTCATTCTCCTTCTAATATGTGCCCTTTTTCCAAATATCGACCTGGAAAAAAGTGAAAGTCACTCAATCAATTCTTCAACCTTTCTATAAAACGCTCCCATCGGATGCTCACACAAAGAAGCTTTTATTCCCCTCTTGTTCTTCATCAGCACCACTAGTTGCTCGTCCAAGTAGTCTGCCCGGATGAGTTATAAAAGATTACACAGGAGGATGAGTGTGGAATAAGAAGAAATGCAGGGCTAATACATCAGTCCAACAAAGATAAATATCCAGCTGCACCACCATACTTCAAGAGAGAACTGTTGGCTATACAGCTCCTGACATGATAAATTTTATGACCAAATGTGAGGGCATTTCATAACCCCAGGTCTACCATGGATGATTGGTCCTTCTCTGATGGGGTCAATTGTGATAAATTGCCCTGTTGAACTCTCTCTGAAATATGACATTTCAGCTTAGCTCAATACTCTTTGATCCGCATGCCCCAGTTATCCTGAAGGCATTTTCTACTTAGAAGGATGAAATGGTATCAGGTATGCCCTTCTTGGATCCCTTATTGCTTCATTAGTGGTGGAAAGGAGAAATGTAGGATCCCTCTCCTAGAAATACTGTGGGCAGATTTTTTTCTAGACTGGCAAGAGACAGAGGGTATTGTCCTCACAGAACAAAAGAAGAAATAAGACAGCCTGTTCAATTTCCTGCATCTTTTGTTAATCCCCCTGGGGTGGAGTCACAACTCCATTTTTCTTTATGTTATCATTCTTCATCCATAGAAACTTGAGCAATCAATGAACTGAGGCTATGTATTTCTCCAAGGAAACTGTCAATTATCCAGACCAAGAAAGAATGATGAGTCTGTCCACAGTTATTCAAGTGCCTTGCATTAGGGAAGAAAACTTGAAAGCATGTTTATACCACTCTAGTTTTTTAGCCTTTCAAGACTGATTTATGAATGACAGCAATAAAAGTAATGTATGCTACCTGCAGGTGAATGTCACGATAAACTGTCTCCAATTAATTCACCTATGTACACAAAGTACACTGTCATATCTGAAACTGCACAAAATGATTATATGATGGACAAGTTTTAGACTTCTCTGGAAATTGTACTCTTGATCTGTGAAATAATGATTGTTAATTACATTCTCCCAATGTCCTTCCAGCCATAGCAAAGCTTCTGGAAGTTAGTACAACAATGCACTTGAAGGAACAGACTCAGGAATCAGACAGCCTAAGTTAAACACCTGGATCCTTGGTTAAGAATTGAGACATCATTTTGGTGGATTTTTCCTTTGATGAGTATAAAGTGTTCTGGGATGGGGGTAGGAGTTCCCAGGAGTCAATGTGGTTGACCTTAACTGAGATGCATAACAGTGGGGACATCGAACCTGAAGAGCCCATGTCCTATAGCCAGGCAGGACCCCCAGTGGAGCAATAAGGACATCAACCCACACACAAAACTTTGACCCAAAATTTGTGCTGT
Organism: Uromys caudimaculatus; assembly: GCA_028551405.1. NCBI lineage: Eukaryota > Metazoa > Chordata > Mammalia > Rodentia > Muridae > Uromys > Uromys caudimaculatus. The sequence goes on along the minus strand of CM052705.1, from coordinate 94,612,410 downwards.
CTAAAAGAAATGTAGGGACAAAGATGGAGCAGAGACTGAATGAATGGCTAACCAATAACCAGCTGGACTTGAGACCCAACCCATGAACAATCACCAATCGCTGATACTATTAATAATACTCTGTTATGCTTGCAGACAAAAGCCTAGCATAACTGTCCTCTGAGAGGTTCTACCCAGCAGCTGACAGAAACAGAAACAGATACCCACAGCCAAACATTGGTCAGGGACTCTTATGGAAGAGTTGGAGGAAAGATGAAGGCCCTGCAGGGGAAAGGAACTCCACAGGAAGACCAACATTGTCAACTAACTTGGACCCCTGGGAACTCTCAGAAACTGAGCCACCAAGCAAAGAGCATACACGGACTGGACCGAGGTCCCCCGGCATATATGTAGCAGATGTACAACTCAATCTCCATGTAGGTCCCTTAACAACTGAAGAGGGGGCTGTCCCTAAAGCTGTTGCCTAACTGTGGTATTCATTTCCCATCAGAGCTGCCTTTTCTGGCCTCAGTGGGAGAGGATGTGCCTAACCTGCAGAGACTTGATGAGTCAGGGTAGGGGGATACCTATTGGGGAGCCCATCCTGTCAAAGGGGAGGGGATAAAGGGAGGGACGCTATGAGAGGAGAATGGGAGGCAGCATTTGGTATGTTAATTAATTAACTAATTAATTAAAAAGACAAAGAAGAGATTGTATATTAAAATATACTACACTTTTTAAAACACTGGATCCTTTATACTGCTAGCTTATCAAACTTAAGTGTACATTCTATGAAATAGAAGCGATCACAATAGCCTGATTTCATGGAGCTGAGGATTAGGTATAGAAATATATGTAAAGTGCATATACAAACAGACGGAAGACTAAGTGTTCTGTAAGGGTTATTCACTAATGCCCTCGGTTTGTATGTCATATATATGAATCATTATCAAGCTGGCTAGAGCAGTGTACATTTATAACCCCAACATTCTGAAGCTGAGCACAAGGGAGCTCCACCTCCATGGGTGCATCTTAGGCTAGACAGAAAGTCCTTGTCTCAAATAAGTGAAAAAGCAAAACCACTTATTTATGTGATAAATGCTGCTCTGTGTATGAAAATAATTGACAGTGCTCTTAGTAACTCACCTCCACCTATAATTAGATTCCAACAAATATGTAAATTGCTATCAACAAACGCTAGAGAAAGACTGTCTAGATTTAGCATGTACCACAAATTTTCATCTTCTTTACCAATATAATTATCACCATCATCACAAGGGGCAACATCATACATCTCTCCCTCCCTTTAGGCAGCCATAATCCCACACACAGACACTCATACCAAAGTAATTAGAGCTCTTTGGATCCAGTACTTCTGCCCTTTCCCCCTTTTTGCCCTATTTAAATACAAATGCCCATGAGATGCATTCAGTAATGTTTCGATGATGATGATGATGATGATGATGATGATGAGGAGGAGGAGGAGGAGGAGGAGGAGGAGGAGGAGAGTGAATTTTGAACTGAACTGAAGTTGAGGATAATGAACTTAGGCTAGTGAATTGCATCTGTATTTTTACAGTATGTATGTAAGTTGTACAGTTTCTGTTCATTGATTTACACAACCCACCAAATATCAGGCCCAGAACAGGTTGTTCGTTGAGACCCAAATAATGATATAATGTATCAAAGACTCAACAAGCCTGTGGTTAAATTAAACAGTGTTCATTCTGGAAGCAAAAAGTTACTTACAAAAAAAGTATAGTGTTCACTGCTTCCCTTTCATAAAATTTTGCTGTGGTCTACAGATACCTTTTTCTAGCCACGCCTTTGTCATATCAATTCTAGTGAAGCTGTTGACTGAATAGTCTCAAAGGTATTAGCCTATTCTAATGTTTTGGGGAAGAAAGTAAAAAACAACTCCCCATGATTAGGGCTTAAGAAAATAGGAAGAGGCAGGAAACATAATGCACTGTATTAAGTAATGACTACAAGAATGTGCACAAAATTGATTATTTCTGGATAATCTGCTTGTGGGTGAATTTTAGTAATATCTTGAAATATCTGTCTTCTTTATTCTTTTCCTGCACAATTGTTATATATACCGCCAAAAAAGAGTCAAACATGACCAGCTTCCCTGGAAAACTACATCTGGAAAAATTATGGTGGGTATTCCTTACCTCCCACTGATTAATGGTTCAACTCTCAAGCAACAGCTGACACATAATGGTAAAAGTTACGGACTTTGGAGTGAATAGCCCAACTTTTCCCTTTGGTAATATATTCAACCACAAATAGCTCATCTGTCCTCTTGAAAGCTCAGATTCAGCATTTATCAAATGCAGAGCTTCACAATTGGCAGGCATGCTTCTTGGCTGTCTATCTACAACTATCAGTACAAGAGAGTCATTCCTATTCTTTATCTTCCACATGAGCAAATGGAGACTATGGGGCAGGGTGTAGAGAGAACACATGAAAGTGTACATTACAAATCCCCATGTTTCCACATACATTTTGTGGTAGTTCTTACTGTTAAGCCACTCTAATGTTTCACCCAGATGTTAGAGCATGGCTGCCTAGGTAACTGTAGTAACACAGACAAAATAAATGAATAAACATATTCATCTTAATTTCAAATATAGAAGTAAGTAGCACTTTCTCTTTAGTTCAAACTTCAGCTAATCAACATAGTCAGTGTATGTCCTATTCTCCAGTGGATCTTACAAGCACAGTCCCTGGAGGACAGCAGGAGCTCAGTGAGAGGAGCAAAACTCTTCCAATGAACAGTGCAAGTCCACCTGTTCCCTCACAAAGATGCTTGGTCCCATAGTCGGGTTACTGACAGATTCACAAAGCCATGTAGTTTGCCTGTTTGGTGTTAATGGTTATAAAATGCAGATCAGTGAGGTCCTCTAGTTGTGTTTTTATTCCACCTTATTGCTGTCTGCTCTGACTCATATATACGGGCTCGAAGAAAATTACAATATAAGAAGAAAATATGGGTCTTTTGTCCCTAATCTGGGTAGGAATTAAACAGAATTGTGCCTCCCTCTTTCCATTCCATTCATCAAGATGACCTCTCCTTGCTCTTTCTTCACTGGACTTCCTCATTCCTCCACCCCAACCCCATACAATGTATTTTTCCTTCTTCCTTTAGAAGATAAGAATTTCAATCAGGGGAATGGAACCAATATCAATGTTCAATTACTAATTACTATGCCTTGCTGTGTTTTCCTTTTGACAAACTAAATTAATATGTAGCCCAAAGGATGTCCTATATAAAGAAAGTAAAATTGTGGAATATTTAGTGTTTAATGGGATTCATGCTATAGACTGAGGCTAAGGATGTTCTCAGCAAGATGTGCATTGTTGCTTTTCAAAGTAAGAAAGATAAATGATCAAAAGAAAATCACAAGCGAAAAGAGAGGCATAAATGCCTATACTAATGATTGACCCAGTTGTGTCTTTAAGGGCGCACCACTATTGAAGAAGGAAGTCTGCAGACAAAATCCTTCAAACATCATTTTTGAAGTCTTTCGTTTCCGCTCTGAAATCAATTACTTTACCACAAAAGGTACATGAACCCTCCCCCCCCCACTTCTTTTAAATTGTGTCTAATAGTTTATACTTAGAGTCATTTAATTCAATCAGCTCGTACTTCATAATAACCATGAAAATTACACGATGTCTTACACTCTGAACTTGAGGGAACTTTCCATACCAGCCCTATAAAACTGCATTTGGCTACCATCTCAATTTGCCAGATTCATGACCTGTAAGCTTCCATGACATTGAGCAGCTGTCTTGATTTTTCTCTGGGTCCATGGCTCTGATGATTAACGAGAAATTTGTAAGTGTTTGGCTTTAAACTACTGTGTTGGTCTTCTGAGACTAAAGTAAGAAAGGAGAATATTTTTTTGGTTTCCTTCAGATCAGTTTTTAACAAGACTCCAGACTGACATAAATTCCAACCAGATGGGACCACTTAAAGACCAGGATATAATTTTCTTATGATTTAATGTAATATTGCATTTTAAACTAGAATCCATAAAGCACAAGTCAGTACATATTTAATAAAAAGTTTAATATAAAGTTTTATGCTAAATTTTGTTTACGGTATAAAGAAAAATAAGAATTTTATTCCAAACCAGTTATGGTATTTAGAAAGAAAGATAAATGATGATGAGGATAATGACAATGACGATATAGATAGATCATAGATAGATGGATGAGTAGATAGATGAATAGATTATAAATGGATAGATAAATAGAAATAGTTGGGCATAAGAGATATATACATAGGAAATGGATGGATGGATGGATGGATGGATGGATGGATGGATGGATGGATGGATGGATGATATAGATAATGGATGGGTAGCTGTCTTCACTTGAAAATGCTGTTTCATTCTCTTCTTTTACCTTGCAAGCTGATCATCTGACTACATTGCTGACTTTGGTTTTCTCTTTTCTCAACCTAACATGCTCTGAGTATTCACTGAAAGAAGCCTCTGCATTCATGAGCAGTAGACTCTTGAGAATATCTTATAATTGAAATTTTAGTTCCAAGATAAAAATGCAAATGCTGTGGGTGTGTCTCTGTGGGTGTGTCTGTGTCTGTGTGTGTGTGTGTGTGTGTGTGTGTGTGTGTGTGTGTGTGTGCGCGCACGCACATTCATCTAGCTAAAAAGGGAACTGGTTCATTTGTATTGACAGGGATTCAGTTCACACACAGACTGATTTAGTCCAACAGTGAAGAACCTCAACTCCAGAGTTAGGAGCGAAAGTTTGAAGCTTAGCAACCTAGTTGCTACCTGTGTCTCTTCCTTACTTGTCTGAACATTTGTTTCCTCATTTATTCCTTTATCATTGACTGGATATCATGATGAAATGATATAATTAGTCAAAGCACCTCACAATGGCTGACGTAAAATAAAATGTCATTGGCATTGTTACTGCACTGTGTGTCAGGCCATGAGTTATTGATGAAGGTGGACATACATGATGACAGAAGTGAAATTCAGCTAAGAAAATGAGGGGAAAAGGCAAGCTTATTATTACATGGAAACTGAGATATGCAAGCTGAGGCTTAGCAAACTGAGCAAATAACAGGAGATGATATTGTCTGAAACTCAGTTCAACTTCCTAAATGTCTAACTGCTTCTATTTTGAATTTGCTGGGTTAACGAAAGTTATTTGTATAGCTACAGTCATTGAGGAGGATGAAAATCAAAAGGAATATTTTAAGATCTTGAAAGGAAGTTGAGTTTTAGTCTGTTAATAAATCATTGTTTTTCCAAAGCAGGAATGTCACTATCCATGATGGGAATTCCTGAATTCTACTAATTTTAAAACTCATTTTAACTTTATCTGTGTCTTATAAAATGGCATGTAATAAGCGTTTGGCCCACATGAGTCTTCCTTTGTATTTTCTGGTTTATTGTTGAGTAACATCCTTTGTGCTGTTCATGCAATCTACCTTTGGAAAGTATTCTGATCAGCTGTACTTTCTTGGCATACTTCCAGCTACTTGGCCTGTTGAATTCAGCATTTTAATAAACATATATACAAATTATCTCCTATTGGCAAAATCATTTGTGCATTGCCTGTGTGGTTAGACATTTTGAAGTTTGTGTTTGTGTTTTATATATTTATTTAACTGGTGTATATATGTGCACTAGTTACACACATGTGCACATACATGAACACACATGCCAGCTTACCCTTGTGGAGATCAGAGGAAATTTGTGTCAGTTGGTTCTCTCTTTCCAACAAGAGTGTCCAAGAATTAGACTTAGGTTGATAGGCATGGCAGCAAGCCCTTTTGCCTCCTGAGCCATCTTGCTGGTCCAAGGTTATTTTTCGTTCTTTAAGATGCATTTGCATTTGTGCTTAAATTCTTAATTTAATTTAAATACTTAATGTAATTATATCTTACCTTAATTAAAATAACTGAAAATTGGACCTAATTTGAAATAAAGATTTAATTTCCTTTCAAATTGAAACTCGATTTAATTTAAAATTAAAATTTAATTTAATTTAAAATTGTGATTATTTCACTGCGTTCTAATGTGATTTAAATTTTAAATGGCTACAGATACAAACCAAGAGCTGATATATCATTGGAGAAGTTGGCAACCAAATATTAAAACTGTTGGAAGTTAAAATAAAAAATGCAAAGTGACATTCAAAAACTTCCAACTTCATATCGAAAAGAAGCAACTGAAACAAACCTAATATGTTCAGAAAGTCAAAATTTTTGGCTGGGAGATATTCTGAGTAAAACTAATCATTTTCTAAATTCTTTAACCATCTTCTCAGCTACCATGTCAACCTGAGTAGAATTCATGTTTTCATTAAAATCGCAACTATTTTTACATTTAGCACAGATAGATCAGCCCCCTTCCCAGATTACAATATTGGTTAACAAAGCATTAAGGGAATTCATCCACGTCCTAGGCAAATTTCCTCCATATTGACAGCCAGTAGTTAAGATAAAATGTGTCTGAAACACTGATATTTCTCCCTAGCCACTCTTCCTGAGAATATTGGACGAGTGCCACATAGAAAGGCCAGCACAGTGTACTGTACCAAGCTTCCTTTACATGGTTATACACACACACACACACACACACACACACACACACACACACAAATATATATACATATACATATGTATATATATATATATATATGTATTATCACCACATGTTGACATAAATGAGGGCTTTGTTTTGAGTGTATGATCAGAAAAATGAAGCAGCTATGTTTTGTTCCCAGACATCTCATTTTCTAGAACAAAGACCCCTTTGACCATCCACCTATATCTCTGCTAAGCATCGTCTCCCAAGCTCCCTTTGATCAAGACAAGGAGGAAAGCTCCCAGTTTCTGCTTTCTCGGTATCTTATGTTTTAACCTACTCAGACATCCAGAGTTTGAATTACACTACACTCTAGTTTCTCTTACTCTTTAAAGGTAAAATTGTCACTTTTAGAAAAGCAAGATGATATACTAAAGAGAAAAAACTATATTTTAATAGGTACATGAGAGAAAGGCCAGCAAAACAAACAATAGCTGCCTCTTTTCAGCAAAATTTAACAGTTTTGCCTTTTTATTTTGAAGCTATGCTTACTGTTTAAAGAACTACTATCACCAGTGTTTGTGAGAAAATGTTACTAAAATACATATATACACCACTTCACTTCAAGGGTTACATAAATCCCTATTTATTTACTGAAAAGCAATGCCATCCTTCTCATGACTGCATTCCAGCTCTGTAAGAGAAGACGCTTTTTAAACAGCCAAGAAGATTTGGAAAGAGCAAGGAGTGGTACCACAGACTCTGCAGAGGTGGTCACTTGGGGGGGGAGGGTTATGCTGATAAGGAAGAGAAAAAAATGGAGAGGAAAGCAGAGTTCTAAATACATTCATTTTCTTAATTTATGCTGCAAGACAGAATTATTCAGTCACACCTCTGTATTTAATGCAGAATCAGTGATGAGGCAATCACCAAGATGTAAATCAGCCACCCTTCAAGCAGAAGGAAGGCCTGCTTTTTAACTATCTTTCTGAGTAAGTACAAATGGAAAACGTTATTTCACATCCCACTATGGGTGTAAGTTTGAGATTCCAGCAATGGGCATTTATTCTGAGCACCAGGCTCTATGTCGGCCATTTACTTACTCATTGTCAAGGGGCACTTGCGTATGAATCCATGGCTTTGCCACTTCTTCCTATGACCCTCAGAAAGTTGCTTCTCTCTGAAACAATTTCATCATTTGCAAAGCAAGTTATTTTGATGATTTGATAGCAGTGTATATGTATAGTAATCAAATCAGTCTCCATCACCTACCATACAATAAATAATTAATAATTGCCTTCTATTATTAATTCTTGTCCAGGATCTATTCATCCTTATTCTAAAATTTAAAAAAAAAAAAAAAAAAGCCTAATTTTTTCCTTGGGAAATAATGGCTTACCACATGGGAATTTGGACAACTTAAATGCACCCAAAAACAGACATATATTTGCTCCAAACCTGCTTAGAATGAACGGTGAAACCTGCTATGGCTTAAATGTGCCCCTAAATTTATGTAAGGGAAACATGATTCTTAGGACAATTGTATCAGGAAGTAGGGGCCAATGGGAGATATTAGAATCAAAAAGACATATTGTCATAAATGAATTAATGTCATGATTTCCCCATGTTTTGGAATTCCTAGCATGCACCACCATACCTAGCTTTGAGTAACAAAATGTATCCATGAATACTGAAGATAAATGAGCTAATGCTAATTTTTTTGCCTAAGTCAGTTTGAGTTGGATCTCAATAACTTTATTTTTATTGCATGTGTGTGAGGTATATGTGGTATGTGAATATATGTGTATGAATGTTTGTGTGTGTGTGAGTATGTGTGTGAATGTGTGTGTACATGTGTGTACATGGGAATGGGTGTCATGTATATATGAGCACCTATGAAGGCCAGGGATTGATATCAGGTTTTTTCCTCTATTGCTCTCAACATTAATTTCTGAGAGTCTCACACTAAACCTCAAACTCACCAGTCAGCTAGACTGGTTGGCTAGCCAGCCATTGGGATCACTCTTTCTCCCCTTCCAGTGCTATAATTAGAACTTGCTGCCATTGACACATTTGGCTTTTTGAAATAGGTACTGAGCATCTGAACTCACATCTTTATGCTTGCATGCTGTCTTGGTTTTGTTTCTTTTGCTGTCATAAAATATCCTACCAAAAGCAATGTAAGAGAGAAAGGGCTTATATTAACTCATAGTTCCAGGTTACAGTCCATCATGGAGAAGTCCTGGTAGGAAGAGCCCAACAAAACTGGCCTTAGTGCATCCGTGGTCAAGAGTACATTCATGGTCTAGAAGCAGAAACGCATGGATTAATGTATTCATGCCTGTGTTCAGCTCACCCTGTCCACTCTTACATAGCTCAGAACCCCCTTCATAGAAAATGGTGCCACCTACAAAAGATGGATCTTCCCACTTCAGTTATGGAAATCATATTTCCTCAAATACATCCTCAGATGTCTCTCTTCCAGGTGAGTCTGGATTATATCAAGTTGACAATTTAGAATGCCACACATGGCAAGCACTTTACCATGGATCCATCTTCCCAGCTCAGATCGCGATAGCTCAGTAATAATCAGAGAAAAAGAGATCATCTATTTGGAAGAGAGACAGAAGATGAACATGGAAAGGGTTGGAGGGAGGGGACATAGGAGGAATTGGAGGTGGATAACAATGTAATTTTATTGCAATTAAAATTAACATTTGAAATTTAAACATAGATATTTTGTTTGGCTTCTGCTACTGCCTTCCCAGAATAAATTGGACCAAAATCATATACAATAAAAGATGTGATTACAGACTATGCATTATTTAGTCTCTATTTACTTTTACTTCGAAGACCAGAAAAGTGGAGTTTATGAAGGTAAGTAAATTTTCTAAGCTTGCACATGTTGTTTTGTTTTTAAAAGTTGGGCCAGCCGTATGGCTCGGCAAGTAAAGATACTTGCCACCATACCTAAAACCTGTATTTGATCCCCAGGTCCCACGTGGTGGGAGGAGAGTTGGCTTCCAACTTCCCCATACATGCCAGATAAAGTGAAAGAAACATTGTGCACAGTATCTCACACACATACACACACACACACACACACACACACACACACACACACACATGATAGATTAGATAGATAGATAGATAGATAGATAGATAGATAGATAGATAGATGATAGAGATACATACATACATACATACATACATACATACATACATACATACACACATGATAGCCAGACAGATAAATAAAGAAATTTTTCTAAAGTAGCTTATCCTAATAGAAAGAAGAACTCTCCTAGATCTTATTTGAACTTGAAATTGAACATATTCACAATTCTGTAGAAGAAGAATAGGGAGGAAGAGAAGAAGGAGGGGGAAGAGGAGGGAAATAAAAGAAAAAAGAAATATTCTGATAGTTTTACCCAGTCATCAAATATCATCATAAAATTGAAGGCATCGTTTGCTACCATCTTTCTGTCTTGCATTCAGTAGCATGCTGCCATGAAGATGTGTCTCCTTCTTCCTACACTGTATCCATTAAATGAGAGCAGATCATAGGACAGAGAGAAATGTATCACCAAGGGGCAAACCCTCATTCAGCATTTGGCCTTCACATCTAACCTCTCTGGCTCCACAGAAATGAGGCTTCTGCAAGCATAATTTCCAGTGTCAATTTAAAATTCCAAACGTGAACCCTTGAACTCCTGATCAAATACAAGACCATGACTTACTTGTCATGAAATATTTGGTCATTTTACTATCCCCATAAATGAAACTCTTTCTTTTTTTTTTAATTGTTATAATTTTATTCAATTTATATCTGAGAGAGAAGGAGTCTTTTATTGGACTAAAAGGGAGACTTGTGATGTTTGGTCTGGTGTTATGTATTGTAGTGCTAAGTGCAGACCCCTAAGGCCTGATTGCCCCAGAGATGAGAGGGCTGCACATAGATCCAAGTGATGTTATGTGACCTTGCCCCCAAGTTATTTCTGATTGGTAAATAAAGATGCCTATAGTCTAAAGCTGGACAGATTTTTAGATAGGTTGGGCTTGGTGTTCCTGGCCTCAGGGTTGGAGGAGACCATGGAGAGAGAGAAGAAGGTGTAGAGAGGAGAAAGACACCATGGGTTAGGAGTCAAGAAAGCATGCCTATGAAGGCTGGCCAATTGGAGTTAAGAGCAGCCCAAATGTAGCATAGTAATATTTCAGGGTTATTGGTAAGAAATAGATTTTAATAGCATAGAGGATAGATATCTGCCCAGCCTTAGTGCTAATAAAGGCTTATTATAAATATAAAGGTCTTGTTTGTCATTTATCCAGGAACTGAATGAACAAAGGCAGGGTAGAAGCTCTGGATTGAAATTAAATATTTTCTACAAGAGGAAATAACCCAACTGGGAATAAATTATCTTGGGCTGAGAACAAGAATAGCAAATAGAAATACAAGAGAAGTCCGAGAGCTTAAATGACAGCTCAAATAAATAAATAAATAAATAAATAAATATATAAATAAGAAAGAAATGCTAATGGCACCCAAGGGAAAACTTTGAAAGCACAGTACACATGAAATGATGCAGTGGGTGAATATTTTCCAAAAAATTTATTGTGGTAAAATGAAGTGTTCTTACTTAAAAAAGAAAGAAAATAGATGAAATCTCATCTTGTCTTTGAGCTGTCATTTAAGCTCTTGGACTTCTCTTGTATTTCTATTTGCTATTCTTGTTCTCAGCCCAAGAAACTCTTTCTTAAGTAATCAATGGTTAATGTTCAGATTCAGGCCTTAAGAAAGTTATCTCTTTATTTCTCCACCTGAAAATATTTTATATAGTTTATAGTGTAGTCTACATAATGGGCACAGCCGTGGACATAATTCCCTATTGCTTCAAACTGATACCAGTGGTAGTGTTTAATTTCTTAGCATCTTCTATTATCATGGCAGCATATCAGCATCAGCCATAAAAAGACTGGGAAAGAAACAGCACAAGAAAGCAGGACGATAAAGTAAGAGATAGAGAGAAGGGTTATTAATAGCTACAGAATAAAATTTGCTGGAGGAAAAGGATGGTGTTGGCCATTGTACTATTGCCTTTGATTGATTGACATGACAAATATTGGCAATAGCAGATGACACGGGCCAGAGCAGAATGTCACATATATCAAAGCACAAGCGCAGACATTCTTTGTTATTATTTTAATCTTAGTTTAATTACTCACTCCATATGTAATTTTTCTTCTCTATACAATTAGGGTTTATCTTGAACCATCGAAATAATGGAATTTTTCCTACCATTTATTATTACAAGTGTATATTTTATGTTGAACATATACTCCCTTCTTAGATACATCCCTCCCACTTGTTAATTGCCTCTGTTCTCCTAGACAATTACATTTCAATTTTCATTTAATATACATGTACATGATCTTATGTGAGCACATAAAAATCAGACATTATGGATGAGAAGAAACATATGATAATTGTCTTTCTAGTCTGGCTTAAATTGCTTAATAGGTGTCTTAGTCAGGATTTCTATTCCTGCACAAACATCATGATCAAGAAGCAAGTTGGGGAGGAAAGGGTTTATTGAGCTTACACTTCCATGTTGCTGTTCATCACAAAAGGAAGTCAGGACTGGAACTCAAGCAGTTTAGGAAGCAGGAGCTGATGCAGAGGCCATGGAGGGATGTTCCTTTCTGGCTTGCTTGCTTCTCCTGGCTGGCTCAGACTGCTTTCTTATAGAACCCAAGACTACCAGCCCACAGATGGTACCACTCACAAGGGGCCCTCCCCCCTTGATCACTAATTGAGAAAATGCCTTACTGCTGAATCTCATGGAGGCATCAACTGAAACTCCTTTCTCTGTAATAACTTCAGCTTGTGTCAAGTTGACACACGAAACTAGCCAGTACAGTAGGGTTATCCCTAGTTGTTACAATTTTCTTACAAATGACATAACTTCATCTTTTTATAGCTTGGAATTGGTGGGGCTTTGTTGGAGGTAGTATGTCACTGCGTAGATGGGCTTTGACGTCTCCTAGTGCTCAAGTTCTGCCCATTGTGCAAGAGATTTCTTCTGGCTGCCTTTAGATCAAGATATAGAACTCTCAGCTTCTTCTCCAGCACCATGTCTGCCTGGACGCTGCCAGGCTTCCTGTCCTGATAATGGACTGGACCTCTGAACCTGTAAGTCAGCCCAATTAAATGTTGTCCTTTGTAAAAGTTGCCTTGGTGATGGTGCAACAGGAACTGTAACTAAGATTATATATATACAAACATATATATATATATACACACACACACACATACATACATATGTGTATATACATATATGTATATATGTTTATATGTGTATATACATATGAATACATAGGTTGGTTGCATAATTTAGCTTTCGTGAATAGTGTTGCAATAAGCATTGATGTTCAAGTATTTCTGTGATATGCTGCTGCGCCGGATAAATTCCCACTAGTGGTATAGCTGTGTCTTATGGTAGATCTATTTCTAGGGCTTTTTTTTATTTTATAGTTTTGATTTATTTGTATGTGAACATGTTTGAGCATGTCTGTTTGTGTGTGTGTGTGTGTGTGTGTGTGTGTGTTTGCCATGACACAGAGGACAACTTATGGGAGTTTGTTCTCTCCTTCCACCATGTGGATAAAAACTCGGGTTATCAAGCATAGTGTCAGGCACCTTGCTACTGAGATACCATGATGGTCCCTATTTCTAGATTTTTGAGAAACTTCCATACTACAATGAAACTTCCACAAGGATAGAACTAGTTTTTATTCCCACAAGAAGCATATAAAACTTCTCTTTTGTGCTATCTGAGTGAACACTTGTGTGGTGGGGAAGGGATTCTTAATGTCTAACCCCCTGACTGGACCAACATGGCATCTCACGACAGTTTCCTATCTCTGATGGCTTAATGAGGTTGAAAATTTTTATATGTATTGTCCATTTATATTTCTTCATTTGTGAACTGTCTACTTTATTGACTCAATTGGTTGATTGAGTTTTGTTTTTAATTTTGCTGTATTTTTTGTAATCATTGGTATATTCTAGATATTAGTTCTCTGCCAGATATATAACTGGCAAATATTTTCTCCAATTCTTGTACTATCTAAAAGAAGGTCTTTTGCCCCCTACAATACATATTGTTAAACCAAATACAAAGAAGAGAAACCAAAAGACAATAAACTGGAGGAAAGAACCTATATCTACTAGTTTTCCATCTCTATAATGAAACACTTAAGGCAATTAATTTACAAAGAGAAAAGCTTTATTGTAGCTCATAGTTCTAGAGGTTACACTCCAAGGTCAAGGGGCATCTGGTGAAGGTACCACAGCATGCTGGGAGCTTCAGCAACACAGCTATTTTATCTCACATGCAAGGAAGCAAAGAAAGAGAAGAAATGACGAGGGTCCACACCCCCTACCTTAAAGACATGGCCACCATGATCTAATGTCCTTATAAAAACCCTGCTGACTACAGGTTCTTCAACCTCTACAGTATCCCCTATAGATCAAAGCCTTTAACCTATGACCCTGTCCAATAATATCCATATTCCACCCACAGCAAAACCCACTTGAGGCAATACCTCCACAGCAGCCCTGAGGCAGCTGAAGTTTGAAAACACAGAATCAGGAGCAAAGGGCCTGCCTTAGTTAAGGTTTTACTGCTGTGAACAGATACCATGACCATGGCAAGTCTTATAAAAGACAGCATTTAATTGGGGCTGGCTTACAGGTTCAGAGGTTCAGTCCTGTATCACCAAGGCAGGAAGATGGAAACATCCAGGCAGGCCTGGTACAGGAGGAGCTGAGAATTCTACATCTTCATCTGAAGGCTGCTAGTGGAAGACTACCTTCCAGGCAGCTAGGGTGAGGGTCTTATAGCCCACAACCACAGTGTCACAACTACTCCAATAGGGCCACACCTTCTAATAGTGCCACACCTTGGGCTGAGCATATACAACCCATCACAGGGCCCAAAGTGATGAGTCAGGAAGCTTAGATAAAGGTGAGGTTGCCAAGAAGCCAGGAGAAGTGAATTCTAAAACTGAAGCTTCAGCCTCTGTCACTTCAAAGTCCTGAGGCCACCAAAACAGGCAATGAGGCTGAAGACACCAGAGTCAGAGAGTACACATTGAGATCAGTGATATTCCATAATTTCCACACCAATGTAGTGCATTGGTAGGTCTTCTGTGGGAGAAAAATTTTAAAATAGTTCTGAAATTAATTTCTTAGTGATTCATTTCCAGAATACAGAGTAATTTCAGAGACTTTTGCACAGGTTAAATTTGTCTGCTTTCTGACTTTCATTAAGTTTCATTTATTTCCTATCAATTAAGAAGAAGTACAGAACAACTGCCCAACTACTACAAAGGTAGTTAAAATATTTTCTTTTTAATTATTTCAACTGAGAGATAAAACTTGGATTATGTTTTGCTCATCTTGGTCAGTAGCCTGCTACCATTTTATAAATATAGACACAACACACTTATACTGAAACCTTTTATTGTTAGGTTTTATTGTATAAGTTATTTAAACTTATATATTGGTAATTACATACACAGTCCTTAATAAGCCACTAGAAATGCATACGTTTAGGTGTGTGTATATGTATGTGCTTGAAACTTACAAAGATCCTAGAGAATCTTCAAGGCAAATACTTCAAACTACCTTCGGGGTGTTTTAAGGTATATATTCCATGTATGAAGTCTATATATATTTGTAGTATATTGAGCTGATCTTGCTGTGATAAAAAAGAAAATTTGCACTTAGCATATGAGAACAGAATACAGTGTGTGTATTGGTGCAGGAAACAGCTTTGTTCCTATTGTATCTTCTCATTGTCTCTTGTCTTCTCATGGCGTTCCAGTTTCTGGGACACATTTAATTTTTGTGGAATTAAGCATGGATAGCTCAAAATTATATAATTAAATATATTCAGCTTCAATTAACAATGATAATTGACTCAAAGCTGTTAACATGACACCTGGTAACAGTAACACAGGAGCATTAGCAGCCGAGCCATTGATGTGTGCCAGATAATTATTGAAAAATGAAAGAAGAGAAATGGCCAGGCAAAAGAATTCATAGACTACATGCAAGAAGGGAGACACGTAGCAGACAGACTGTATTTAGTAATTTTAAAAAAAACAAGCTTAAATAAACATCCATAGTCAGATGGGGCTAACTAAATATGGAAATGAACCAAAAATCTCTGTGTTCTCAATATATTTTTCGCAGAATGCAAATTTCCTTGTCAGTGTGGAATCATTTCTCCATGTGAAAATACATGATCCAGAGAAAAATCAGTATTATGTAATAACTCACCAATTGTTTCAGCCTTCCCAGGATGTCTAATTTTTTATAAAATATTGTTTGGGTAATGTGAAATAAATTCATAGTTTGTCCATTAATTCAACTCGTTTTTAAAGCTTCTCTGACATCATTCATCACTGTAGATACTAAATATACAAAGTAAGCAAGCAGACTAGAAACCTGTCTGGAACATTTTATTTTTTTTAGTTTTTAGTTAAGACTGGAAAAAGTCGTGAGTGGAGACAAAAAAAAAAAGTATGGAAAAATAAAGGAACATCAATGGATGATAGTTGAACATCTAGAAAGAACAAAAGGAACAAGCTTCTGGGCAAGCTTCTGCCTGTGAGAGATTCTCTAGATTAAGTTAGCTGAGGTTGCAAGATTCTCCCTAAATGTAAGAGGCACCATTCCATGGGCTGAAGCCCTGAACTGCATAGAAAGCAAAATGCAAGCTGAACAGACTCAAAATTTTCTCTGGGCCTAATGACATGAGTTGCCTCTTAGAACAATCTATAAAATGTTTTCCTTTTTCTTTACTTTTCTCTCATATATTATATCCTAAATGCAGTTTCTTCTCTCTTCCACGTCCCTCTTTCTCTCCTCCCCTTCCCTATCCATGCCTCCATTTCTCTTCAGAAAAGATCAGGCTTCCCAGGAATATTGACCAAACATGGGATAACAAGTTACAATAAAACTAGGCACATACCTTCATATCACGCCTGAATAAGGCAATCCAGGAGGAGGAAAAGGCATTCCAAAAGCAAACAAAAGAGTCAGAAACAGCCTTCCTCCCACAAGAACACCAAACCAAACAACCATAATATGTATTCAGAGGACATAGCTCAAACCCATACAGGCTCCTTGATTGTCACTTCAGTCTCTATGAGTCTCTTATGAGACATGATTAGTTGATCCTGTGGCCTGTGTTCTTAAGGTGTCCTTGGCCCCTCTGGCTCCTACAATTCTTCCTCCCCATCTTCTGTGGGATTCCTGACCTCTACCTAGTGTTTGGTTGTATAAGTTTTCATCAGTTGTGAATGAAGCCTCCCTGATGACAATTATGCTCGACTCCAATCCATAAGTATAGAAGAGTATCATTAGGACTCATTTCATTGATTATTTTTTTGCCAATCATGTTTGGTTCTATTCTAGGTCTCTGGCCTATCCATCCCCTGTTCCTGGCCCTCCAGACAACGCTGGGCATGGGATCCCTCTGTAGCATTGATCTCATGGTAGACCCGTCATTGGTTGGCCACTTTTACAAGTTCTGTATGGCCTTTATCCATCTTTATACATCTTGCAGGCAGGAGTAATTATAGGTCAAAGGTTTTGTGATTGGGTTGCTGTCCCAGTCCCTACCAGACTTTCAAATAAAGGCTAATGCTAATATTTCTCAAATTATTCCACAAAGTAGAAACAGAAGAAACATTGCTAAAATCATTCTATGAGGTCACAGTCACCCTGATACCCAAACAATACACAGATTCAACAAAGAAAAAGAACTACAGACCAATTTTCCTCATGAACATTGTTGCAAAAAATACTCAATAAAATAATCACAAACTGAGTCTAAGAAGACATCAGAATTATCATCTACCATGATCAAGTAGGATTCAACTTGCAAGATGATGCAAAGATGGTTCAACATACAAAAATCTTTCAATAGTAAATAATCTACCATACAAACTGAAAGGAAAAAATAGATCATATCATTAGATGCTAAAACAGCCTTTGATAAGTTTTTCTCAATACAGATTCAATTATAATACAAGATAGGACGTAGTCAGACTGAGGTAAGCCCAAAGGTGAGCATTTCTGATGACAGTCTAGAACAGTAGTTCTCAACTTGTGGGTCCCCACCCCTTCAGGGGTTAAATGATTCTTTCACAGTGATCACCTAAGACCATTGGAAAACATAGATATTTCCATTACAATCATAACAGTACCAAATTATAGTTAGGAAGTAGAAATGAAATAATTTTATGGTTGGGGTGTCACCAAAACATGAGGAACTGTATTAAAGGGTCAAAGCATTAAGATGGTTGAGAACCACTGGTCTAGAGTCTTAGCAATGGTACTGGTACTCTAACTGTGCTTTGAGTACAAGATTTTAGCTAAGCAGGGGGAATGCAGCTCGAAGAGCAGTGCAGAAATCTAAGGAATTGAGTTATGACATTCTGCAATGTCAGATATATCCTTGAGGGAAGCCTGCAAGGAAAACAGAATTCAGTATAGAATCTATAAAAAGATAACATTTCAATGGCATAAGATGTGTGTATAAGAGAGATTAGAAATATGAATAACTGCAAAATTGGGTGATGCAAACTAGAGTTTTGGTTGAATATCACACTATAGTTCTTCTAGGCAGGTAAGATGCCCACCTCCAAGCGCAAGCACATGCGCACACACATGTGCACACACACACACACACACACACACACACACACACACACACACAGCTCAATGATTCCATTTTAGCCAATACTACACTGATCCATATTGTAGAATCATTTGGAATTTTAAAGCTTTTTTTTTTTTAATAAGGGGATGGGTTTTCCCTATGTAGCCCTGGCTGACCTAAAATTCTCTATGTAGACTGGGATATCCTTGAACTCCCAGGGATCTGCCTGTCTTTTCTTACTAAGTGCTAGGTTAAACGATGTGTGCTACCACACTAGCCTCGAATTTTTCCTGAACATGTGTAAAAGTCAGGGTCAAGGCAAAACCAATGAGCCACTGCAGTCTTCACGAGTGAAATTTCAACAAGGAGATTAAGATTAATCAGACTAATTGGGCCTTTTCTGGGAGCAATGGAGAAAAATGAACACATGGAGAAACTGAAAAAGTTTAAACTATTGCTGAATTTTGTCTAACCTATGAGTTTTCAAAGCAAAAGGAAGGCGATCCCCTCAAGGGCTATTCGAAGCATTTAAATTTGAGCTCACCAAAGCATGGACTAATGTTTTAACAGCTGGAGTGGTTAAGCATCCTTCTGTTTTAACAGTTTTAATAGCCTATGACAAGAGGGCAAGGTTAGACACCCAAAGAGCTCAGCATCCTCAAGGGCAACACCTGAAGTGAGTGAGAATCTGTTCTGATGGAATGCAGCAGCAGTTCCTGTAGAACAAGGGTGTTTAATAGACTGCTCTCTGCATTTAAATTATAGTGCATTTGCCCTTCACTTAAACTTGACCAGCAGCCCCCACGAAGCTCTAAGGGAGGATGCTGCAATGCAGGGATACAGGAAGGAAAGCAGACTGCTGTCACCAAGCACACAGCTCCCTCTTAGTGTATGGAAGCACAAGGATGCCACGCTAAGATGGACACCATATAAAGCACACTAGACTTTTGGCCATAAAGTATGATGCAGCTTAGTGATCACTGGGTCCATTCAGTTAAAATAGAAAGAGATCTGGACAATAGAATTGGATTCAAATCCTGTTCACTGATCCCTTTCCTATGTAAACTCGGAGGCTCACTTATCTACAGACTTCCAGGTCTCGTGTGTGTGTGTGTGTATGTGTGTGTGTGTGTGTGTGTGTGTGTGTGTCTTTTCTGCAGATCTTAAAAGCAGACATGACATGAAGACCTTCTTTGGTAGCATATCTATTGGAACAGAGGAAATACACTCCCCATGTAAGTTTGAGATAAAATATGGAGTCTCTGAGAGATTCATGCTAAAACTTTAGTGACCCACACATACACACAATCACCTGCAGTGATTGTTAAGCAACAGATTCTGAGCCCATCTGCAGTATCTGATCTAGAAGGTCCATAGGACCCAAGAGGTTGCATCCCTAACAAATACGTAGGTGTTCCCCATGCTGCTAATGCCTTTAGTGCAACTGTTTTAGAAATCATGTTCTCAGCCATGGTTCTCCAAGTCACCTATATTGAGAGATTTATCCACAAGCTGGTTCTTGAGAGACCAAAGTCACCAGCTGAGACAGCTCAGAACTTCAAAACCAGGAGATAAAGGACAATAGTTGTTGATAGTCTCCAGGAAGAGCAGTTAGACCATTTCAGGAACTTCCCCAGCAGGAGACCATGCTAAGGATGCCATTGTGTTTTCAACTTTAGAGGTCCTTAAACCCCTATATATACTTTTGCTTCTTCTACATCTACTTAAAACAGATTGAAGTCTGGGCAAAATGGGCTTCTGAAAACACACCCCTTTCCTGGAAGGGTCCATGGGGGGAGAATCTCAAGGGAAGAAGTTACAGAGAGCTGAGGAATATAAGCCCCATGCCTGTCAGGATCAGACCACTGCTGCTTGATTGAACTCACTCTTAGTCCAAAGAATATGTCCTTGCTTCTTGGTTTCCAACTGTGTCCCATTTGAATTCTTCCCCTTCAGAAACACAAGTACGAAAACTGCTGCTGGTGTCAAACCTGGAGGAAACTCCAAGACCTCCCTCTAACATCTCCATGCAACAAAGTACCACCAGCTTCCTGAGCCAATGCATAGAAGACATATTTGAAGGTTCTTCTTGTATAGGTCTAATGTTGCTTTGAGACCCCAAAGTCACAAAAGGGAGTAGTCCTATCCCCGTATTTTCTAATGACATAATAGAAACATTTATATATTTTTTGCTATTACCCAGAATACTTACATCAACAAAGAAGACATAGTTACTTTTTAAAATGAAATTAATTAAGATCTGGGCAGTGGTTAGCACATGCCTTTAATCCCAACACTTGGGAGGCAGAGGCAGGTGGATCTCTGAGTTCCAGGCCAGCCTGGTCTACAGAGTGAGTTCCAGGACAGCCAGGGCTACCCAGAAAAGCCCTATCTCAAACAAACAAACAAACAAACAATAAATAAATAAATAAATAAATAAATAAATAAATAAATAAATAAATAGATTGAAAGTTTATCATTAATTACAACAGAATAGACAAGAATGATGGCAAATATAACTAATTTTCTGAAACAGCAACAACAAGAGTAAACTTTAAAAAATGAATTATTCAAATACTATTCAGGGTATTTTTTTTTGATTTATACTTTTTCTATGATATGAGAATGAGGCCTTACAAGCCCTCTAGCACTAAACTATATCCATAGTCATGTATTTGTTTATCAGTACATCAGAAGGATGATACATCACTGGCAGCACAAGGAACACAAAAATGGACTCATTCACAAATTACACCTATCACGAAGGGTCTGCGCTAATTTTAGAGCAATACAGCCTTACTCTCTCCCACTATTCTGAGACTGACTATACATCAATTAGAGTTCAAATTAATTTCCCTTTCAATCTCTCGTCTACTTCCCTTCCAAGTCCAGTAAACACCAAAACTCCTCAGTCACAAAATACTCCAGCAAGAGAATGCGGCCCCATCAAGCCCTGATAACCTTTCTCACTGCAAAAATAATAGAACATGACTTTCTTGGGGCACTTCCATCAATTTCTATTAAATTTATCCTCCAAAGCTGTCAAACCACTCATTTTTCCTTCCTCCTATAGGGAGTGCCGGTGGATTGGAGGTGTGGGGTAAGCACAGACTATAAGAATGGGAGCTTTGGGCTGAGAGGGGCTGGGAGAGGGATGGGCAGGGAAAGCAAGGGGAGCAAATCCTCTATGACCTTCGTGGAACGACCACAATCACAGACACTTCACTTAATCTCACCAAGGCTATTAGGAGCCACATTTCCAGGTTGCATCTAGCTGCTTGGAAAGATAACTGCCTCGAAGACTGCAATATACCTCGAGAGAATTAGATTTCTCTAAGCCAAAGATTGAATTCTTCCAGCTCCCCGCCGCCCCTTCTTCACCGTAACCAGGGCCTCATGCATGCAATTTCATTTTCCTTGTGCACAGGGCAGATGACATCCTGCTAAGTCAGCCACAAGTAGCTAAAGACAGAAACACTAGATTTTGTGATGTTACATGCCAATCTGCTTGCTTTGTTTACCTATTTCTCTTACAAGACCTGCTTGGGAGCTGGGGGTGGGGTTCATCAGAAAAACAACAAAAATACTCTCTTCAGCTCCAGGAGGCAATTCAGGAAAGAGAAGGGTTTTTTTTGTTTTTTTGTGTTTGTTTGTTTGTTATTGCTTTTTTTTTTTTTTTACTTTTAACCCTCAACAATTTGCCATGAGACATTGAAACAATTCAGCTGATTGGAATGATTTACTGGGTAGAAAGCATAGAACAGGGGAAAGATTTGTTGCCTGTAAGCAACCAAATGTCATCTCAAGATAAAAAAAAAAAAAAACAAAAACCGCATGCAAATCAAGTTCTGCAGCTCCATCTGCAGATAGTATGTCCTCTACGAAACTTCCCCTCATTTTCTAGACCGAGTCCTGTTTGGCAGCTCTGTGCTCCTTTAACATTCCTGGCACCTGCCCTATATCATTTCTGATGTTGTATTACAATTACTCGTTTGCATATCTGTTTCTTCTCCCCTATGCTAGGACCTCCTCTGGAGCACAGGAGCACAGGCTGTTTGTTTGGTTTTTTTTTCTTTTAACGCCAACCTCTATACAGTATCTACATGTGGCCAATGCTCCACCTGGCTGGGTTGAACAAATGGGAAGACCTAAATCAATTTCTCATATATTCCTTCCAGGAATCACATCTATTGGTTAACAAAGATGCCCTCCCTGAAACTAAATCAAATGTCTGTGTGCAGAGAGACAGGGCAATGGACGTGACAAGGAGAGACGCCTAAGGTATTAATCTTTTACAAAATAAAATTGTAAAGTAGGGCATGACATTTGACATTCAGATCAGTATTGTCAAGCCAGAGGTTGGCAAGTACCCCTTAGTAAATCCCACCAGACAGCTTGGAGGTGTGTGTGCCTGTTCTCTCATGCAAACAGGACCAAGGGTCGGCAGAAGCACACAGGATATATGCTGCCTTTGAAGGTCTGAAGATCGGCTTGTGTGATATAGTACTGTGATGTGGTACTGACATTTTTCCAAGCCAATCAAATCGAGCCGTGCCCCCCTCACTCAGCTCTTTGCAGGAATCCCTTTTACCTCTTTTACCTCCACTCAGATCCCCTTGTGCAAGCTTCCCAAATGGAAGGAACCTAAAAGTCTCTAACTTATCACTTCACATATTAGGAAATAAGAGTCAGGAAGGAATGCAGGCTTCGACTTATACCATGTTCAAAAAAGGCACCAACTACAGAGTAAAAGCTTGTCCTTTAGGGTTTACCCACCCTGCACTGGCTCCTTCCACTTATTCCATGTCAGAGTCAACTTTCCTGACTTGACCTTTTGAAGTGGAAATTTCTGGTTTCTTTGGAGACTCAGTGTGTCAAGTGATGTTTTTCCTGGAAACTGTCTTATGAGAGAATGTTTTTGCTGAAGAAGACACATGGGAGGATATTTTGCTAAAAGCAGACATGTAGTGTTTTTCTGGAAGCAGCCTACAAAAACTGCATGTGGTGTTTTGTTAGAACAGATACTTGAGAAGACACATGATGTTTAGAAAGAATATAAATATAGCCCAACAGACAGTGGACGGCACTGGGTGATATTGGTATGCCTTGCCGTTCTTTACTGGTCATTGTTGGGCTTTGCTGAAGTTGGTCTTCAATGACGACACTAGGTAGTATTGGTATGACTTATTATTCTTTGTTAGTCGTTGTTCATTGTGACTTCATAGAGAGAAATACACCAAAAAAACTTCTGATGGTGTTCTGGTGGCTTCTTGCCACTTCTTCAAATTTGGGCTGATTGAGAGAGCCTTGTGGTTTCTTCTGGATCAACCTGCCATTACTGACTCATGAATGCTGTTTTGGAGACCTGCCATTGCTGATTCGTAAATAGTGTTTGCCAGTCCTGCGGTTGCTGATTCATGAATGGTATTTCTGAGTGAATCAAATTGTCATTACTGATTCATGTGAACTGAACTGCTGATATCCTGCCAATGCAGATTAGATTTGCTCCAAAGAAATATTTCTAAACAGGTTCACATTCTCCATTGCTCTATTAATCTTTTCTTATCAATACCTCTGGTGGGTAGTGGGCTAAAAGCGACATTAAAACATTTAAAAACCCTTATTAAAAGTAGGTTTTTAAAAATCTAAGCCTACAACCATCCAACTGGCCAGAGTCTGCATTTTCTTATACCTTATCCCTCTTAATTCCCAGACATTCTGGATTTTATACTCTTTTTTGGCTCCCCAAACTTTGGTTCATGATCTGTCATTGACTTTAATATGCAAGGGTCTAAAACATAATACCATAACCCAAATCCCATTGCTCTAGTTCCAAACTCCCAGAAAAAACAAGAGTTAATGGGGTTTTCTCAGATTCACAAGATCTCCAAGATTTGATCATGGTCCTCCAGGCATATTACCAGAAAAATAATGAGGCAGAAGCAAAACCTGGAAATCTCATGTACTGTAGAGCAACTGTAGTAATATATAGGTCACAGGTCAAAGAAAGCCAAAAGGAAATAGAGGCTTAATATCATAGAATCTTAATGCTATCACCTTCTACAGATATTGTAAAATGTGTGTATAACTTCTTGGGGAGTTTTAAGTGATGTCATTCATTCCTACATTTATTCAGCAAATATTTCTCAAGTGCCTTTGTACAGTGCTAAACTTTATTTTTTTAAATATTTCTTTTAAAAATGTAGTATTTTAAGACATGTAAATGTTTTGGAGAAAGTAAATTTGAACAGTGAATTGCACAAGCAAATGTATGCTGTGATTAGTCTTCTCATTATAGAATGAGCTAAGCCTGGGTTCACATTCAGGTTCTGACATATTATAACTGTCCCTTGAGCTCTCTCAGGTTTCAATTCCCTCTTCTGGAAATGGAAACTTTGGACACTAAACCCTATAACATTGTGTGGCTCAAATGAAATAACAAATGTAAGGAACTTGGACTAATTACTTTTTCTGTTTCTGTGATAAAATTCCCTGGCAAATGCAGGAAGGGAGAGGTAGGGTTTATTCTACTCACGGTTCAAGGAAATGGGGCGAGTCATGCTTCTCGCATGGCATTGACTCTCAGGGAACAGAGAACAGGGATTGCCAGTGATCAATGAATTTTCTTTTTTCTACGCAACTCAGAATCCAAGCTATCCACTTCAGTTAACAGAATCAAAATTATCCCAGATAGGTAGGATCAGAGGTTGGTGTCCTAGATGAGTTTAGATCTTGTCAAGTTCAAACCCTGTCAACATAAGCATCACAACCCTGTCCCTCATCAACCTGACAAACCACTAAGCCATAGCCTGCCACTCTTGTCTCCATAGATTACTGGATGTATCATAATATAAAATGTATTCGATCCAACTTTAAATGCCCCTATAGTTTTTAACAGTGTTCATATTGTTTAAAAGTCCAAAGACCAAGACTCATGCAAGGCTTAAGGCAATACCTTAATTTTTGAGTCCCTTTACATCAAAAAACATGTCACATATGTCTAACCTATAATGGTACTTACTAAACATTCCCCTTCCAAAAGGGAAGACTTAGGGCAAAGCAAAAAATGATGAGGTCAAAGTAAGACCAAACCCAGAAAGAAAAAGAAGTAATTCTGTAGATCCATGACTAGAGATTGGTGATAGAATCATCTGGGTTCCAAATGGCTTAGGTAGCCCCACTCCACCAGTTCTACCAACTCTACAGCCTCTCGCCTCTCTCTCTCTCTCTCTCTCTCTCTCTCTCTCTCTCTCTCTCTCATTCTCTCTTCTTCCTTTCTTCCTCTTCTTCTTCCTCTTCTTCTTCCTCTTCCTCTTCCTCTTCCTCTTCCTCTTCCTCTTCCTCTTCTTCTTCTTCTTCTTCTTCTTCTTCTTCTTCTTCCTCTCTTTCCCTCCCTTCTTCCTTTCCTCCCATTCCCTCTCTCCTTCTCCTTTCCTTCCTCCTCTTTCTCTCTCCCTCCTCCTCTCTCTGGTACAACTGCCTTCTTCAGCAGTCATCTATGGTTCTTGCATTTCTAATATGCTGAGGTCTCCATTGAAATAGACTTTTGTCTTTACAGCTTCACCCAACAGTCTGTTTCCCAAGAGTTCTAAGAGGCAAGAATTCTGACTCAGTCGCACATTATATTCATCCTTACTCAAGTTCTCAGGACATTGTCAAAATGCAGCCAGATTCATTGCCAGAACATCACACCAATAGCCAGGTGGATTTCAGCAGTGGCCCCACTTTTTGGTATTAATTTGTTAAGTGAGATATTTTTCCTATTACTGTGATAAGATACCTATTCTAAAGTAAGGGAGAAAGGGTTTATTAAGACTAATAAAGCATACTGTCTATCATGGCAAGGAGGTCCCAGAAGCAGGAAATCACCTCTCCTATCAGAAAGCAGAGCAAGTTGAAGCAATGAACTCATCTTTCTTTCTCATTTTTATGTAACCCAGGATCTGTGCCTTTGGAACAGAGTCACAGACTTTTAGTATGGCTCTTCCTACCTACCCCAAATTATGTTATTAACTAATATCTCATAGGCATGGTCAGAGGCTAACCTAATCAAATAATCCCTTGCAAGCATCCCCAGAAGATATCTCTTAGACGATTCTAAATTAAATCCTGTCAAGGTAATTACTGATATTAACTATCACAGTATTTTTAAGAGCATTATACACATGTTCTACATATTTACAGTTATTATATTTATAAGAGAATTTTTGAACTGAAGTTACCCTTTCTACTATAAGGCAGGAGTGGAGTAGAAGTGATATGCAGTAAGATTTCTTTATTTCATTTCATAGCAATAAAAAATGTAAAGTTTGGCGAAGGAAGGAAAAGAAAAATAGAAAATTAACATACTGAGCGAGGTAACTCAGTATGTAAAAAGAAGGAACGTGGTATGTACTCACTGATAAGCGGATATTAGCCCAAAAGTTCAGAACGCCCAAGTTTCACTTAAGAGTAACCGCTGGACTGAGAGTGAGGTCCCAGATGGAGGAGTTGGAGGAAGGTCTGAAGGAGCTGAGGGAATTTGCAGCCCCATGGAGGGAGCAAGAGAGTCAATGGGCCTGACCCCCCCCCCCGGTCCTCCTGGAGCTTGAACCACCAACCAAAGAATACACATTGATGGACTTATGGTTTGGACCACATATGTGGCAGAGGATGACCTCGATGGCCATCAGGGAGAGAGGAAAGGCCCTTGGGCCTGAGGATGTTAGAGACCTCAGTAAAGGGGAATGTCAAGGCGGGAATATGGGGATGGGTGGACGGGGGGGGGGGAGGTGGAATTCCCTCCTAGGGGCGGGTTGGGGAGGGGACGGGGGGTATCCAAAGAGGAGACTCAGAAAAGGGGAAACATTGGAAATGTACATAAAGTACCAAAAATAAAAAAGGAGGAAAAAAATGTCATAATAAAAAAAATAAGAAAATTAACATACATGATGAATGTTTGGGGGTTATCTTTTGGTTTCTAAGTAATTACACTTAATTATTACAAAAAAGAGAAATGGTTAGAATAGGGCTTCTCAAAAGTGATAATTTAAATTGTCTAAGGATGCCATTTGGATGAAGGTTAATTCAGTGGGGTTGGATGGGGCTTGAGATTCTGAATCTCATCGTTTCCTATTGATGGTGATGTTACTGGTCCCCAGATTACTTTTGGAGTAGAAAAGGATAGGTATAATTATAACTACGTATGTATGTAAATGTATATATTTAACATATTGCTAGTATGTATACATATATGCACAATATGCTACAGGCAGACGAACACATGTATTGTATGTTTATATGCAAATATTCCCTTATGTTGGCAATAAAATAAACTGATAAATATTACTGTGGTTCTTCACCAAATAAATAAATAGTTTTGTGGAATGCTAGCCTCTGTACAAAATAGTTAACATCTTTGTGAAAGCTGCTGTAATTACTCACAAAAGACCTTCATAATAGGGCCTGTTGACTTTTGATGTTTCTATATGGTAGAGTATGGGGCGGGTCATTGGACCCTCATCTGATCTCAATCATTCCCTTCTGCACCTCCTAGTTAGCTGTCTGTGATTCTACCCTGACTGCACATGGCCTTTTGGTCTTGGAAGATACTTGAGTTCATCAATCAGGAGAGATTAACTGGAAAGAAGACTCCATCTTTGCAGCTCTGAGGACGACGTCATCATCTGTGCAAGGGTGAGACTTTCTGACAGTGCATGCCCCTATAAATAAGCCCTCACCCACACTGTGTAAGTAACCCCAATAAACTCACTGATTCTTCAAGCTGGATTAAAATGCAATTGTACGTTGGTTGTTAGACCCCTTTGAGAAGAAGATATTTGTTTAGATTGCCCCAGGGAGTGTCTCCACAACCATGGAGTGCGTGAGTTCCTTCTTTTGCCTTAGTTTATTTTAGAAAATAAAAATATTAAGAAAATTTCTATGCTTGTTTCCAGAATTTGCTTCCAATGTGATATTTTTCTCTCTGGGAAAGAGAGAAATAAATACAGTTACTATTGCATGGAATTTAAAAGATATAACGAAAGTTATTTTTGATTCTCGGGTACTTTATTTACCTTGCCCTCAGGAAAATCCTCATGGAGAATGATGCTCTGAAGTCATCTGAGATAAAGGAAATATAATAATTTTTTAACCACCAAAATACAAATGTCAATGAAGAGATTATACACAGACATTATTTAGAAAAACAGCATTAGAGACTTTCATTTGGAAGAATTTCATTCAGGTCAATGTCATAAACACAGGTTGAAACACCAAGTTTCATAGCTTTAGTAAGTCCAAGAAAATGTCAGGTTCTGGGGAGAAGTCAAGGCTACACAAAGAATTTTTAAAGGCATTGAGAAGAGAAAAGTCACCTTGGCAAATATTCAATCATCTAGTAGCTCTCCAGCCAGCAAAAGCCCTTGCATACGCATGATTCTGCAACATGAGCTGTGTATGCAAATTGTTACCATTTCCTTCTGACAAGTTGGTATTATTTATGAGTTTACCAACTACAGCTAACCTTTTACCCTGTCATATTTCTGTGCACTTGCAGGGCTAATCCAGCTTGCTTAGCATCTTTCCTGCAAAGGGTAACATGGAGTTCTGAAAGCATCATCTCTGAGAGAAATGCAATCACTAAGCCAAGAGATTGCCCTGATGATGAAAGAATCAACTTCTCAAACACATGTACCATTCTGATTTTGCTTGTTCCAAACAAGGTTTTGTTTTCCTTTTCAGACACTGTTTAAAGTAATTAAGTACATCTATAAAGAGAATAATGGCTTGGATATTTAGTTATTTTTTAAGAGGGGGAAGGAGAAGATAAAAAACACATAAGAGACCCAGCCCAGAGTATTTGTACAATCTTTTCCTTTAGTTCTGCTAATAATGCTAGCACTGACCTATGCTTTGGTCAGTCAGTGCATAGTGCGGGACACTGCTGTAGAGAGACAATTTATCCATCTATTTCAGAGCTTATGTTAAGATCAACAGTCCTGCTCTTGCACTGAACAATGATTATAAAAGCAAAGAATTGAGGGTTTTTTTCTCCTCTACCATGCAACTAATGGTAGATATTTATTCCAAGATTTAGATGAGTGCTTCTCTAAACACCTTGAATTATACTCATGCTTGAGAATTGAGTCATTTAAAAAGCCTAATGATAAATGGTACTAAATGAGACATGTGGCTAAATTAAGCATATCTATACATGTGCACATAATTACACCAAATGTGTATGTATAATTCGCCTGCAACCGTATCTCCATCTATACCTGAATTCCCAGGTGTCTTCAAAGGACAGCTTTGTGATGTCATCCCATTAATAGAGACTTGTTGCCATGGGGACATCTAATTCCTTCTCTGAATAACATTTAGTTCTGACAATTGAAGCTACAAAACTTCAATTAGACTGTGAACTCACTACCTTCCAGTACTTACAATTTTGAAAGTTATCAAGTTCTAAAAAACACCATTTTGCCTGAAAAGGCATTTATTTCAGAAATATTACACTGAAGTATATGTGCATAAGTCAATATCTTTTCAGTTCTTTTCTTTCCTATATCCTATATCACAAAATTAGATAATGCTGAATCCCATCAACTCAAGAGCAACTAAGAAAAATCCATCATTTTATGTTTATCATCATTGTAAGTTTCAAACAGAAGGATCTAGTATGATAAGAAATAGGAACTAGAGTGTTGAGTGGATTTCTTTCAAAGGCAATAATGTCTCAGGAAAGATGTCAAAAGCAATAGAATGACCTACCACCCACCAAGAAAAATGAAATTCCCTTCACTCTGGCCCCACTAAGACAAAGCACACATGATATTCTCTGGCTAAGGGTATGTTAAAAAATCTACAGGTCATTTGGGCTGTAGCTGAAGCATACAGAGACTAAAAACTGGAGCCAGGAAAAGAGCAAACATGGAAGGCAGAGCAGATAATCTAAATAACTAATGAAGGAAAGCATTTCTGGATTTTTTCCCAATACACAACTCTTGCTTCCAAACCAATGGGGCTTTCACAAAACAAGCATCTTTCCTTTTAATGTCTCCAAACCTTGTGTAGGTCTTGTTGCCTAGAGGAGGCGAATGGAGTTGACAGACTTGCATCACTTTAGAAGTCTCAACAACGCTGTAACATTAGTCATGCAGTGTTTTCTAAAGAGAAGTTTCCCAGAATGCTTTGTGGCCAGAGTGTACCTATGCTTTGGATCATTCCTACAAGAGAAACCAAGGCAAGATTGTGGTCATGAACAGAACAAATTTTAAATATCTCTTCTCTGCTGAATAACAAAAGCTGTTCTTATTTTAGCAAGGCAAAAGAGATTGAAAGTAAGTCACACTAGAGTTTTGGTCCCACCATGGCAATAAACAAATTTCATGAAATCTATCATTTATCATTAGCCTACTTTTTAAAACTGTCAACTGCATTTCTGCCTAGAAGTCAGTGCAGCATTAATGTTGAGATCTTAGTTTCTGCTGATGACAAATTTCCCTCTAATAATGGAATTTCTCAGGCTATGTATTTGTCAGCTAGGACGCCTTGATCTCTCATCTCCCATGTACCCAATTTCTTCAACAGCAAATGGTGCTAATAAAAACGC
>CM052705.1:94537043-94581026 GCA_028551405.1 Uromys caudimaculatus | reverse complement strand
CTACTTTTTAAAACTGTCAACTGCATTTCTGCCTAGAAGTCAGTGCAGCATTAATGTTGAGATCTTAGTTTCTGCTGATGACAAATTTCCCTCTAATAATGGAATTTCTCAGGCTATGTATTTGTCAGCTAGGACGCCTTGATCTCTCATCTCCCATGTACCCAATTTCTTCAACAGCAAATGGTGCTAATAAAAACGCTTGTTCAACAAGTGCTTTCTCTGTGCCAGCCAATGTGATGCTTTTAAGTATTAACTCTCTGATTGTCACACACACTGAGGAAGAAACTATTATAGCTCCCACTTCGCTGATGAGACAACATAATCCACCACAGGGACAGAGAACTTGCCTAGCATCGCATAAGCAGTAAGTGGTGGGGCTGCTGATTTGAGGTCAGGCAGTCAGAATTAAAAGTTCTCTGTTCCCCAACCCACCCACAAAACATTTTACCCAAAATAAATCCTGTCTACAAGAAATGCAGGGATAGAGGATAGAGCAGAGACTGAGGGAACGGCCAACCAATAACCTACACAACTTGAGATCCATCCCATGTTCAAGCACCAATCTCTGACACTATTAATGATACTCTGTTATACTTGCAGACAGGAGCCAAGCATGGCTGTGCTTGAGAGTTTCCACCCATCAGCTAACTCAGCCAGAGGCATACACCCACAGCCAAACAGTAGATGAAGCTTTCAGACTCTTGTGGAAGAATCAGGAAGGATTACAACCCTTAAAGGGATAAGAACTCCACAGGAAGATCAACAGAATCAATTAACCTGGACCCTTGGGACTCTCAGAGACTGAATTGCCAACCAAAAACCATATGCAGGCTGGACCTAGACCTCCCTACATGTAGCAGATGTACAGCTTGGTCTTCATGTGGGTACCAAACAACTGGAGCAAGGGCTATTCTAAAAACTGTTGCCTACATGTGGAATACGTTCTTGTAGCTGGGCTGCCTTATCTGTCCTCAGTAGGAGAGGAAGTGCCTAGCCTCACATAGACTTGAAGTGCGAGGGTGAAGGGATACCTAGAGGACCCCCACTTGCTCAGAGGAGAAGGGGAGGAGGGATAGGGAAAAGATTGTAGAAGGGGAAACTGGGCAGGGGAGTGAGCAGGATGTAAAGTGAATAAGTTAAAAATAATTTTTTAAAAGAAATTCTCTGTCCCTCGGTGCATTAAATTGTCCCATCTGCAAAATGGGGGCTATGAAAGCTTCTTGCTCATTGAGTGTGAAGATTACTCAAAGAGTTACTACTTAAAAGCATCACAATGGCGGGCACAGAGGAAGCACGTGTTGAATAAGCCTTTTTGTTAGCACAATTTTCAGATGAAGAAACTGGGTGTGGGAGATTAGCGATCAAGGCCACCAGTAGGCATTAAATAAAATTCCTCTAATTGTCACACTTTCCAAGTAAGAAGCTAATTTGACGCGTGTGTTACTCAACTATTGTTTTTCTACAAGGTGGCCACAAAGAGCATATGTCTCAGTAAATGGATAAATGAAACTGAATCAAATCAAGGTTTTGCTCACCAACCTGTATTCTGTGGCTTTAGACCATGCCTCCTGGAGAAAAGCACTGTTCTAATTTGCACAGATACCATGGGGGCTAAGGAGACCCTGCTCCAACCCTACATGCTTGTAAATTGAGATTTTGTTCACCATCCTTTTCAATTTGTTACAACAACCATCTAATTATACAACCATTTAATGAGTGTCATTATGCACTGTAGTCAATGTCCCCTAGTCTTCCTGATATATGGGCAGTCATTAGTGCTATTGAAAAACTCTGATTCTGGGGCACCATTCCAAACCAAATACAGAATAATGATCTCTGTGCCTGTGGCTTAAAGGAGCTAGAACAGTTCACAGCATTCAATGCTGTTGAGTCATCAAAAGCACATTATTAAACCTGTGAGCTAAAGAGCATTTAGAGAGCTGAACTTTGACACACTGTGACATTCTGTGCCTTCATCCTATATAGTTAGTTCCCACAGTTATATTTCTTTGCTAAGTACTACACCTTAAAGCAGCCACTGGATGGAGTTGGGACACCTGAGTTCCAATACTGACTTCACCACTTGACTCTCTTTTTTGACCTTGAATGCTAGACAGTTGAGTTCTCAGGGCATTTGCTTTTTGTCTGAGCAGTATGGACAGTGGGGGGGGGGGGGGGCTAGCCTCTGGCTCCATGGGGATGATGTGAAAATAAATGAGCTGTAGGGCTATAGCATCACTTTAAGCTCTTAGGAATGAAAGTGCTTAAAGAGACATAAGGTTTCAATAGCTACTCTTTAATTTTTTCAGCCTTACAAGTGAGAGAAAAAGGTTCCCACCTCGGTAAGTTTTGAAGAATATAGTCCCACAGCTTTTACTTTCCTCGTCTGAAACTCTGCCTCTTCTAAACATTCACAGAGTGTATTGTAATTCCCACTGTTGACTTGAGAAAATTAATAAGGATCTGCCATATCCTCGGGCAACAATGAAAAATAGTCATGCCCTGCATGGGGCGAATTACCTGCCACCAGTTGGGCATCACACAATGCAGGCCCCTACAGTGGCTGTGAAAAATAGCTCTAATGAAACAAAGAAAGTGTCACATTGCATAAAAGAAGACGTTGCTAGCATAAAGTCCTCAGCTAGAATATTGGTCTATCAGAGTCTAAAAGTCTAGAGATAGAAAAACCCCAGCATTTTCTTTTAGGAGAACTAAAGCTGCACTTTGCCAGCATCAGAGATATTCTCTCTTAAAGTCAAGGCAGTTCTGAAAAAGAATCACAAATAACCAGCCTGATACTCTCCCCTGCTTCCAAATGAAGAGTCCCTGACAGGTGATACAGATAAGTACTATGTAGCCTGTCACTTTGTCTTGCTTAAGAAGGCACCATAATCCATGGAGCTCATAGAAACCCGTCTGTGGCTTCGATCCCACTCTAACATTCAGGAGAAAAGTTGACAGCCGTAGATTAAAGGAAAACACTATCTTGAAGAGATACTTACAATAGGTAGCTCAGACTAAAGATGTATTTTGGCAAGAATTAACTGGAAAAACACATTGGCATACTGACATGTATTTCTAAGCTAGGGGATAAAGCTAACATCTTTGTCTTGGTCTCCTTGAAACCCACATTTGCTTATAGACTTTGGCATTCTTTGTTTACTCATTCAATAAATATTCATTGAGCCATGTAATGGAAATCCCAGGTGGTCTCCTATCTCTTCTGCACTCCTTCCCTGCTTTGGATAGCAAGCAGCTAACCAAAGCTAACCTAAATTTTCTTTCTGATAGTACAAAAAGTTGTGGTAACCTAAGCCCTTGGGTATGGAAATGGATGGATGTGATAGAGGACAAATTCAGCATTACTTGTTTCAAATGAAACCCTTAATCTAGAATCTGCTGTCTTCAAATGGTGCACTGAAAATAACAAAGTTGAAGTGAACTACCTGTCAGGGACTTTCATGTGAGCTAGAAATAAACATCTATGTTTTGGATTATCTTTATTACTTCAGCGTAGCCTGTTCCTTCATGAATTGGTGTGCCATTAGATACCAGATCTGCAAAATGTGATGCTGATTATACTTAGCAAAATACACTAGGTGTATGACCCCTCACAGAACATATATCCTGATGTCTACTCTACTCTTTTATCTGGAACCCACAACTGTCATGATACATGCCTACTATAGTCGATTAAAATGAAACAGGACAGTAAACAGTGCACAGAAGTGAACTAAGACCTGGACTACTGCCATGTAGATCTAATGCCCCATTCTTGTTCACCCCTTCAAAACCACATTCTTAAATACGCTATATGACTTATGTAAAATGAGATTTCACCTTTATGAGTCAGAAATGACATAAATAATAATCTTCATTGATTAAAATTAAAAGACGTAGGCATGTCAGTGTCAGAAAGTGGGGTTTGCCAGCTTTATCAACATTCAGCCATTCTATTATCAATCTACTGTCTAAATTATGTGGAGATAAATAGAAAGAAAATATGCAAACATAAACTCATCCACACCATGTTATAGGAGGCAGGTATCTCTATCCTTTCCATTATTTTAATTTTTTAGTTCCTTGAGAATTTTGTACAGTGTGTTAGATAACAAAATCAAATCTCAGAAATAAGATCAAATCTTAGTAAAAAGCTGAACTAGAAGTTGTTTCAAGATATCTGATTCCAAAGCTCATTCTACTGTATCAGACACATCATAATCATTGCCAGTAACCATTGTTCAACTCCTAGTCCAATAATAACAATTCACCAAGGTCTTCCTACCAACTACTATATAGGTAAACTCTTGGGTGAGAATTTCCCAGCTCTGGACTCCAACAGATAAGCTGTTACCCTTTCCCAAGTTCTCATGGGCATTTTCACATTGATGCTGAGATTCAGCAAACACTGTATTGTAATTCTTTCAGCTCCAATAGTATCCAAAACTACAATCTGAACACTTAAAAATGAAGATATTTCTATTCAGGACTTAATAAGCTGCCTGTTAGTACCCAGTTACTCTATCAACAATTATCTTGAATAATTTTGGTGTGAATAAATGAATGTATATTGAAGCCGAAGTATAGAAATACTTAGCAAGGTGGCTATTTGTTAGATTAAGGCAGTCTGATTCAAAAATAAATGAAAAGCAATGAAATACTTAGTAAAAATCCATCAAGCATAAGGATTTAATATACACTAGGCCTATATGGAAAATAAGCATTTTCCAAAAGTTATAGTCAATTGCTTTGACCTCAAAGACGCAATGAACTGTTATACATCATTGGTAAGGGTCCAGTTCCCAGAAGTTATTTTCAACCTCAGTTGAAACTGAAAGATTGGACAATTATGTTAGAACAATCACACACATACATGTAAACACACACACACACATACAACTTCAAAAAGAAAAACAATAACAATAACAACAACAAAAAAAAAACACCAAGATTTTGTTGTTTGGTTAAAAGAGGTTTGATTAACAGAAGAAGTAAGCACTGACTTCTAAAGGCCCTATACATATTTACTGTGCATTTTCAGTGAGTTTAGAAGTTCAAGGCATCTATTCTTTATTCTCTCTAATTCCACATCAAAGCTCCCAGCAATGCTTTGCCCAGAATAGTTTGGATTAGCCCCTTTTTCTCTAAAGTGGAATAAAGAAAGGGTGAAAAATCTTTCTAAGATAAATGAGAACGAACTGGAAACAAAACAAACAAACAAAAATGCTGTGAGCTGCATACAGAAGGTTAAAGGGAAAGAAAGGTAATGTCTGCTGTAGAATTTACTGGCCTATATTTAAGAAAATAAAGTGGTGGGGCCAAAAACTTTATAAAGCTTTGTATTTTAAAAAAAACCAGCAGGAAACTAGTGACTCAATATTCGCCCACATCAAACCAGAAAGAAAATATCAGCCAAAGAAAATTCTATCATTATGAAAAACAAAAAAAACAAGTACAGAAAACAACAAAGGAGGGATGGTGGATAATATTCAATTTAC
Source organism: Uromys caudimaculatus (assembly GCA_028551405.1). NCBI lineage: Eukaryota > Metazoa > Chordata > Mammalia > Rodentia > Muridae > Uromys > Uromys caudimaculatus. The sequence goes on along the minus strand of CM052705.1, from coordinate 94,575,528 downwards.
ATAAATAGGCTAATGGCAGCCTGATTTTCATTTAAATTCAGAAACACTAAACTGATGTGCTCCATGTTTATGAAAAGCAGAACACAAAGGGGTAGGAAGGGATGGCTTATTTGGGGAGAGGGTTATTGTTGTTGTTGGGTTTTGGGGTTTTTTTTTTATTTTGTTTTGTTTTAATTCCCTGGAATTATAAAGTGTTGCATATCTAACAGTTATCATGGCAAACTAAGCACCTGACATAGAAAAATGCAAAACTAGGTGGGAAACTCAGTGACTATTAAATAGACATAAATTTAATTCATAAATGAAGAAAGCCCAGAATAATTTTGTAAACTACCTGTGTGGGTGTTACAGAGTCAAAGCGATGTTTACTGGTAAAATGAGTGAGAATAATTATTTTCCTAAATCGTAGATATAGTTTATTAAAACTTCCCTTTTCATCAGTGTACCCCTCTTGCCCTCTTCCTCTGAACCTCTTCCACCCGCCCCATCCAATCACTCAACAAAAATGACCCTCAGCACCAAGGACAGCAGCTCTCGGTTTCACAGGGATTTCTGCTAACACTTAGGTCTTTTGGTTCAGGGGCTTGTTTGAACTCAGACCACAATCCCTTGAGCATTCCTCACAGCTATAAGCCCCACTTTTCCTATTCAGAGTATGATCATTTCCATAGACAGAAAGCATGCTGTTCTCTCCGTAAACAAGCAACAAGCCTGAGGATTGGAAAACCTGAGTGTTGGAAATGACAAGAACTGTTAAACATTGGTTTTTTTGTCTTCAACCGAAACTTCTCTTTATAAAGATGAGAAGAAAAAAAAAACCAGAGGACCAGAGGTCGCACAAACTTCCTCTAAACAGTCAAGATTATGGACCTAGTGGAGCTTGAGTCTAGATATTATGGAAATGATAGCTATTTGGTGTCCTTAAATTTTTTGACTTTTCTGCCTGGGTTGTATTAACCAATCCTTGGAGTTTATCTATGAATGTGCCAGTTTAAACATATAACATTTCTAAAAAGCCAAAGTCAAGATAAGAAAATTTTGAACTCTTGACTCTAATATGCTGACTTTGCCACTGTTCTATTATTGTGAATAGACGCCATGACCAAAGCAACTCTTAAAAAATAAAACATTTAATTGGGAGCTTGCTTACAATTTCAGAGGGTGAGCCCATGATCATCATGGTGCAAAGCAGACAAATAAAACACTGGAGCAGTAGCTGAGAGCTTTACATCCCGATCCATAGGCAGAGAGTGAAAGACATTGCACCCCAAGTGACAACCTCCTCCCGTAAGGCCACATCTACTGCATCAAGGCCATGCTCCTAATTCTTCCCAGATATTTCCACTAACTTGTGACCAAGCATTTGAACATACAAGCCTAGGAGGCCATTCTCATTCCAACCACTACACATGCTCCCTTTTCTTAATGACAATTTGACAACATAAAAGTATTATTAAAGAAACATGATCAGCAGTTTTCAAAAGTAAAATGGAAATTGGTCCTTATTTGTCATGAATAGCATATACCTGAAGTGGCGCTAAATTCAAAACTACTGAAAATGCATTTAATAAGTGTATGTTCGTATTCCATTCAGGAATCACTCAGAAGCCTGGCTCTTGAGGACTGATATATGGGCTCCTCCTTTTGACTTTTGTAAGAGCCCATGCCTACCCATGAAAATGCATTCATCACAAGGCACAAAATCTATCATTTCAAGCTGAGTGTCTTGGTGCTTGCCTGTAATCTCAGCTATTCAAGAGGCCAAGTCAAGAGTTAAAAGTTGGCCCTTCAGCATCTCAATTTTTAAAAAATTTTATTACATCTATGTGTGTACTTATATGTGTATGTGCATACAAGTATCATGGTGTATGTGTGACAATCAGGGGACAAGTTATAAGGCTCAGTTCTCTCCCTCACCACGAGTCTCAGGGGTTGAACTCAGTCTATCAGGGAAAAGGGAGGCCTGGTGGTGGGGAACACACTCTCAGAGGTAAGGGAGAGGAGGAATGGAATGAGCAGCTATGAGAGGGGGACCACGAAGGGGGGCAATGACTGGAATATAAATAAGTAAAATAATTTTAAAAACTATTATTGCTTACCTTAAAAAAAATATTTGATGTCGAATTAAACAAGAGGATACTGTAAGAAAGCAAACAAATTGTAATCCCTAGTTTTAAATCTTAGTTCTGCTCTTCATAAAAGACCCAGGGCAAATTAAATAAATGCATCTGAAAAAGTATGTCATGATGACAATAACATATTCTTCTGAGAACTTTAAAGGTGAGTGATAATAATAGGGCCTGGAAAGATGATTCAGTCTGTAAAATGGTTATCACCAAAGCATGGGGACCTGAATTTGGATCTCTAGCACATGTCAAAAGCCAGGCGTGGGGCATATGTAGATCATCATAATACTGTAGAGGCAGAGACAGCACGGTCCCTGGAGCTTGCTGGTCTTTCAGCCTAGCCTAATTGTTGAGCTCCAATTATAGCAAACATTCCAAAAAAATAAGATAAAGACCCAATTGAGGAAGACATCCTGGCAGTGAGCTAACCCTAAACACTATGAGCAGTTGACAGTCATTAATGATCATAATTCGTGGAAGTAGCACCATAGAGCTGACATTTTCAAAAGATGTCTCAAGCTGCAATGGAAGGGAAAAATTGGGGGAATGTGAAATGATCGAATAGTAAGATCAGAAGCAAGATGTTTGTCTGAACCACCGAGGCAGTCATCTGAGAAACAGCTCATAGCTGCTTAAATATTCTGTACCCAGAATGCTTAGCACAGTGTCTGACACCTAACTGGTGCCTAAAAAATGAGTCTAACTGATACTTTGATAGAAAAGAGAATTAACACACCTCTGTGGGGAAGATTCATAACTTCTATCATGTACATGACTCCTCCATATTTCCACCTCACTCTTCATTTTATGTGGTCCTATATAATTAAAAGGAGAGCCAATTTTGAAAGGGATGCACAGAGATAAAATGAGAAAAATGTAGTCACAAAGTGAAATCACTTTATATTACTTGCATTTGACAGGATTAACATAGTCTTGTATGTTAATTGTAGTGTCTTCTGTTTCATATGTGCATATAATTTATGTTTCTAGGGACATGATTTTGACTAACAATCTGTTCAAATCCATGAAATGAAGACTTTATCAGTATGTATGAATCTTTTCTTTTACACTAAACCAACCACGCACACACAATACACACATATTTCTAGTTCAATCTTTGTATATCAACCTCATTTTAAAAAGAAATAACTGAAATACATTATGAAAAATGCATTGACTGCTAAGATGCTCTATTTCTTTTACAATATCTCCTACTTATGGCTTCAAAAAGGTTTGGTTTTTTTTTCATTTCACAGTTCAGATTGGTACTTAACTTAGGATTCTCAATGCTGCTACCCACAGCCAAGTACATACACACAGTTCATCTCTTCCTTGTCCAATCTATTATAATCCCAATGGATGTTCAAAGGGCTTTGTGTCTTCCCAGGGACTCAGTGCATCTAATTTTCTCCTGACCCTTCATTTCTTGGCATCCATGTTAGAACAGGTGTGAACAGATTCAGACAGGTCCGCGGAGCCCATGGTTCATTGCTGGCACAAGATAAGGGTTATCTTCCTGCAGCAGATAACTCCAACAACATTTTCCAGGATGCCAACTTCCAATTAGTGTCATCTTTTACTCCATGTCCTAGGGCAAAAGTTCAGCTTACAGAGAGTAGACATCTGAGAGAGGCACACTAATGCCAGAAACAGAGGCATGCCAGCTTCCTTCCCATCATCAAGAAAGGCTAGCCTGTCCGCAGAAGACACGGTCACTGCTGTTCAGCGCAAGGTCAGCCCCTTGTTCGTAAACAGGGATGCTAATTTACTTTCCAACAATGAAACCAAATGTGCCTCCAGATGTTGAGCTTGGAAGCAATTGTGATTGCCTACGGTTAAGACTCAGAAATTGTCCTTGAGCAAAGAATGCCCGTACAAACAGACAAATCCTTTTGGGCTCAAAGTGGACTTTTAATAATGAAGACTTTGTAACAAGTAAATTGGCATATAGTAAATTTCCCGCAAATAGTGGGCTGTATTTCCTACATATAATATGAAAGGGAAAGGTGAGAGTCAAAGAGGAGACAATCTCCTTAAGTCTATGCTAACACAATGTCATTAACACCATTGGTTGGTTCAATCCAATCACAAATATCTTAAAGACTGTTGCATCAAGTTAATTATTGTTATTTTGTTGTTCCTGATTGTTATAGAATCCTAGATTGCTTGGTAATTTCCCTGAATAAATGTTATAAACAAGGTTACCTGTGTGCATGGAGAGCCTGCATAAAGGCTTCTCTAAAATACCAGTCTTAGGCGCATGGAGACTATGAGTTCAATAGCTAAGCTTAAGCCAGGAACACAGCATCCCACCACACACAACAGCACCATGAGAGTTTTTGTGGTGGTGGTGGTGGTTAGTGGTGGTTTGTTGTTGTTGCTGCTGCTGCTGCTGTGTTGTTTTTCTGTGAGATTTCTGATCAGCTTTGATCTACTCTCTCTAAAGTAACTTTCTCTCCTGATTTGCTATTAACCCTTTCAATCTTTTTCCTTTTTTCCCATTCAAAGACAATATTTTATTTTGGTGATTACATGCACTGTTGAATTGCCATTGAATACAAAATGTTAACGATTAAAAAGTTCAGGATAAGGAATGTATAGTTCTAAAAATAAACATGGGTTGAAATTTTTAAAATATATAGTTTCTTTGTAAACACATCAATATCTTTTGCATAGATAATAAATATATATGGAAATATTTAAATACACTCTGAGATAATCTAATAAAATCTTTTATTTTATACCAGACTTTGAAAACCTGACTTACCAGCAACAAATTCTCATTTGGTGGTACACCCCAAGCTACTGACTTAAGGATTAGGTCTATATCTACCAATCCTTTACAGAACAATATAGCTTCCTATTAGTCTTTGCCAATTCTATCGTTCTTATATCATTTTTAACTGTATAATCCCACAGGCCACAGCTGTGAATTAGAAATACACTTCTCCACTCTTCCCAATCTTTTCATGTTATAGAAAGGCCGTGCCATCATCTTGATTTACTTTCCCCAATACAAGGGGGAGGGGGTGGAGAATGGATCCTAACAGCCTACTCTCACACGAAGACTAATTCTATATACAGACTGGTGCCAACTGGTACACTTTGGTGGTCTCTTCCTCCTTAAGTGCATCTAACATCTCTGAATTTTATTTATAAGAGATGAGGCAAAACAAGAGTCTTTTTTGTGTGGGTCCAAAAGCAACCTGGGCTTTGGAACTAGATACACCTGATTGCATCTACCTCCCTCCCTACTGAGCATGCTGTGGCAATGAGGGCTTATACCAGTTATTTAAATACCTCCTGCCTCTGAAGATTAGATATTATAATGCAAATTAGGCCATTAAGGAAAATCTTTGGGATATAGAATCCCTCAACATTAGATCTAGTCAAGTAGAGTATTTGTTGTAGCATGAATGTTACCAGTAATAATTTCTCAAAATTGCCACAGCAATAATTCTAATCCTGCTTGTTTTCCCAGGACTTTACTCTTGTTAGACTCTGTTTTCTTTCTGTCTATTCTGGACAGACATCTGTGTGTTCCTAGACAAATAGAAGACTGTAGGAAGGGCTCCTTATGATTTCCAAAACCAGATACAAAAGCAAGCACAAGTCTTCCTGGCTCTGAGCATGGTGCTTCTGGAACCCAGACATTCCATTGTAAAGAATAGTGGGACATGTGTCCCTGCCATATTTATATGTCATAGCCACAAACAGCAAGCACCAAGTGCATGAATCAAAAAGTCTTCAATGGCTGCACCTGCCAGCTTTGAACTGCCTGATCTAGCACTGACCCTAGGCTCACACACTAAATCACCTAGGTTCAGACCAGAGATACCTGTGAAGCAGGAAGGAGTATGTAAGCAAGAAAGGCAGAAAAACATTGCCCTGAACTGTAGTCAGTTGGAGAGTAGTTAAAATAACTGTCTCCTACCCACCTTGTACACAATTGAGTGGTATTCAAACTCACTTTGACATAAACGATGAGCATGTTTGTAGATTCCTGTCTAACTTGCAGGTCTCTCTAAAAGATAGATAGATAGATAGATAGATAGATAGATAGATAGATAGATAGATAGATAGATAGATAGATAGGCAGGCAGACAGACCTCCACTGTTTCAAGTTACAAGACTTAGAGGTAATTTGTTGAGTAATTGATAATTATAATATAAAATATCAGTGAATTAAGTATACTGTTAAGGTTAGAGTTTAAAAAATCAAATTATGTGATAAATTTGAAATATAAAGTCAAAATGTATCATCAAAAACCTCCCATTTTTTGTCTTTTTTGTTTGTTTGTTTGTTTTGTTTTGTTTCCTTTGCTTTTATGTCATACTACTCAGTGATAACCATTTTTCGTCTTTTGTAAAGTCTTTCTTGAAGTCATCTAAGGGCACGGCTTGAAGGCAGCTCTGTTCAATGCTGCCATTTTTCCAGTATGACTATGAACACCAGGCAAATCTACGGGGTTCAGGGTGCCAAGACCCTTTTCTGCTTATGTATTTATTCTTTCCTCCTTATAGAGAGCTTGCTCTGAACCTGTCTAATTTAGTGTACAAGGTTAAAAGACCAAATGAGAACCATCGGGCTCAACTGAGCTAACAAGGATTTTTTGAAATGTGTAAACTGTGAAATCCACAGATGTGACTCCAAGCAAGAAAGAGGGCAGCATGAAGCTGCTGGTTTTTTTCCCCAGTCACTTTTCTAAGTAGAAGTGCCTGGGCATTCCAGAACATAGATCAATGGATTTAGCTGAAGTCTGTGCTGGGCAGACAGAGTTCCACATAATCACTTTATCTTGTTAGGAGTTAATATACTGTGATAGACTTTATACAGATAGCCCATCAATTAGAAAATGTCATATCACATAACTAATTTCAAATTATTAGTTATTGATGGGGCAATAAGAGTGTTGACATGGCTATCTGTCTTTTTTCATTGCTGCTAGCTATGCAAAATGTTTAAATTGAACCAAAAAAAAATCCCCACTTTTTGATGTTACAGCACTTTCCTAACTTCTTTGTAGATTATCATCAAATCAGAACTAAATGTTGATCATCAAAATTGCCTAATCATTCCCACAAATATATAAAATGTAGCACATATACAAGAACAGAGAATATGGAAAACAATGAAGGGGGAATAGGAATAAGAAAAAAGATAAACTGTAAGAGAAACAGAAGAAATGTTTAAGAAGTAGGCTGCCCACACACCATGATGGTGGCTGAATGTCTTTGTTTGATTATAAAAGGTATTTCTCAAGTCAAGAATAGGTTACAGGTTCTGTTAACATGTTAACTGTTTTTCCTGGAGTTTTAACTAATGCCTCTTAGCAGCTGGAAGATCTCTCTGTTCTCCCTTAGATGCTTGATAAGAGAGTCTAAATCAGAAGGCAGTGAAATACCACCTCAGGTTATAATTGTCTCATCAGCAAGTTCTCTTGGATCAGGACCAGGTTCAGTGGCTTCATTTGATCAAGTGCCCTGCTGGGTAGCCCCTGTAGCCACAAAGTTGAAAACATTTACTTTCTAGCCCTTAACATTTTCGCAAACTCCTGACTTAAATACAAATTTCTGATACCTTCTTTCACTGCTGAAATCTTTATTGGATGTTTGCTTTTCAAAGTTTTTTTCCTTTTCCTGTTTGATGGCAAAGGGTATCGGAGGGCTAGTTTTAAAGGCACAATTAAGCAGCTCACAGACTTTAATCTTTCAAGAAAGCTGAGAATTTGTTTTGAAGAAACTTTTCTCAAAGACACACTGTAGAATCTAGTTGTCTTTAGAGAAACAGTTAAGGTTTTTCATATTTTACTCTTGCTTTAAAATGTACTGTATTTGAAATAGATTTGGGTGAATAAAAAGTGAATAAATTCTGCGAACTTAACCATCTATAGCCATTCACTACAAACATGAAATGGCTTCTCCTACTTAAGAAAATTCTGCCCTCACAACAAAGACAGCTTTTTTCTCCACAAACCATTGATTTTCTTGTTCTTGGAAGAGAAAGTCAAGACCAACATGAAATGTTGTATGTTTTTGGTACTAGATCTTTCTAGATACAGAAATACTGAGGATGAAATTAGAAAGAGAAAGTGGGGGTGAGTGGGCAAAACAGTGGAGATGTAAGTTACTGAAGAGGAGCAACCCAGCACACTTACTGCCCCTGCCTAAGCTCCTTTAAAGAACGAAATTAAATGGTTGTCTAAGGAAAGAGAATGATTCTATAGTTTAAAGGAGGGAATTATTGGTTAATGTGCTGTAGGGCATCTGAATTGCTCTTGGGGTGATAAAGTTCACCTGAGGGAAAGCCAAGGAGAAGTCACAGCAACATCAGTATTTGATGGTCCCACAAGAAAGTAAAGTGGCTTTTGAAAATGAATGAAACCAGAGATAGGATAGGCAAAGTTGAAACATGAAGGAGAAGCAGGAGGAATATGACTTTTTGTTTTGTATTCTTTGGATTTATAGTGTGGTTTTAGATGCTTCTCAGAAATAAAAGCAGATTGGAAGGGCATTTGAAAACATTTCCATACATAGCTCAGTGTACTGACAACTTTCCATCGCAAAGGAGCTGGGAGTTAATGGTTTGTTACAGCATGCAAGATGCATGTATGTTCTCATAACTCACAGCAAGGTGCTTTGTTCTTGCCTGCGAATGAGAAATTCTACTGCATTTAATCACCGGCTCTGTCAACCCTGGGTGGTTACATTCCCAGATGGTGGCTAACTGCAAGGAGTGATAGTCTTTCAGATGTGTTAGAGTTTTGCACATCCCTGTCAATTCCAAGAGACTATGTATAGACTTTGCCCAGATTCTCTTTGGCAATGTCATCTCCTTTCCTGGCATAATGAAATTAAGCAGCAACTTCTATCAACACTGAAGTACACTAAACACCACTGTTTTCAACAGTACCCCGAGTTGGTTTTATTGGTTTAAATTTTATATTTTTTTTAATTATGTATGGAAGAGGGTCTGTGTGGGAATATGCTTATGTGGATGAAGACCTGAGCTGATTGTTTCCCTGTAGCTGGAGTTACAATGACTTGTGAACTGTGAGAGTTGGGAATCAAATGAGTACCTTCTAAAGGAGCAGTATGTACTCTTAACCTCTGCGCCCGGTACTATTGGTTTTAGAACACAGAAAACATGGTTGTAGCCCAGAAAATTAGCCACTATTTTGTTCATTTGAACAAATAATGACTTGATCACATTATAAGCTAAACAATGGTCAGGCTTCAGACTTGTTTTCGAATGAGTTAAGATTGGAAAAAGCACATCAAATACACAAAAGAAGGTGAGAAGGCTATACTTATATACTTAGGAGTATGTGTGTGTGTGTGTGTGTGTGTGTGTGTGTGTGTGTGTGTGTGTGTGTGTGTGTGTGTGTGTGTAAAACAACAATTAATGAAAAAATAGACCATGAAATTGAAAGAACTCAAGGAGGAGTATGTAGGAGGGTGTGGTGGGAGCAAGTGGAGGGGGAATGGTGCAATTAGATCATAATCTCAAAAAATAAAAAGATAAACCAGAAAAGTGAATAAATTAAACTTCTCAAACCTGTGAGACCACATTCTTACGCTCCCCACTGCTTGAGAGACTAAGGCGGGAGGATCATTTGAAGTCCTCAGTTCAATACCAGCTGAGGTAACATAGCAAGACTCTAGCTCTTAAGTCAGTAACTGTAAGCAACTTGGACATAGGCATTTTACAGTATTGTGACCATATTTCATTCACTAATCATTTTTAAATTTCTGTCCACCTTTGGATCTCTTGATTCCATGTAAAAGTCCCAAATCCCTTAGTTAAAAAGGCAAATAAATGTACAAAACAGACAAGAAATTTGGACAGGCTTCAGCTAGGCGTCCAAGCTTCTGAGGACTAAGATTCAGTTAGAACTCTGGGCTTTGAAAATCCTCCATTTCTTATAAATGTGACAACATAATCACCAAGACAGTACAAATCATCTGAGCATAGAGCAGAGCCTGGGAGTATCCTAAAGTACAGCAAGGGTTTTTCTTTTCTAATCTGGGAAAGTGTTTGTCTTTTACTCCCCTAATGGGGAGTTTTTACATCAAGTAAGGACGAAATGAAGAACTGGAAGTTTATTTGGTGATTGCTGCTACAGATCATTGACTGAGACACAAACCATACAACAACCAGGTTTCTACTTTGACCAGTGCGCTCGTCTCCTCTGACTAATATCAGGATGGCCATGGACACTTTGGGTCAATTATTATCCCCCCCTTTGATAAATATTAGATAAACATCTGGATGGCTATGTGCACTTTGGGTCAGCTTTCATCCGCTTCTTAGCATTATGGATATCTGAAGAATTGATTGGTTTTCTTTTTTTTTCCATTTTCATCCAGACATCAGGTATTCAATGGACAGGAGTTTACTAAAAACTAATATGATATAAGCCACAAAGACAGAGTTTTCAAGCCATGCTGGTTTGGACTCAAAGCATTTTCTCCCTCAGCCATTTCCTGATACAAAATTCCAGGAGTATTTGGAATATCATAATGAGCACTGGAAACTTATTAATGCTGAATATACATGCCATAGCTTAACTGAATAAAGGATAGAAAAGTGAAGTTTTAGATGACACTGTCCAAAGAAGACATATATATATGGGATACAGCTCAGATATAAAGCATTTTCTTACCATACCTTAGACCCCGGGTTCAATCCTCAATACTAAACAAAAATAAAATCTATTTAAAAAACTCAGGTTCACATAATCTTCACTAGAACTTCTGCCTACTGAACAATGGGACTCCCCTAAAGTCAGGTGACTAGCTTCCTTGTCAAACAACTTGATTCAGTTCTGAAGAAGGCAGGAAGGTATAAGAGCTGATGTTGGAAGTGTAGAATATCATAGAATTATGGTTTTAGAGTTTTTTCTAGTTTATGGCTTCTATGTAAGTACCTCAGAGCTCTTTCACCCCCATGGAAGAATATGTGTCAAGCTGAGGCTAACACACAGGCTCTGTATATATGGCAGACATTTTTATGTTTTACTCTTTTAGATATGAACATCTCCATATAAGAGCCACATTAACGCCAGGCACAGTAGTTCATGCCTGTCTGTAATCCAGTTCTTGCAAGGCTGAGGCAGGAGGATTGCCATGGCTGAAGTCAACCTAAGCTACACAGAAAATCCCAAGCCAACCTAGGCTAGCATGAGACCCTAGCTTCAAAAGGAGAGGGAAGACTAAGAAATGTTGGGAAGAATTTCCCAAATCCTCCAAGTATCATCCCACGGCCAACAGCACAAAATGACTTGGAAAAAAATTCTTTAAAACCCTATTTGTGACCATGCTCACACAAGTGTTAGGTTTTGTTTCACCCACCAGAATATGTGCTACATTGTTTTGCTGTTATTGTTTCATTGTGTTTTCATTCTAAGTCATATAAACCCAACAAACATAAGAATCATAGGAAGCTAGGGAAGTTCCCTTAACTTTAGCATTCCGTATTGTTACTAAAAAAAAAAAAAAAAAAAAAAAAAAAAAAAAAATAGGTGCTCAGTAAACATTTGTTAAATGACTTATCGGGACAAAATATTTGCATATTTTATTCATCATATTTTGTAATCTTCAAATAAATTAAGTTCTTATACAAGCATGCTCATCTAAGTACCACGTGACTAAAATTAAACCAAGAAACCAAGACAAATGTGAAGGGCTTGTCAATCATCCCAGAAGCCGTGTGCTTTAGCTGAAGTTGAAGTATCTACTGCTTACTACTCACTGTTGTCTAATCTCCCACAGAAGATTTGCTGATGCAGAGAAATTCTTTATTCTTTTACTACAGATTGCTCTTCCAGCATCTGAGCCATATCTCACATACAAATGGCCATTTCATGGCTGGTAGAATCACCAAAAAGTAAGGGATTGGAGTTATCCTTTTGCACAAAATTAACAAATGGAAGCCTTTGTGTGTTTTTTAAATATTCTTTAACTGTAATTCGCAATAGAATTACCATTTTTCCTTTTGCCCAATACCCAATAGACATATATCACATGTTTTTAAAGTCAGTCATCCTTATACCATCCTTTTTTCTAGTCTTCTCTTTGCTTTTATATTATTTTATTTCACTAGGATTTAAGTATTTAAAATACACCATACAAACTCCACGGGCCACTACCAAGTTGCAAACTATACTTGTTTTTGAAATATTTTTTATTTTATTCATTGTGTATATGTATGTGTCCCTGTATACATTGTGTATGGCGTGTGTATGCTTGTATGCATGTGTGTGTGGAAGTAACTGTGTGCTTGGTCAGAAGATGACTCTGAGGGTATTCTTCTGAGTCACCCCCATGTTACTTTTTGAGAGGATCTTTCTCTGTACCTGGAGCTCACTGTTTCTGCAAGGGTAGCTGGCCAATGAGACCCCAGGATCCACCTGTCTTTAATCCTTTACATGCAGCCGTAGATTGATGTACTCTACCACATCCAACTTTTCATGAGGGTGCTGGGGATTTGGGGATTCAAACTCAGGTCCTCCTGCTTGCACACTGATGACCACTGAGCAATCTCTCAGCTCTACAAACTTACTTTAAAAGCATTTTACTAATGAATGTATTAGAACAATTGTAATGTAATTAAATGGGATTTGATTTTGTTTCCATTTGTTTTGAATTCGGGGATGGTTTTCAAATTACCTTTTCAAAAAGTTAACTCCTCTCCCCTTTATTCAGAAGTAGAGAATAATAATATAGTTGTCTAATTCTACAGTTAAATTTCAGAAAAAGCAGTCATATAGCTTAACAGCTATGTGACTTTGGACAAGTAAATTGCTTTTTCTTGTCCCTAATATTGCTTTGTTCAGCTGTAAACCAAGACTATTGGCTGACCTCTTGCAAGATTAGAATGAGGGACCAGCCTTTAATGTGAAGCAGGCCTTTAATTCCTAAACTGGAGACAGAGGTAGAGGTAGGCAGTTTAAACCCACCCTGGTCTACATAGCAAATCCCAGGCCAGCCAGGGCTACATCATGAGACATTGTCTCCAAAAGTAAATAGATAAAATATTGGAATGAAGATTTTTTTTTTAATGTATGTGAAGCATCTGACCATTTATGACTAACTAATCATTGTATGATATTTACCATCATCCTGGGCCACTGGGAAACACCATCCTTTAATAACTTTAAGACATTCTCAGATTTCTGTCTGTGCTATACTTCACAATATATGACAACAAAATTCCTACCTAAGTAGGGATTACAACCCTCAAGAAGAATCCCTATTAACTCCAAACTAAGCCTCACCTGCTGGGACCTGGCAAGGTCTCTCTTGAGCTGAATGGGATCTGGAACTCTTTTTTCCCACATCAACAATAGATTCACCCACGCTCTCCCCCTGGGGGATTATTTGTTTTTTAAATGGCCATGTGCTACTTAATCATTTGCTACAACCAGCAGTGCAAATTCCATGTCTTTATTTGGCCGACCAAACCTAAAGCCTGGAGATTACTGTTATATTTCATTTGCAGAAAGATAGTTCTGGGGAAAAAAATTAGTAAAAAGAATTTTAAAATGATATCTGCTTATGTTATCATGAGATGTTGAAGATGTAAAAACTAAGCAGAATTCAAAATGCCTCTTGCTAAAGCAGAATAAAATACACAGGAAACAAACTATTGCACAGACAGATTCTACCCTTAGAAACTCAGCATCCACTCCCACTTCAGCCCAGGTGCTGAGTATTCCTGCCCTCCTCAGCTTCTTCATACCGTTGGAATTGCTTTGAAAGAGATAATATGTTTGTTCAAAACTGGAGAAGTGGAGAGAGATAACAACAAAAGCAATTCCAAACAGACCATTGCTGGGCCTGCACCCTTAACTCAAAGCATAACTAATCATCAGCAAATACACTTCCCAACTATATTTCCCAATATTCCAAGTCTTAGCTTCTTCTTGAAACTTGGCCCCTCCGAGACTTCATTAGTTTAGTGAGCATCTCTCAAAAGAAAAGAAAATTAAAAAGACAGAAGATTGATGAGCTATCTGATGAATGTATTAGATAAAATTGATTAAATAAGACTCTCATCGCCATAATATCAGGGTACGATCTGAAGACAAATTTGGAATTGTATTTAATATAGTGGTCCTCAAAAGCTTCTGCATTAAGATCCCCACAACACTGAAGTCTTAAGTGGTCCTTTCTTTCCTACGTTCCCAAAGTTGTGTGTGCAGTCATTGATGGGGTGGCAGCCGGTTTGCAAAGTTGGCTCTCAGGAAAGATAATGATGAGGGAAGTCACCAGTGGGGGCTGATTGCATTTAAAGCAAGAACTCCCCAAACAAGAATAGGACAAAACTGGGTTCTATTAACACTCGGGATTTAAAGACCCTCTGCTTATTTGTCTAGATTCCTTCCCCAGTTTCCTACTAAAAGTTCTATCCATATTCTATCCCATTGGTATAACAAAACGCTACAAATTTAATGCTTAAAACAGCAAAGGTGGGGCCGAGGAAATGGTTCCCTGGGTAATAGTGCTTGCTAGAACATGAGGACATGTGTTCAAAGCCCTAGTACCCAGGTAGAAAGCTGGGAATGGATATTGTTGTGTTAGAATCTCGGCTCCTGTTGGGACAGACTAAACCAGGCCAATACAGTTTCACAAGGGAGGTTTATTGTGGGGGAAGAAGGCAAAGGTGGCGATGAAGACAAAGGGGAAAGAGAGGAAGAGGTCAGGATGGTCTGCCTTTTATTTGGGTTGTAACTGCTCGCAGGTACAGGTGAGAGGTGAGCCAAGTGGATTCTGAGAATGTATGGCGATTGCCATGGCAACGCATGCGTGCAGGTTCCTGTCGCCTGTGAGTAACTAACTGGGTTCGGAGATAGGCTGAGCCGGTTCCTGATACCAACAGATGTCCCTGTGCCTATAACCTCAGACCTGAAAAAGAGAAGAAAGGGGGGAGAAAGAGATGGGGAGATGGCTCAATTTTAACACTTACATTTGATAAAGAATAACTAACTACAAAGCCAAGTATATTAATCAGTCGCACATAATCTGCCAAAAAATGCAAATTATCCTTCACTAATGGGGTCATGTCTCAATAAGCCCAGAGTGGGTTGAAAACATATGTGCCACTTGGTTTTGTATGACTGTGACAAAATATCTGAGATAATATAAGAAGAGGAAAGACCTATCTCATTTCTTGGTTTGGGGATGTTTATTCTATGGTTGCTTAAACCCATCCTTGGGATGAGGCTGAATATATGGCAGGAGCCTGTGGCAGAGAGGAGAGAACTTGCTCACTTCATGGTACCTGGAAAGCAGAGGAAGAGTTCACCTTTGTAACAAAAGCCAAACCTATTAAGCTCAGAATCAATAATGCATTAGTCATTTGTGAGGTCAGGAGCTCACATAATCTAATTACCTCTCTAAAGTCCTACCTCTGTATATATGCTTAATTGGGGACCAAGCCTTAAACACATGGGCTTCCAGGAGGATATTTCAGACCCCTAGAATCTATACTCTAGAACAATTTTACACACCTAGTCTCTGGAACACCATGACGTGATATATATTTGCACGCTAAAGAATACAGTTGTATACTATAGAATATGATTGTTCCCTCCATGGACATACGGTTGACAGCCAAAATAGCTAGAGAGTGTCATAATGAATGTTGCTATTCCAGCAAGGGGTCACTATTCGGAGTAGAGTTTCTACTAGATGTATATTGTTTTTACACCGAAGTTGAAAAATCATAAATCAAACCAGCATAAGTCATGAACAGTCTATAAATTTGTCTGTTTTCTGGGATGGAAAATATTCTCTGCTTTCCTACAACAGCCCTCAAACTATCTTCAAAATCTCATGGAGATCCATTCTCCAACACAGTCTACAAAGGCCTGAATTAGGACACGTGTGCTGGGTAGAGCTCAGCCAAATAAGATTTGTGCTGTCCCTTTATTCAAGCTTTGAAATAGATGGCTTTCTGCCTCCAGCATCCGAAAGAAGTTGACCTGGTGACTAGTCACCTAGAGCAAATTCCCTTTCCCTGCAAAAGACTTTCATACCATTGCTGCCCAAAGAAAGCCAACTCACTGGAAGTCCCATAACATGTTGTCTGCCTCCTGGTAGCTCGTTAACTCTAACTAGATACAAAATACTGTCTCTTTATCATCTGGTGGGCATTCTGGTGGGACTTCTGCTTGCTAGGTCTCTTGGGACACATGTCTCAGAAAAGTCACAATTTGCATCACAGGGGCTAGATGCTAAACAAGAAGTTTTTACGTCTTTATACCCCTACCATATTACATGGAGAATGTACAGATTGCTTGGCTTATTAAACAAATGGTAAGACTCCTAATTATAGACAGATCTGTATCACAGTTCAGCTAGACCCTGACAGATTACATACCATCTAGCTGAAATCATTACTTCTATTGATAATGACAACGAGGTACAAATAAACTGATAAGGTAAATTAAATGACTACAGATAGAATTCAGTTTACATCTCCCTCTCCTGCCTCCTAACACGGCATGCTTTTTAATTGGACCCAGATATGACAACGAAACTAAATCCTAGAGACAGCTCCATTTGACTCAGGTCTGAGCTTGCTCAAATATCCAGGCCAGCTCAGCTGTGCAAAGTCCGACTCCTCCCCCATCCTCACCTGTGCCTCTTCTCCTGGCTGTCATTCTCTCTCTTTGCAGTGTGCTGCTGCAGCTGGTACCAATGACCTTCAGGGTTCCTGGGAAGCAATTCATTTCATTTTATTTTTAAATAAAGGAAATGTTAATATCACAGATCTATGTCTAAAATGCCCCGAGCAAGTTTCTTCTCTGAATTTGTTCTCTTTTTCATTTTCAAATTTCTTTTGTTTTTCCTGAGTTTTAACTGTGACTTTGATCTCAGAAGCATGTGGCTTCTGCTTACCTGACTCTTACCTCCCACCCTGAGATAATTCCACAGAAGTCCATAAATCCTTCCAAGTCTAAGGTCAATTCCTATGCTCTGTCCACAAGCGGCAGGTGAGGTTCCTAGCACAGAAGACAGATGTCTCGTGATAGGAAAGTGTAAGTGTACCTGCATATCAATGGGTCCATAAAATCCAAAGCCACTCGTCTTTATTCAATGAACACATCAGTTTCCCAGGCCACCTCTATTAACACAGTCTCTGGAAACTAACTCTTGCATCAAACTGAAAACAGTAAATAGGACTCAATGTGATATTCAAAGTGGGGACAGTGGCCCTGAACTGTAGCCTAATCACTTCTAATTAATAAGAAAGGCACTTAATTGAGGGAGATACTTCCAGTCAAAGCCAAAGAAATTCTTCTTTCCACCTTCTGTCTTCATAAACATTATAGTTGACTCTGGGTAATAAAAATACGAAGTTAAAACAATGACAAACATTTGGCAGGCAACTAGATGTGATTTACTTGTAAGAAATAAAAGAGCATTGTACATTTAACAAAACTGCCAGGGTTTTTTTTTTCTTTGCACCTTAATGCTTATCTCTCTCCCACCCTGTTCACAAGGCAAGGGAGGACAGGAGAATAAAAGAGAGAGATGCAAATTTGGACTAACACAAACCTGCGTGGTTGCCTCTTGAATAATAAACCTCACTGTAAATTACCTGCCTTTCCAGAAAATTCAACTTGCTTAAAATGCCTAATGGATGGAAAGAGCTCTGAACCTAACACGGAGAAAGCAACGTCTTTGAAAACAAACAAGAGAGAGAAAGACAGTCATCCCACCTTCGCCCTCTCTGTCTGGCGAAAAGCAGCAATCCCAGCCCCCCCCCCCCCCCCAGGGGATCCATAATTTTGATTTGAAAACCTCTCAGGGCGGTCCTTTGTATTTTCCCTTTCTTTCTTCGAAGATCACAGCAGCAATCTTCTTTTATCGCCAGCTATTTATAGTTTTCTTTTCTCAAAAAAAAAATTCTTGGCCAGAAAGAAGCTGTGCAGAAAGTGTTCCGACAGCCACATTATTTTGTAGCACACTTCAAAACTATTAAATACAATCAAGTAGGGGGAACCAAAACAGTTCCCCTCCCAAGTTCTTCATTATCTTTTCCACTTGGTTTGCTCTCCTTGAAGCAGTGGAAGCCAAATAAATAGCCTCCTCCTCGCCCCAGAGTGGTAAGATGTGGAGACTTCCTTTCTGTACAGAGAAGAAAATATACTGGAGGAAGAAGAGGCTTGGTATAACAGCTTAATGATTGATTAGCACACATCTCTATTCTGTTTCTCCTGTCTAAGATCTAGAAGCTACCACATATGCTAGAGAGATTGGAGTGACTTTGACTTGATTCCAAGCCAAGACTTTGAGACTGGTCAGCAGCCAACAATCCCCAACAGTCCTTTCTTTTGTGTTCCTCATAGAATTGTTAAAAGCATGATTTGTAGGCAAGCATACATTTGTTCAAGTTCTGCCTCTACTTTTTGCTAATCTCTTCACCCTAGGGAAAATGCTTCTCTTAGCCCCAGCTTCCCATTCACCAAATAGGGGTGACTGAATACTTAACAGAGAGAGAATACACACAATGACCACTTCCTGGGTATACAAGAGGTTCCATGTGAGCTCTGGCCATGTTTGTGCGCTTCAAAATACCTCAAGCTATAGAGGAAGGAAGCCATTGAAGATGGTTTCCATCTGTCTAACTCTGAGATTCTCCAGGAACTTGAGACTGGCTGTTTTGAATAAGAGGAAGTGGCATAATGTCACAGAGACAAGAGGGAAGGAAGTGCAAGAGCGAAGCCCAGAGTAGCGAGGCCCATAGCATGCTCTACACCAATGTTTGGGGACTGAGTAAGTGTTGTCCGTGAATGGGACATTGGGGAAATCTCAGCCCAAACCTTTTAGTTTGAATAACTGTGTGACCCAGACAAGCCATTTACTCTTTCTGTAACTAAAAAGTGCAATCTATAAAGGTAAATATCCTGACAAGGAAGTCAGGATATTTACTGGAGATATTCTATATCTCCAGTGCCCAAGACATTTCGAGGAACATGGCTGAACACATCTTTGTGAAAATGTAAAGAAAGCAATGAGCGTAGCCTGTATGGCCTCCATTACATCACGACATTTGGAACTGAGTTTCTTTAGTGACTGCTATAAAGGTATATGGATAAAAATTAAATTCTAGATTTGAACTCTGATTTGCCATTTACTAACTATGGGCTCTTAATGATTTGCTTAAAGTAATTCTGCTTGGATACTTGGCCCAAACTTACCCACAAGTAGTAATTATCCCCAGCGCCATTCCCCTAAAATCAAATCCAAGTCTCATCCTGTACCTAATTCTGTCTCATTTCTTACATGGAAGCTGTCATAGGCCTTCCCAGAGTTTTGAGTATGCATCTGGATCTGTATGTAGCACAGTTGCTGAGAAAGGTAAATGTTAAATCAGGATGCCTTGACTTAGGGTGACCCTGTCCCCTTGACTCGGGATGACCCCGTCCCCTTCATTCCATGCACTTGCCAGCCTCCACTCCACTGAGCCATCAGAATCCCCGTTCCCTAAAGTCCTGGCACCAGGTCTGTTGGCTCTAGTCCTGGTACCAGAGTTGCTGGTTATCCTTAGCTCTTTTTTTTTAAAGCAGGGTGGAGAAAAGGTCTCAGCAAACAGTGTTCTTGGTTTATGTCCTTGAGTTACTCTCTACAGCTTCACCTCTCTACAGATACTTAATCAAGCTGCCTGCTAAATATTTTCCCCTACCAGGCTATTGCTTATAGCTGAAGCATTTTCGAAACATGGGTCTCTATAAAGAGCATTATGCAAACTAATGTTCCATTCCTACTCTATTCTAACTCTCTAACCTCGGGACATTCTTCTCAAAGTTTAGAAATACTAAAGTCAAAGGAGATCCCAGCAATGACAGCACACATCGTCTGTCTCCATTGCAGAGGCTGTGATGGAAAGCCCTGCCAGCACAGAGCTTCTGTTCCAAATGAGTGTCTGCTTCGTGCCCAGTGGATGCCCGAAAAGGACAGCAAAGCTTAGGAGATGGTTATCTCACATAAACCATCAGCACCAAAGATGGCAAGACATCAGTACTATCAACCCTTCCAGCTGCAAGTACATAGCCCAGGGACTGTGGGGTCAAATGGGTAGCACTTGTAAACCACCCAAACAGAAGCATAGCCACATCAAGATCTATCTGATAGGGAAAAATAAAAACAGAAAAAACAGGCAGTGGGTTCTTTTATAATCCTAATTTATTTTCCAGACACATATATGGAAGGAGCATTTAGAGCCATGGTCCTTAACCTGTGAGTTGCAACCCCCTTGGGGGTCAAACGACCCTTTCACAGGGGTCACATATCAGATATTCTGCATATCAGATGTTTACATTGCAATTCCTAACAATAGTAAGAAAATTACAGTTATGAAGTAGCAAGAAAATAATTTTGTGGTTGGGAGGTCACCACAACATGAGGAACTGTATTAAAATGTCACAGCACTAAGAAGGTTGAGAAGCACTAATTTGCAGGAGAACAGGAGTGAGATTTTTCTCCTTTTTCTAATATAAAAACAAAAGTGACCAGGAATCAGAACCGACAAGAGGACATTGCCTGCTGTTGCTCACACAGGAGGAGACATGAGGAGTTAGGCCATTTCCATCCATTTCGAAAGTGTCAAAAACTGGGAGAACAGGACCAGAGCAGTGGCGAGGAAACCACCCAAAGAGTAGACATGGAGGGAGCCAGGACTCCAGATACATATGTAGCAGAGGATGGCCTTCTCTGACATCAATGGGAGGGGAGGGAGGCTTGATGCCCCAGCATAGAGGGATGCTAGAGGGATGAGGTGGGAGCGTGTGAGTGGGTGGAGGAGCACCCTCACAGAAGCAAAGGGGAGAGGGGAGGGAGGACGGAATGGGGGGATTGGTGGAGGGGTAACTGGGAAGGAGGATATCATTTGAAATGAAAACAAATAAAATGATTAATAAAAAAATTCCAAAAAATAAATAAAGGAAGGAAGGAAGGAAGGAAGGAAGGAAGGAAGGAAGGAAGGAAGGAAGGAAGGAAGGAAGGAAGGAAGCTGGGGGACGGAATGTGAAATGTCCAAAGCAGGAGAGAACCCTACGCCACTAACTTTCCTTTAAACTGCTTGAAAGTTGGGTTTTTCATCAGTAACTAAGAGTATTTCTGCATCATTAACCAGGTTTCTGTTTCTTCCTCTCTAAAGCGTAATTGTAATAGTATTCTCCTCCCTGTACCTTGTGAGGAGTAAGCAAAACCTCCCTCCTTACAAGTGTTGACACATGCACTACCTCCACCCCATCACCCATTTACCCAAGAGCTCTCTCTAAACAACCCACTGTTGACTTTGCTCTGTGTACAGATGGAGCACCCTCCAAAGACACTACTCCCTTCTGTTAAGTACAATGGCAGCATCAGCCCTTCTCTTCCCAGATGCTTCAACAGGTTCCATTCCGAAATGACACTCTTGTCTCTGTTTGCCACCAAAATGACTGTGTCCTTGCCACCAAAATGTCTGTGTTCTTTTCATGACTTCAAGCACCAGAAATATATCCATGAAAAATGATAATTATTGGGAGCTGGGAAAATAGATCCGTTGATGAAGTGTTCGCCATTCAAGCATGGGCCTGAATACTAATCCCCAGCAACCATACAAAAAGCCAGACATAGTGGAACAGGCAGACAGACAGACAGACAGACAACAGACAGACATAGGTGTTTATACATATTTACCACTGCCAGTGTTAGAGTCACAGATATACAGATATATGTGTGTTTCTGTGTGTGTGTATGTGTGTGTGTGTGTGTGTGTGTGTATATATATATATCTGTGATTCTAACACCGGAAGTGCTAGAGACAAGACCATCCATAGCTAGTCTAGCAAACTGTCCATCTCCAGGTTCAGTGAGAAACCCTATCCCAAAATAAGCTAGAGGATAATACAGAAGCGAATGGCCTCCACACTCACATGCCCACACATACAATGAAAATTAGCCTTGACTTCCTCTTAAGTGGAACTATTAGCCCTTTTTCTAGTGCCTCAAAAGCAAAATCATTTCTGCTGTGGAACTCTGTCTTCGAGGTCCAGCATGGCCTTGGCCAACTTGGAATCATAGTTACCATTTGCGAGCATCAGGAGAGCGAGACCATTAGATACCCCACTGGGAAGAGGGGGCCCATGAGACACAGCATGAGGTGCACTCCTCCCCAGGAATGTACAAGTAGCTAACAATTTCTAGAGATGAAAGATTTGTCTTCAGTGGTATAGCTGTCCATAAGTTGCCCATAAATCTATCAATAATCCCGGCTGGACTCAGGGCTCACAAAGCTAGATTTTGATGAACCATTTCTTTGCCCTGTCTTTGGAGCAAGTAGATGTTTACCCACTTCACCCCAGGAAAAGTCCTGGAAAGGAATGCCCTTCTCCATGTGCCCTAGGGCCACATTCTTGATCTTCAGGCTGCTTATCCCCGTGTCCTATTCTTCATCCATTTTCCAGTCACTGGATGGTGCCACTAATAGCTTTAATCACATATACATTCATATATGTTGGCTTAGGCGGTGCCCATTTCTGCCATCATATGCACAACACCATGGACTGCGAGTTTTATATGTGAGGCTTTGTTGGCACCAGTAACAGAGTTTCAGGCCCATAGTTGGTTCTCAGTCAGTATGCATCGAATAATATAAGCAGTGGGAAAGGAGATACGAAATGCCCAATACCTGTATGCCACTGCCAAGCAGTTCTCTCTCTCTCCTCCAGATCGGCTAAGAAGAGGCAGAAGGAATATATAGTTAGCATAGTCCTGGACTCTTAGTACTTGAGTTCAAGGTCAGCTAAGAGCTATACAGTGGGGGAAAAAATAAAAAGAGAACTAGAGAGACAGCGCAGCAGTCCAAAATGATACTAGTCTTGCAGAAGACCCTGGTTTGGTTCCCAGAGCCCACATGATGTCTCATAGTATCTGTAACTCCAGACCCAGGGGATCTGGCATTTTTCTTCTGGTCTCTGCAGGCACTACTTACCGCACGTGGTGGATACACATACATGTCTGCAAACGCTCATCTATACAGAATTATTTTCTTAATTTTTAATACAGAACATCAAGTATAATGATCTATGTATATGAAAATCATAATGAAACCCATTATTTTGTCTGCTTCATTTTTAGAAATTGAATATCAATAAGGGGATAAGTAGAGGTGAGGCAGGAGACTTAAAATGCACATAATAATGACTGTTTAGTTATACGACATTTTCTCTTTGAGATTTCTTTTCCAAGGCAGCAATGAAGCCACACCATGGTCCTCTGTATTTAGCCCCCATCTTTCATTCCCCACATGATCTGAAAGAATTCTTTGTTTTCAAATCTCAGGTGAGGTTCTGACACAAATCTTCCCCTGCTGTCTGGGTCTTGCATTGTTCTCTTATCTCCAGAGTTCCCTGTGCTGGGAGCTTCAGAGTTCATAACCCTTTGCCAAGGGTACAATGAGTATATGCTATGCAATTGCTCAAAAGCCAGACTTTGCATGTCATTATTTTTACCCAACAATGGATAAAAATATGTTTTGTTTTTTAAATCTATTACCCCCACCCCCACCACTGGAGAGAGAAACTGTGTCTCCTCGACCCTGTGCCCCTATTACCTAATCAAATGTCCTAAATCACTCGTGACACCTCAGTCCTTACAGTTTAACTCATTCAGTTCCATTTGCCCAGGTGACATCTCTCAAGTACTTTAATGAAAAGTTCAGCTTCTAGCTACACTGCAGTTACCTTGACAAGCTTATGGCGTGAGTCACAACTGCGCACTGACTCCAAAAAAAGACAGGGAAGTAGAATTCTTTGGGTGACTCATTTTGCTTCAAAACAATATGGAGAATAAAAACAAAGGTAAAGATAACTTTTTTCCAACCCCAGTGCCCTTAAGCACAGGCATCTGATAACCCAGATCCATTGCTCAAGCCACCCACAGACCGCCCATCCCCGGGGCCCTGCCTAGCCTCTGGTGGTTCCTCACTGCAGAGTACAGTTGAGAGAAATGCTCCTATTCATAGGGGGTCCCCTTCCCTCCTTCTACACAGCTTCTCTCCTCCATTGTGAGAAGCTATGGACCAGTCTAAGTCCAGCCCCCGTACTAGGCTCCCTCCTTTAGGAGTATCTACATGCCAAAGTGACATGCAAAGGAAAAGACTCTGAAATTACAAAAGCCCAGTGTTCGCCACATTAGACATTCTGGACACAAAAGAAGCTCACACATGTTAACCTGCTTTTTCAGGAATAATTACTTTCTATTTTAACCCTATAAATGCATGGCTTATTCAGCCTTTTTCCTTTATCTTGAGAGCCAGATATAATTCATTGGTAAATTTAAGATCTAAAGTACATGCAAGAAAATTAGGTGTTCTGTGGGAAGACATTCAAAGGAATAAAAGGCTGGAGTTGGATGGATCTCAAGACCAAAATTTCAGGACTGATTCTAGCAATAATTTTCTGAGTCACACAGCTTTGATTTTGATTATTCCTACCAAAACTAGAGACAAATAAATAAATAAACAAATAAACAAATGACCAAACTTTTCATCTTCCATCTCAGGGATATTGTTAAAAAAAAAAATAATAATCAGAAAATATCAAGAAACTTATACTAGAATACAACCAGTGCCTTCTAAGAGTGAATGACTGGTTAATTATCATAGTCATCGTCGTCGTCGTCGTCGTCATCATCATCATCATCATCATCCTCTTGACTCCATCTAGCACCTTAACTTCTTGTGTGTTGTATCACTGCCACCTACCGGCAGACTGAATGAATAGGAAACAATCTTAAACATTAGGGTTTACATTTGTTTCGATGGGTATTCACTTGGACTGAAGTCAGAAAAAATGTGCACGCTAAAATTTAAAAGAGAGAGAGAGAGAGAGAGAGAGAGAGAGAGAGAGAGAGAGAGAGAGAGAGAGAGAAATGATCACACTTGTTATACTTGGCAAGGAGGATTCAGCCCCAACCTTGAATAAATGGGGCAGAAATGAGCCCAAGGTCTAGATTAAGAGAAATTCAACCAGGTGGTCTCATCCATTTTTTATTAGTCCAAATGTGTTTTGCATGTAACAAACCATGCTCCTATTAACTTCCAGGCATAAAACGGAAGCATTTAGGGCAAGCTGTGGACTGACAGTCAGAACTGGAGAAAGTGTGACATTGTGAAATACCGAGACAGAAAACTGGCTCTGCTGGCACCAGAAGCTGTCAGCAGCAACTGGTCAGTGGAACTGGACAGAAGTCCTGGCTGGCGGTCTTTCTGAGTTCCAAACACTGCAGTCACTCCCAGAGGGTCTACAGTTTTTCCTCGCCAACTTGACAAAGAGACAAATGCTCTTTCCTCTTCTTTCAGGTCATTGTCAGAATCTTCTAGTTAGACATTCCATGGGGCAATAGAAACGAGCCATTTGTACGGTTCCTTTCCATGCTGAATTTCTTCTGGAAGTATGCCAAAATTCTTACAGAAATCAGGAAGACTGATTGACCTACATCCAGGAAATGAAGTGGTGATGTCATTCAGGGCCCATAAGTGAAACCTGCCCATTTCAATATGAATGTCTGTCTACAGAAAGTCAATGGAGCACCAACTACAAGAACAATGGGGCAGAAATGTTTTGTCAAGACGGCTGAGCTCAGATTTCCCTTCAAAAGCAAGGAAATCTCAAGCCAGCCCACTGCAATCCCACTTTGTCACAGTGTAACTTGGGAGTTGGTATCGATGGTGGGTGAGCATGGAGAGTGTCTGGATTTATGAGCCTTTGGGATAGGAACTTGATATATTTTAATATACATTACACTGTGAATAAATTTTCAATATGATGGAAGGTCTTAGAAAAATGAGAACTTATACCAAAGGAAGACCAGAAGGCAGAAATAGAAACTGGAAGCATCTATTTGGAAGGCTATACCACCACACCACCCAGAACAATCTATTGGAATTCATCATTTTCAATAGTCTCTATCATTGACCCAAAAAGGGCAGCTTCAAATTTTCCCAACATTCAGGTGTTATCCTGTGCAACCGTTCAGTCAGTAGCCATTATGGCTGAATCCACACTGCTCTCCCATTGGCTCCCATATTGAATGCCTGATCCACGGCTTGCGGAGCCTTTCTGAAAATGTGTACACTGAAGCAGATGGAGCCTGGATAGTAGAAGAAAGTCAGTAGGAGTGAGTCTATGAAGGTGATACCTGCTTCTCACGTACTTTGTCCATGTCCCAGTCTGCTATAACGTAAAGCAATGTCACACACGCCTGCCAGCATGGATCAAGGTGCTGCCAACTGTCATGCCTGTATAATCACGATGGACTGAGACCTGAACTCATGAACCAAAGTAAATAAACTCTTCCTTCTTTTCCCCATTAATTTATTTATTTCTTCATTTTACATCTGGGTTGCTCCTCTCCTTCCAGTCCCACCCCACAAATCCCTCCTCCCATTACTCCTGCTTCTTCTCAGAGAAGAACTCCCCCCTTGGGTACCCACCTGCCCTGGGACATCAAGTTTCAGTAGGACTAAGTGCATCCTCTCCAGCTGATACCTGACCAGGCAATCCTGCTAGGAAAAGGGGTCCGATGGCAGGCAACAGAGTCAGAGACAGCCCCCACTCCAATTGTTAGAGGACCCACATGAAAACCAAGCTGAACATGTGCTACAAATGTGTAGGTCCAGCCTCTGCATGCCCTTTGGTTGGTGGTTCAGTCTCTGTCAGTCCCCATGGTCCCAGGTTAGTTGACTCTGTAGGTCTTCTTGGGGTGTCCTTGACCTTTCCAGCTCACTCGATCCTATTCCTCCACTCTTCCACATGGTTCCCCAAGCTCTGCCTGATGTTTGGCTATAGGTCTCTGCATCTGTTTCCATCCAATGCTGAATGAAGCCCCTTCAGAGACAGCCAAAACCTTCTGTCTGGTATTCCATCACAGCCATGCCCAGGCCTTCCAGACTGATGGGTCTAGAAGGACACTTACTTCCAGCTGAGTCTGGTTAGGTTATCACAAGTTTAGGATGGAAGCAAAGTAGTGCATATGGTATAAATAAACCTCAAAAAAACATTCTGGAAAAGATTTACTGTTAATGTAAGAATAAGAATAGAAGCAAGAATTATAATAGTGGCAAATTATTATTAAGAATAAACATGAGGGTGAGTCTTTAAAGAGACATGAAAAAGACATATTTTAATTCACACTACTTGAAATATATAATAAGTTTTATTCCAACTATAATACCTTGTTTACCATTGAGCTATTTTGTGTTTCTTCTGCTTATACCTTAACATATTTAAAGCATTGTTGAAAACTTCTAGAAACTTTTGTTCATAACGAAATCACAAAGGAGTTTTAAGGGTCTTGTTGGAGTCTGCAATGTCCAGGTACTTGGAGAAATTCATTTTATTAAATTCATAAGCTTTTTATCACTATCTACTAATAAGCAAATACTTAGAAAGATGGTTATTATTTGTGTCTCGAAGTCACTGATAGGTTCATAACATCAATAATTTAGATGGGGTCTCATTGTTTCTACAATACTTCCATAGTTAGTCCTGTGTTTCTAACTGTATCTGCTTCACTTTCCCTATCTGTAACAAACTGTTGACGATTCCCATTGTGCTGTCTTCCTTGTAAAGATCTGACAATCCTTGTCTTCACTGATGCTGTAGCATGAATTGGGGTTTGTCGTGCCAACATGTTCTTTGATTGCTTACCCATACTCAAACCACTTTAAACAGAACAAACATAAAATTTTGGGCTTATGCCACCCTGCACAGGCAACAGTATGACTAGGCTGACCAATCATTCAATCAAGTGTTACTGGATTGAATATACCTGCTTCTCTTCGAATATAAGCTTTTATTTCCTATTGTCTTAAACACTCTTCCTCTATATTGTAGCAAATGTGACTGCCTGGATCAATGGACTCACATTCTAACAGCTTCCTGACTTGAAGGTAAAGGTATTTCTCTTAGCTTAGGTTTAAAAAATCCCATGAAAGATCTAGGACATGCCAGAGTGTGTTCATGCTCAGTCTATGGCCAGAAATGGTAGAGAACTCCCCTTGGCTTGCTTTGGTTCATCTCAGCTTCTATCGCTACACAGTTGGAGTCTGCTTCCCAATGCAATAGGAGGTTATGTGTAACAAATAGGGCAAATTGGCACAATTTAAAATTTTTCCATAAACAACTCAACTTACATTCAAAATTTTATTATAAAATAAGGAATTACCTGTTAAGACAATGCCAAAGATCCCAAAACTAATATTATCTGTGACCTGTTCTAGCTTTATTCTTACTGCTATGGGATAACACCCCTGACAGAAAGCTACTTAGAGAAGAAAGGTATTTCTTTTCTTACAACTTCAGGTTACAGTCTATCTATTAAGGAGGTAACAGCTGCAGAAGCTTCACGGAGCAGAGCTAGTGGCATCCACAGGCAAGAACAGAGAATGCATACATTCTCACTTGCTTGCTTTCTCGTATTCAACTCCAATTTCATCGTTCTTACACAATCCAAGACCCTCTGCCTAGGGAATGGTGGCGCCTCTACTGGGCTGGGGTTTTCCTTATCAATTTAAAAAAAAAACATTTCCAGACATGCCAAAAAGTCAAAGCAATGAAGACAATCCCTGTTGAGACTCTTCCCACGTGATTTCAGATTGTCAATTTGAAAATTAAAGAGAACATCTCACTTATTAAATCCCAGCTAGGTAACTACTCAGCATCAACATTCCATCCAAGAACAGTCATGTGGGAAGCTAATAATAATACAATAGTATAATTCTGATTGCAGTCCATCATAAAACAATACAATTTTTTAAATTGTATTTCGGGGAGATTGTAATATATAGATTATTTCTCCTTCTATTTCCTCCCTTCTAATCCACCCATGTACCTTGACTCGTCATCTTTCAAATTAACGGCCTATTTTTCGTTAATTATTGTTACACACTGCTGGTTTGAATGAGAATAGCCACTGTAGGCTCATACGCTTGAATGCTTAGTCACTAGTGAGTGGAACTGTTTGAGAACGTTTAGAAGGATTAGGAGGTGTGGTCTTGTTGGAGGAACTGTGCCACTGGGGATGGACCGTGAGGTCTCAAAAGCCCACACCTTGGTGTCTTTCACTCAGCCTGCTGCCTGGGGGTTAGAATGTAAAGCTACCACTCTTGTGCCATGTCTGTCTGCTTCCTGCCATACTAGCGATGGACTAACCCTCTAAAACTGTAAGCAAGCCCAATTAAATGCTTTCTTTATAACAGTTGCCTTGGTTACAGTGTTTCTTCTCAGAAATAGAGCAGTAACTAAGACACATGCCTATGTATATGATGTACACGTATATGTGTATATGTAAACATAGCATAGATGGATATACATATATATTCCTAAATAGAAAAATACACCCTGCTCTGTCTGTATAATGTTATTCGTATGCATGTTTTTCAGAGCTGACCATCGGTATTGGATCACTAATTGGTGCGCTCCTCACTGGGGAAGACTATTTCTCCGGCTCTCAGCCTTCCTTACATTCCTACATTTGCCAGTAGTTCTCTAGGAAGGTTGAAGCTTTGTGGACCTTCTCTCATCCATGTTAGCATGTCTCTTATTGCTGTTCTTGTTCATCTCATGTTCAGACAATCATGTTGGTGAGACTTTATGGCTTTAGCTTCTGACATTCCTAGGAGACATAATCTCACAGCAAAACCCCTGCTCCTCTGGCTCTTGTGATCTTTCGGGCCTCTCTTCCGCAATAATTCCTGAGCCTTAGGTGAGGGAACTGTATTACAGACATATCAGTTTGGGCTGGGATCCATTCTGATTGGTTGTGGTTTGTTTCTGTAATGGTCTCCATCTTTTGCAAAGAGATGATTCTTTGATGCAGGCTGAAGCAACATTGTTTTGGAAAGTGTATGGTTCATATAAACACTTTCTGTGTATAAATGACAAATTTCTATTTCTGTGCTATAATTTAAATAGCCAAAGTCATGCATGTCTGAAAAACTAAGAGATTGGAAGAAGCTTTTTGAGCTTCTGGCACTGCCAAGGCCTAAAGTTGAATGGCAATGGCAACAAATCAGATTGTGCTCCTTAGCCTCATCTTTTTCTCCTAGACCATGAGAAAACCTAGATTTACATTTAAGTGTGATCATGCAAAGATAAATCTTCAGTGATATTATGTCTTAAGTCTTCAGACTCTTTTATGAGTAGAGACTGAGAGAGACAATTTTAAAAACTAGTTACATATGAAAACTTTTAAGCATGTGGTGGCAAGCCACAGAAACACCAAATAAATGACTATATGTCATGGCTAACCATCTGGTAGAAGCTAACTGGATGTTTCATAGATATTCTTACCCACGAGTAATAGAAGTCTTGATAAAACTAAAATTAAAACTTTCTTTTCTTTATGGGACAATGATGTGCCTGGTCCCATCAGTAGGTGGGATGGTTTCCTGTGTGCCTCTTGCTGAGTTATTTTTTCCTTTTTTTTTTTATTATTATTATTAATCATTCCATTTGTTTACATCTCAAATGATATCCCACTTCCCAGTTACCCCCTCCACAAACCCCCCATCCCATGTTATTCCACTTCCCAGTTACCCATCCTCCACCCCCATCTGCCCTCCCCCTCCTTTTTGCCTGTATGAGAGTGCTCCCCCACCCACACACACACTCTCCTGCCCTACAGCTCCTGCATCCCCCTCCTCTGGGGCATCAAACCTCCCCAGGACCAAGGGCATCTCCTTTAGTTGCTGTCAGGGAAGGCCCTCCTTTGCTACATATGTATCTGGAGCCATGAATCACTCCAGGTACACTCCTTGGTTGGTGGTCTAGACTCTGGGAGACTGCATGGACAAGCCAGCCTATGTTGTTCTTTCAATGGGGTTGCAATCCCCCTCTGCTCCTCCAGTCCTTCTGCCAGCTCCCCCACCAGGTTCCCTGAGCTCAGTCTGATGGTTGGCTCCAACAAGCATAATGGTAGAAGTAGATTCTCACTTAGCCAATATTTTCCCCAACCTATGATTTCTTCAATTGTCATACATCTTCTTCCTTTCTTTTCCTGTTTCTCACAAGGATTACTTCTGGGTTTTATATAAAAAAAATACTTTATTTTGTATAATAATGTAATTTCCATATTATATGTATATGTTTTATATTTTTTATTTTAAGCATTTTAAGTCCATTTTATTTCTTAAGTGTATGAGTGTTTTGCCTGCATGTATGTTTGTGTATCACATGTGTGCCTAATGCCAACAGAGGCCAGAAGAGGGTGTTAAATCGGCTGGATCAAGAGTTACAGACAGTTGTGAGCCACCATGTCATGAATCAAACTCAGGTCCTCTAGAAGAGTTAGACAGTGCCATGAAGAGATGATACATCTCTGTGATCCTCAAATTTACATATTAAATAACAGAATTATATGATAATGTTTTAAACACAAGAAAAATCCCTTCCCATTGGAGCAATGTTTGAAGATAACTGTTTTCTCCCTCTTTTATTGAAAATAGATTTGGGGGGCCAGTACTTTTAGATCCATAGATACATCATGCCAGAAGTGAG
Organism: Uromys caudimaculatus; assembly: GCA_028551405.1. Classification (NCBI taxonomy): domain Eukaryota; kingdom Metazoa; phylum Chordata; class Mammalia; order Rodentia; family Muridae; genus Uromys; species Uromys caudimaculatus. The sequence continues at coordinate 94,543,841 of CM052705.1, read as the reverse complement.
AACCAAAGGGGGACTGGGTGACTCTGTGCCTCTCCAAGGAAAAGCAACTAAACCTGGGCAAAGGAGATCCTAAGAAGCTGAGAGGCAAAATGTCTTCATATGCATTTTCTTGTGCAAACCCGCTGGGAAGAGCACAAGAAGAAGCACCCAGATGCTTCTGCCAGCTCCTCGGAGTTCAGTAAGAAGTGCTCAGAGAGGCAGAAAACCAAGTCTGCTAAAGGAAAGGGGAAATTTAAAGACATGGCATAAGCTGTCATGAAAACCTACATCTCCCTGCCTAAAGGGAAGACCAAAAAGAAGTTCAAGGACCCCAACGCACACAAGCAGCCTCTTTCTGCCTCCTTCTTCTTCTGTTCTTAGTATCACCGAAAAATCAAAGGAGAACAACCTGGCTGGTTCACTGGTGGTGTTGCAAAGGAACTAGGAGAGATGTGGAATAGCACAGCTGCAGGTGGCAAGCAGCCCTATGACAAGAAGGACGCCAAGCTGAAGAAAAAACAAGAGAAGGATATTGCAGCCAACAGAGCTAAAAGAAAACCATATGCGGTGGGAAAGGGCGTCATCAAGGCTGAAAAGAACAAGAAAAAAGAAAGGAGGGGAAGAGGAGGAGGAGGAGGAAGAGAAGACAAGGAATATGAAGATGAAGCTGAAATGGGTTCTAGCACATTTTCTCTTGTCTATAAATCATTTAACCCTCCTGTTCACAACTCACTCCTTTTAAAGAAAAGAAACTGAAATGTACCGCTGTGTTAAGATTTGTTTTTAAACTGTGCAGTGTCTTTTTTGTACAGTTAGCATACTGCCGAATGGCTAGATAGACCTGTCCTGGTGATATTTTCAATAGCCACTAACTTCGCCCAGTACAATCCGAGGTTTGTAAATTGGCATGAAACTTTAAAGCAAGTTCTTACTGGTACACAGCACAATTAATAATATGTGGGAGCAGTAGGGTTTTGGGGGGAAGGGGGTTGTTGGACTTTGTTTTGTTTTTCTCATCTCCAGTTGTCTCTGATGCAGCTTATACAAATTGTTGTTCTGCTAACTGAATACCACTCTGTAATTACCAAAAACAGAAAACGAAAAACAAAAACCCTGCTGTTTTGTTGACATTCTAAATGATTGTACGTACATGCAATTTTTATTTTAAAAAAGATAGGTTTTTTTTTTAATTTCTTACATAATATATCCTGATTATGACTTCCCCTCCCTCTGCCCCTCCCAGTTCCTCCCCACCTCCCCTCCCATCCAAATCTATTCACTTTGTATCTCTCATTAGAAAAGAACAGGTTTCTAAGGGATAGTAAAAAATATATATATAACCAAAAATAATATAAAATATTACACAAATTATCTCATCAGAGTTGGACAAGACAAAGAAACAGAAGGAAAAGAACCCAAAGTAGGCACAAGAATCAGATATCCAAACGTTTACACACTCCATAATATACATCCAGAGAACCTGGTGCCAACGTTTCCAGGCCATGTGTGTAGTGCCTCAGTCTATCTGAGTGCATATGAGTTTAAAAGGACTTTTCCCCAAGAGGATAGACAGCACAAATGTATTCAGTAGCTAGTCAGGCTCGGTTCTTAGTTCATGGAATTATAAACAAAGGCCAAATCTCACAATCACTACCTAAAAGGAATAACATATATTGGATTATTTTAAAATAGAAAGCTGTTTCTTACTACACTTTGTGATGATTTATTCTGAATCTACTTCAAACATAGGAGGAGGATATCGGTTATAAAGTTTCATACCTCCTAGGAAATTTCAGAAGCCCCTGAAGCAGAAACTCTAAGATCACATCTTTAAAGCTCATCGCATTCCAACAATCATTCTCATGTTGTATTCTAGTAAGCTTTAAGAAAAGATGCAATTTTTAAAAAAAAAAAAAAAGCATGGGTTTCCAGGCTGGGCATCTCCGTGGGTAAAAGTACTTTCTGTGCAGGTACGAGGACAAGAGTTCAGATTCCCCAACACCCTCGGGAAAGCCAGGCATGCTGGGAAACACCAGCCAAGTACTGGAGGAAGCAAGGGATTCTGGGATCAGTCCAACTGAAAAGGTGGTTAGATATATGGGCTAGTCTAGTCTCAGACTTAGTGAAGAGACACCGTCTGAATAAAAGAAGCTAAAGAGAAACAGAGGAAGATACTTAAAAGCAACTTCTGGGCTCCTTCTGTTCACACAGGTGTGTACACACAGAGACACATGGGTTTCCATGACAAATTAATATAGGCAATGATGTGTGCCCAGATCAGTTTCCAGCAAATAGTTTATTTGAAGCCTGTGAACATAGATGCAGTCATAGAAAAAAAATCACTTTCTAGATGCTCAGAAAAAGATATTTTCCAAATTGAGGGTACAAGTCAGATGCCACCCTGTAACTCTCCCGTCTGCTTGCTCTGTTATGTTAGATAAAGGCCACAATGACAGCCACATAGAGCACTGGGTAGTTGTCTACAGCAGCAGCCACCGCAGATCTGCTATCCAAGAGTTCCTTGAGTTTACTCTCTGGCTTACATCTCCAACCACTGTTCAGTCCCCCAAATATTTGTTAGACAAACTTTACATCACCAGCGAGGCAGGCCTATACAAAACCAAGACTGTGTCCCTCTCTATGGTATTTACATACTTGCATGAAGAGTCAATAATTAACATAAACCAAAGAATTGGTAGCTAATTGCAGATCATTTCTACAATGTAAAGAATGTTAAATGGTTCAAAATAACAAGATAAAATTGATGAGGCTACTTCAGATAGGAAGATAACAGGAAGGCCCTCTAGGTGGTTACATTTAAATTGGGGGTTAAATGCTGAGAAAAAATCAACAGATAAGAACCCAAAAGAAGAGCTTCCAGGCTGAGTAAACTGAGCAAATAAAGATAGGCTGAGATGCGGCTGGAGGGCTGACTCATGGAGCACTCGCCTTGCAAATACAAGACCCTGAGTTTGATCCCCTAAAGCACACATTAGGAAAAGGAATGGGATAAAAGAAAGTGGGAAGTGGGAGGGGTGACAGTGCTGGGGAAGCAAAGATGGGCAGCCTTGGAATTCAGTGACACCAGTGACACTTGGTGAACTCCAGACCAATGAGAGAACTTGTCTCAGAAGACAAAGTGGCGGAAGCTGAGGAACAACATACAAGATTGTTCTCTGTTCTACACGGACACACAGACAGACAGACACTCACACACATACACACACACACACACATACACACACACACACAGGACAGATATAGGAAGGGGTAGGTAGGTTGAAACATGTTGAGGAGAGGGGAGCAGAATATAGCAGGAAATGGAAAAGTATCTACATACTTGAGGAAAGAGCACATATAGCCCCAGGGAGTAGAACCCATTACCACCTACATCCTTCCATTATTACACATATAACAATATGTTATAAGAGTTAATTTACTCTTCTGTCTCTTTGAGTAGACGGTTAGTTCCTTAAGTACACTATATCTTATTCATAATAATAATTATAGCTTCCATTTATTGAACTATACCAGGAACTAAGCTAGCTACTTTGCATACATTATCTCCAATATTCACAACAACCCTGCCAGGTAAGTATTATTAACATAATTTTACAGATTGAAAAAAAATCACCTAAGTGATTTATCCAAGGCCAGAAGCTAGCCTGTGGCAAAGCTGGCACTTGAAAATGTCTCATCTGATTCTGACATCTGACTTTTTTCGCTATGCCACATCATCTTAACCTTGTCTCAATTACTCACACTGGAAGCCCTGGCCAAGGATGTAAACGTCCCTAGGGCTGAATTGAAGTAAATCAAATGAACGGATATAAGCCCACACAAGTGGAAGCAACACCAAAGACCATGACTTTGGGGGGCGACTCTGAAGCCCACTCAAGAGGACAATGAACTCACAAGACTATAGCACTAGGGAGACTCTGCATGACGATAGAGGGTCATGATAGCTACCTTCTTGTAGGAAGAATTAAAAGTATTGTGGAAATTGTCAGGGAAGGGACTGCACTTAATGAAACTAAATGGAAGCTATGGGGATTCCTGAAAGCTAATGCATGACACAGTGACACAGCTGCATATCATGTTCTGAAAAAAAAATTAATGGGATTTTAAAGAGAGAGACTGCTCAGTGTGCTTGCAAAATGGAGATACAGAAGAATGCACCCCAGCAACGAGGAGAGGAGAGCAGAGAGCAGGAGGAGGATGGCACTGTTGTAATTGCCTGTAATTTTTCCCCCTCCTCCTCCTGACTTTAATTAGGACACTTGCGAGACACACACATTTGTAAGAGTGACAGAGCTAATTGAAGAAAACCACATGTCTCATCAACAACCAAATCAGGAATAATAATCAAAGCAGCAGAAGCAAAATTGGAAGTCATGGAGCTGTCAGATGCAGAAGGAACTCAAATACAATGAGGCATGTAATTTAGAAAAAAGCGAGAGGGCTATGTGGAAGCATTAAAAATGAGACGTGAAATAAAACAGTTAACACCGTGCAAACTGAAACATTCACTCCCACAATCTGGTCACAATTAAATTTGGTCAGAAATTCATCTAGCCCTTTCAGCTGTGTTCTGGGGGTGCTATGTTATTCTACCTTGCTGCCCCGAATGTCCCTGTTAAGTGAAGGCAATTTCCTCGCTCCCTAAGCTATTGTCTTAGTTAGGGTTATTATTGCTATGCTGAAACACCACAACCAAAAGCAAATTGGAAAGCAAAGAATTTATTTAGCTTATACTACTTTATCATTGTTCATCATTGAAGGAACTCAAGCAGACCAGGAACTGATACCGAGGCCACAGAGGAGTGCTGCTTACTGCCTTACTCCTTATGGTTTGCTCAGCCTGCTTTCTTATAGAACCCAAGGCCACTAGCTCAGGAGTGGAACACCCACAGTGGGTTAGTCTCTCCTCCATCAATCATTAAGAAAATGTTCCACAGGCTTGCTTATAGCCCAATCTTATAGATGCAATTGAGGTTCCCATCTTTCAGATAACTATAGCTTGTGTCTAGTTGACATAAAAGTAGCCAAAATAGCTGTTCTTAATGCATACTGTTCTTCTGTCATTGTGCTGGTCATATCTGTTCCCAGTGGAACTGGTAAATGACAGGCTCTTATCCCTAACATTCAGTATTGCTTGCATTTTTTTTAATATATATAATTTTTATTGTATATTTTCTTTATTTACATTTCAAATGTTATCCCCTTTCCAGGTTCCCCCTTCCCGGAAACCCCCTATCGCATCCCCCTGCCTGCTTCTATGAGGGTGTTCCCCACCCACCCACCCACTCCTGCCTCCCCACCCTAGATTCCCCTACACTGGGGCATCGAGTCTTCATAGGACCAAGGGCCTCTCCTCCCATTGATGCCTGACAAGGCCATCTTCTGCTACATATGCAGCTGGAGCCATGTGTCCCTCCATGTGTACTCCTTGGTTAGTGGCTTAGTCCCTGGGAGCTCTTGGGGGTCTGGTTGGCTGATATTGTTGTTCTTCCTAAGAGTTTTGCTTCATCCTTCATTCATAAGTGTCTACACTTATAATACTAAGTAGCAAGTCAATTTAGAAAAGAATTCTCATTACTTTTCTAGCTTCTTAAGTCAAAGGACATATGCTGAATGCTCTCCCCCTTTGCATTCACCTTTTCTTCTCTCAACAGCTTCCTTCCCATGTCAGCCAACAGAGTCAAGGCAGGAGTCCGTTCTCAGGCTGAAGCGAGTATATGTAACATTTGTTACAGAGATGTGCAAGTGACTGGAGCTGGCCAGCCAGAACCTCAGCTCACTCAAATATCCGGAAGGAAGAAGATGCTTGCTATGCCTTATGAGGTGACTCTTGAAGATATTTTAATGATCTCTCCACCACTTGGAGGCAGAGGATGATGCCTGGAAGAAAGAAACTTCCAGAAAGAAATTAAAAAGATGATTATGTAATGCTTATCACATTATATAAATCCTCATCAAATCAGACATTTCTAATGCTTTCGTTGCTTGCAAACAATATTCTAATAATTTATTAATGTATCGGTAAAACATAGCAAAAGAGAAAGGATAGTAGCTGACACGCTGGAGCATATTCTGAGTGCTGGACACACAGTCCTCCTAATAGTATAACAGCTTCAGTATCACTTTTTTTTTCTTTACCAACCTAGAAATAGAGAACAAAGATTTACATAGTTTTTCACATTCTACCAAAAGTGAAATCAGAAGCAGGATATTCTTTGGAAGCTCGTGTTCTCAAAAATCCATTGTAACGGCGATGAAAGAGAGACTATAAGAATCTTGTTACAAAATGTATTGTATCAGTCGATAAATAAATATGAGAAAATGGCATGCTTTCCTCCTTCCTTCTCAGCAGACCTCTAAATCTTCCTGAGAACATCATTTATTCTTTTTTGTCATATCTAGTCCTTCACATATAGCCATGATTTGAACTTGAAATGTCTCCTGAAGGCTCATATCTTGCAGGCTTGGTTGCCAAGTGATAAGATTTTTTTTGAAGGTGATTGGATATGAGAACTCTGATTTCATCAATGGATCAATCTATTAATGAAATCATAATTTGTTGGCATTATGGGGCAGGTCGAGATTTAGAAGCAGGTTGCAGCTCCCTATGGTCCTTGCAGTCCACTCTTCATGAAGGAAAGTGGGCCTTGAAAGAGCAAAATTAACTCAAACAAATCAGTAGCCTTCCTATACTCAAAGGATAAACAGACTGAGAAAGAAATTAGGGAAATGACACCATTCACAATTGTCACAAACAATATAAAGTATCTTGGTGTAACTCTAACCAAACAAGTGAAA
>CM052705.1:94514192-94536543 GCA_028551405.1 Uromys caudimaculatus | reverse complement strand
AGACACATGCTCCACTATGTTCATAGCAGCCATATTTATAATAGCCAGAAGCTGGAAACAACCCAGATGTCCCTCAGCAGAGGAATGGATACAGAAAATGTGGTACATTTACACAATGGAGTACTGCTCAGCTATTAAAAACAATGACTTAATGAAATTTGCAGGCAAATGGATGGAACTTGAAAATATCATCCTGAGCAAGGTAACTCAGTCACAAAAGAATGAACATGGTATATACTCACTGATAAGTGGCTATTAGCTCAAACGTTCAGAATACCCAAGTTTCACTTTACAGTAACCGCTGGACCGAGAGTGAGGTCCCAAATGGAGGAGTTGGAGAAGGGACTGAAGGAGCTGAGGGAGTCTGTAGCCCCACAGAGGGAGCAACAGTGTCAACTGGCCTGACCCCACCCCTGTCCTCCTGGAGGCTGGACCACCAATCAAAGAATACAAATGGAGGGACCCATGGTTCGGACCACATATGTGGCAGAGGAGGGCCTTGTTGGCCATCAGGGGGAGGAGAGGCCCCAGTAAAGGGGAATGTCAAGGTGGGAATATGGGAGGGGGTGGGCGGGTGGGTAGGAGGTAGAATACCCTCATAGAGGTGGGGGAAGGGGAGGGGGTAGGTGGCTTCCAAAGATGAGACCTAGAAAGGGGGAAACATTGGAAATGTAAATAAAGTATAAAAAATAAAAAAAAAAATTAAAAAAAGATAGGACAGGCAAGATCTCCACGAAAGGCAGCAAAACAGTAAAACTGAATGGATTCTAACTGCTTGTCTTAGGGTGTTTCTAGGAATTGAGATGGAGAGTGGCGGGCTAAAGGGTGACTGGAATCTGCTCATAAGCAATTCACTCTGAGAAAGTGAAGAGAAAATGCAGTTGAGAGAAAATATGCCCTGAATATGCTTTTCTCTGAGCCTGCCAATCTTTTGAGGACTTCTGGAGTATCCTCAAACTGTCCCACACTGAGGCATGGACACTTAATCTCTGCAGTCTCTCATACATATGTCTCAACAATCAGCCATTGCAGGGATAAGGCAAAGCCGTGAGGTTTCTTGTGTTTGGGGGTAGTACTTATTGAGAGATGTTTCAGTGAGCCCTTGATAGCCGGGTGTGGAGGAATATGGTCCTGAAGAAGGGAGATTTGCAGAGGGTACAATAACACACACTAGTCTTCCCTTAAACAAGGCTTGTTCTCTGCAGTTCACCAAGGCCCCAACAACATACATGACTCATATACTAGGGCCATTGGCAGTGCTGGGCATGGGCTCCGTCTTGTGGCACGGATCCAAGCTGGAGCAATCATTGTTCTCGGCCACTCCTACAATTGCTCGGCCACCTTCACCCTAGAACATCTTGCAGGTAGGACAAACTGTAAGTTGAAGGTCTTGTAGCTGGGTTGGTGTCTCATTTCTACAACTGTAAGCCTTGCCTGATTACAGAAGGTGACCGGTTTTATGCTCTGTATACTCCATTACTAAGAGTCCTCCGCTAGGGTCACAGTCATAGAGTCCTGGGAGTTTCTATGCAATAGGTTTCTACATCACCCCCAAATGTCCGCCAATTACAGTCACTTCTTCCTGTAATCTTTCCAAATTGTAGGAGCCAGAGGGGTGGAAGATACCAGGAGAACACAGACCACAGAATCAAATAAGCAGGGCTCATAGGGGCTCACAGGCTGAAGCAACAATCATGGAGCCTACATGGGTCTGCACTAGGTCCTCTGTAAATATGTCATGCTTGTTATCTTGGTGTTTTTGTGGGACTCCTCCCAGTCGCAGTAAAGGTGTCTCTGACTCTTGCCTTCTCTTGAGATCCTTTTTTTCCTACTGAGTTGTCTTATGCAGCCCTGATATGAGGGTTTGAGCCCAGTCTTATTGCAACTTGTAATTCCAGCATTGGTTGAGATGACTGGAGGTCCCACTCTTTTCTGAAGAGAAATGGAGAAGGAGTGATGGGGCGCGGGGACTGGGAGGAATGGAAGGAGGGAAACTGTGGTCCGGATGTATTGTATGAGAGAAGGATTTTTACAGTTTTTTAAAAGAAGCGCATATTAGTATGCTATATGCAACAGATAACATTGTTATTAGTATACATAAATAAAATGGTTTTGCCCTGAGGAAGGAAAGAAGGAAGGAAGGAGGAAGAAAGGAAGGAAGGAAGGAAAGAAGGAAGGAAGGAAAGAAGGAAGAAAGGAAGGAAGGAAGGAGGGAGGGAGGGAGGGAGGGAGGGAGGGAGGGAGGGAGGGAGGGAGGGAGGGAGAGAGGTAGGAAGGAAGGAAGGAAGGAAGGAAGGAAGGAAGGAAGGAAGGAAGGAAGGAAGGAAGGAAGGAAGGAAGGAAGGAAGGAAAAGAATATCTCTTGCCTCTTTCCTAGTTCACTGCTCCCTGCTCTTTGGACTCCTCATATTAACACTAAACCTCAGCTTCTGGAGCCCTGAGACCCTGGAATGACCATCTTCATTTGGTATTTCATTCCTAAGCTGCTTCTTGCATTCATTTGACCCTCTGGATTCAGACTTCATAAGCACAAAACTTTGAGACCAAATACTAAGTTCCACCTTTTACCCTCTTCCCATGAAAGAGAAGAAATAGCTGTTTCCCTGTTGATAAAAAGCATTGTCTCCACTATTTCCAGTGCCTGTTCACTCTAAGTTTGTGAGTTTTTAGGTGTTAAGACATGAATTATATGAATCAGCTATTATTACAAACAAAACTATTTCAATTTCAAAAGCATAAACAATAGACACTTAACAGTTTCTATATATCAGGAATTAAGCCTGAATTTTCTGAATGTTTCTGCCTCAAGGGCTCTTATCACACTGAAATCAAGTTGTCATCTGGGGCCACCTTCTCTCTTACAGACTCCACTGCTAGGGAAGCCATTTGTAAGCTCACTCAGATGACGACCGGTAAGACTAGGCTCCTCGAAGCTGTTACTGACGTCCATTTCTAATATTGACCATAGCTTCCTTCTGCCTCTTACCATAGTTCTGGAAACATGGTCAGTAGCACCCCCAATGTTGATCATAGAAGCAGGATCTAGAGATCTCTAGCTAGACAGAAATCACAAACCTTCGGTTACCTAATGTTGGAAATGATATCCTGCAACTTTTGCTTTCTTCTGTTCATTCAATACAAGTGAGCAGGTCTATCCATATGCAAACAGGAGGAAGAGATGACATCCACAGGGCCACAAATAGCAGAGGAACAGATGGCCAGTGAGCTTCTTAGACTCTCTCTAGAGCATAGACACTAAAATAAGTCTAAAGTTTAGGTATGAGGCAAAAACATCCATAGGCATATTAAATGTTTATGTTGATACAGGGAAAATATGTTCATTTTTGTTATGAGACAAAATATATATGAATGCCAAATGGCAGGTATAGATATCAGTGCTCTGGAGTAGCTGGGATCACTCAGGAAAGCCTGAATGGAGATGATATGCCCAGAGAAGAGACATTTAGAGATTATGGCGGTGATTCCATATGAATAGAGACACATTACTTTCTAATCCTCCATTTGTACAAATTAGTAATGGGAAGAATACAAATGTCACACAAGCATGTGTACGTGGTTAAATATCAGAAGTTGGCTTCACTGCATCTCTGAAGTTTTTTTTTCCACTACATTTATAATTACAATCATTCTCTTCTTGGTATAAAACCTCTTAAGCAAGGGATTAAAGAATAATTAAAATATATAACACAAGTTTCTCTTGACTCACCACCACATTAACCTATAGATTCTATACATTTATCTCCAAAATGGCATGACCTGTCAACACTACAAACAACAACAAATTCATACTGAGAGGTTTGCTATGTGCCAGATACTATGGATAAGTTCCTGGTATCTCACTTTGAAAAACAAAAATGAACAAGGTTAGCTCGCTTGGTCCTCCATCTTTTCTTCCGCCATTTCTCTGTTTGTCTCTCTCTCTTGCCATTTGAGACAGAGCCTCTTTCTTTCCTCAGTCTTTCAGCTTCCTCTCCAGAGAGCCCAAGCCAATCATTCGCACCTCGGTGTGTTCTTAAGTCACACCTAAGGTGCTTTCACCATGAACCTATTACTGACTGCTCCGTGAAAGACATTTTTTCCTATAAAACACATTTCAGGCATCAGTGGGCACATAGGAGCCATATTTGGCATTTAGAGGATCAAGGGGGTGGTATTTCAGTCCTGAAATGAAACCATATGGGGAGTTACCTACCCATCAGGCTGGCCTTGGACATGACCCATGTAATGGGTATTTAGTTAATAAAGAAGGCCTTTCAGTCCCATTGACCTTTTGATCTAGCCCAAAGCGGACACTGTTTTCCATGCACTAATGAGCTAGACTGGATTCTTCCTGCCCCAGTTAAAAATGTGTTATATTTTGTTTCTCTTTAAATCCCTAAAACTGGCAAGAACAAAGTTTTCAGAAACTCCTGCTGGTAAGTAGTGAAGACAACCTGAGCTAGTGAAGAAGAATAAATTGTTTTTCCTCATCCCAGGGAAGCTGGTAAGGATCGTGTGGCAGGCCAAATGGAGGCCTCACTATAGCTACAGTTGCTGCCTATGGTCTTTGTGGTGAATATGGGCTCACAAAGACATCCAAGACCCTGATTTGTTTTCCCTTCCAGATTCAACTTTTTTGTTCTTCTGTTTGAAATAGGTTTTGTTTTTCTAGAAAAGGTTAAAATTAAAAAAAAAAAATGAATGCTTTTGCCTGTCTTCAGGGGTCTGTTCATATACATATAATGATCTTAAATAATCTAGTAGCAGAAGCAAAGGATTTACTTCCACTGTGCAAATTTGCTGCTGAGGACTTTTTACTATATCTCTATGCAGGACTGGGTATGTATGATCTGGGGAGACATCTCAGTCCTGTCAATGAAAGGTTGGATGAATGAGCTTGAGGTCCTGAATTTGAATCACTAACACCCATGTAAAACCAGGGTATGGAAGTATACACTTGTAACCCCAACACTGGGAGTCAGAGACAGGGAGCTCACAGGAGCTCACTGGACAGCCAGCATAGCTCAAAAGGCAGTGATCTCAGTGAGAGACCAGATCTTAAAAATAAGATGAAGAGCATCTGAGAAAGAGAACCAACATAAAGCTTTGACCTCCACACACATGCGTACACACACACACACACAACACATGAACAACACATGTAACACATACGCACAAATAACTGGGTACGTAACTTACAGAAACACATGAACGTTTGTAAATTAAGAAATCTGTCAATTGTGAAGCCCCTTTCTGGGTACATACAACACTAAACTTTGGGAAATAGTGATTTATCTATTTGTGGTAAGTTATTTGAATTCTGATAGGCTCAAGTAGTATATCTTTGCTGATATTTGTCTGAAGAAATCACCATGAGCTCCACAGCCCCAAGTAAAATCTGTATTTTAACTTGATTTTGTATCTTTTAAGAGAGGAAATTTGGAGGTGGCTATCTACAGCATACCCAGAATGCAAAGCGAGAAAAGTTACACTTTGGGTCTACTGCTTGGGTCAAACCATTTTGCAACCTATCACTTTGGATTAATGCCTGCCTGTTAGCCTTTAGTTCTCCTTGCCAAGACCTGAACACACACATTCACACCTGGAAACATGTACATATGTTCACAGCATCATTTTTAAGGAATAGTCTTCACCTTGGTTAATATAATTCCCGAGCTTCCTCCCAAGTTGGTGTGGGGGTGGGGGATTGGCGACCAATCTCACTCTGCTTTCAACAGCAGGGCTTCTCCACACCTCTGCCTAAGTTACTCATTTTATAGCTTATGGGAGGATCCCTTTACAAATATCCTTGGGTTATCCTAACCAAGGAAAAGAAACGTTAAGAGAAACTTGAGGAGAGGAGAAATTGCTTCTGGTAGCCAGGCAAAGTAGGAGAAAAGAACTACCATTTTTAAGTGCCTACTGTGTGCTAGATCCTTTTTTTCTCATTTCAGGAAAAGTTCTCTGTGAGGTATATTAATTTGTTTAGTTGTCTGTTGGTGTAAGATAGTCTTCTATGGACCCTACCCTGTTTTCTTCTTGGGGTCACATGGAAACTAGAATCCATTCACAAGTGTGCTGGCCTTGGCGATCTTATTTGGAAGAAGGAATATGTGCAGAATGTTATGAATACTAGGAAAGGGGAGAGGTGTTGTACAATTTCCATAGAGAAAAGATTTGTAGCCAGGCCTTTAACTGTACAAAGGCAGTTGCTTTCATGTCAGTCATAAGATAATGCTGTCTTCTTTCCATAAAACTTTACATTTCCATGTATAACCTAGAGTAACCCAGACTTCTGCCAAAGGAATCCAGGATCCAGCTAACAAAGATAAATCAGTGAGAGGACGTAGTCTGTATTACAGTTCCTTTCAAATTCTCTAAGACTGGCCAAGGAAAGCACAGCTCAAGGCAATTCTTTACAACCTAAGAGGCATTGAAATGTGGCAGAAGATTCTTTTTCTATATGTAATAGCTTCAGATTCTGTTGGAACAGTAAGCATACTGAAATGTCTTATTTAATAATAAAATAAATAACAGTATTTTGTTCCCTGTCTTATTGAGGAAGAAACTGAGAACATAGAGATTAAATTGACAGTGTCCAGGGTGCTATATGTTTGTCCTAAGATTAGGACCAGTCATTAAGACTAAAATATCTACATACTAACCAACTGACTTCAAAGCACAAATACACCAGCACTCAAAACTCTGTATACAGGTCTGTGTGTCTGAAAATGACAGAAACAGAGACCTGAAAATCAGATCAAATATCCAGGTGCCTGGAGAAGTAAGTCCATCTGGCCTTCTTAAAAAAAAAAGTTAAATTCATCTGCCAGAAAATTGAGAAAACATCACAACAACCACAGAGAAAGCATTTTCTGGTTTGACCTCCATGCTTAATTACAAAACAAAAATAAGGGTGTAAATGAACCTTAAGACAAGCTAAAATAATTAAAGATTTTATAGCAGAGGAGAAGCAATAAAAACGGGACCCCCTTAGTCTAAGAAGAAAAGCACACCAAACCTACAACTATTTGAGGAACAGAACAGAACAAGGAAGGGAAACTTCCTTCCCTAGGAATTCTAATCTGTTCAATGTGTAACTTAGGAGACAGCAACTGGAAAGCTCAAAGATTTTAAAATCAAATATAACTAGAGGAACTAAAATACAGGTAACACATTAATGGCGAATTATTAGAAAAAGCTGGTGTTTGTAACTTGCTTCTCATTCTAAAGAAGTCTCTGGGATTGAAAAGGTCCATTCACTGCCTTATTGGGAATCTCTTGCTCCATCTCATCTCACGCCTGATTAAAAGCATTTAAGAGCACAGGCTGCCTGAGTGATATCCTTGTATTCACCTTAACGTGCTCATTCAAACTGAACTCTAAATACTCACCCTTATACCCACAGAAAAGTGAAGCTCTCACCTATCATCAAAGACGCTTCCTCTGCAGCAGATGGAGAACCTCACAGAAAGACACAAATGATCAAAATGTGGAGAACAACAGGCCATGTGGTGCCCAACACCAGCTGACACAATTATATTGTAACCCCTATACCGAAGGCCCAGAAATTAAAATACAAGGGGAGGCAGAACAACTGCAAGAACCAGAGAACTAGGACGTCTGCTGTAAGATATTGTCTTCTATAGATGACAGAGTGCTGTGCCCATGAAATCATGACAATATGCTGCCCCAAACTAGGCCTGCAGTTGACATAGCAATGTCGATAGAGAAAATCTTACAAAGCACCACTCTCAGATAAACAGTCCTGGGGCAATTGATGGCTGCTGACAGAGAGACTCTGTGATTGGATAACCCCTGATAGGCAATCCAAACCCAAGTGATCATCCTTAGACACAGAGACATACAGCCAACACTAATTGCACTCATGTGTACACTCACACATGTGTATCACAATACACATTACACAATGCACAACACACAACTGAAGGAACAGAGGTCAGCAATTTGAAGGAGGCATGGGAGGACTTAGAATGGGGAAGACGCAGTAGAAATGATGTAAATACAGTGTTTATGTATGAAATGCTCAAAAAATTAAGTAAAGGACCTTGCTCATTCATGCATATACTATGTGCAGACTGATTTGTAAAAAACATGGATGGAAATCCCATCACCACTGGGCATAGTGACATATGCCTTTGATCCCAGCAATTGGAAGGAAGAGGCAGGCAGACATCTAAATTTCAAGGCCAGACTGGTCTACAGAGTGAGTTCCAGGATAGCCAAGGCTAAACAGAGAAAGCCTGTCTTGAACAGAGAGAGAGAGAGAGAGAGAGAGAGAGAGAGAGAGAGAGAGAGAGAGAGAGAATCCCAGCACCAAACCAAAGTCAGAATATAGGATTCTACATCCAATAATATTAATTTCATTTTTGACTCATTTATACATTTATATATATATGACATCCTCATGAAATCCAAATTATCCAACTTTCCATGAAATTTACTCAACTAATATATATGTACATGTATTACATATTTGATAAATCATCTACAAGGCATAAATATGAAAGGGCAGAAATTATAATAGTGCTATAGAAATATGAAGGAGGATTTGGATTCAGATGTCCGAACTGCAAAGTCTCTGCTTTAAATCTTCACCATGCTTCCTGTCACGCAGACCTCGTGATTCAGCACTTACATTGATGGTCCAGACTCTACCGTTCACTGTCCATAAATCCATCTACACTTCCAAGGACCATCAATAAAATTCCTCAGAGTCCAATGCAGAGAGATTAAATGGGAGAAAGGAAATGTGACAATTACCTTATAGCTCTCATGCAGAAGAAGTCACAGTATCCATGGCATATATGGGGGACAGCTCTTGTCAGGAAGATCCACTTACAAAGTGACCATCAACTGGCATCTGGGATTTGCATCTCAGGAAATTCCCCATCATTTCACAAATTGGCAAGAATAACTCACTGTGCCTGTAGCCTCTGTACACACAGCATGGCTTATGCTAGATATCTGTGCTACATACAGTGTGAAGCTCTGGTACTCACCAGGCAAAGAGTATTCCCATGAGCAGTCTCATGCTTTTGTAGTAGAAATCTCACCAAGACTGCCATGACTCTTCACTCTGTAAACTAAATACAAACTATGTGACCATGCTGAGGAGATAGGTGCCCGGTCTCCCCAGACTTCACCCCCACATGCTGCTTCCTTTGCTGATTTAGCTTTGCATGCTTTTTATGTAAAAATTAGCAGGGGTGCCACTGTATGCTGAGTCCTTCCAGCAAGTTATCCAAACTATGGGTTGTCTCAAAGGACCTTAACAGACCCCTTCACCACATGTATGTGGAAGAAGCTACTGGTAAAAGATTGAAGAAAGGCCTGAATTTAGAAATCTAGGGAATCATGGGAGTCTCTTTTCTAAGAGCCATTCTGAGTTTCTTCTGTGCACACTATTCTGTCTAGTGTGTTTAAGAAAAAAAGTTCCTATTATCCTCAAAACTCATGACTCCTTTTTTTAATAAGATTTTGCTGACCCTCTATAGTGACCCGAAAGTATAAAGAGCCATCAGTAGGACTGTGCTTGGAGAATCAGGCAACAAGAGTGCTCTAAAAAATGGCTTCAGAATGTTTAAGAATCAGAGCATCCTTTGGGATGGGAAGGCTCTCCATGAGAAAAGCTGCTTTGCCTGCATTTCATTCTCCAGTGGAACACGTTTTTGGCAAAAATATGTCCTTTCTTGATGGCAGAAATTATTCCAGGAGTCTCCTGTTCCTCCACCCCCTATGATTAAAATAACCATGTGTCTAGATCTGTATTTCTAAAAGCAGATGTGCGAGGCCATCCTCCGTATGTCCTAGGGAGCAAGATGGAGCAATGAACAACAGTGCCTGCACCCTGCAGAGAGTAAAACCATCTCTGTAGGAAACAGGAAACTCTAGAAACCTTTTCCACACAGATATTAAATCAGAAGGAGATTACAGATAGGCATCTGTATTCAGGGTTTGATTTCTTAATGAGGGCTGTTACATTAAGATTTGATATCGTTGCTGTCTTGTGGAGACTCTTCTTTTAAAATCAGTTTTTCACAATTCAATAAGGTTGCATGGAATTTATCCAAACTATGCTGGACCTAGTGCCTTGCACATCAATCAGCAGATAAGATACCTGCCTAATAACGGAGTTTGTCTATCTTGACTGTGACAGTTGACTCCAGAGAATTTCTTCCTGTCAGTTTCTCTAGAGTGGGGAGAAGTGGGTGTCTGAGAGAAGAAAATTGGGGAGTTGGGTTTATTACTCCCAATATGCTCTGTGCTGCTGTGCCTGGCTACACATATGCCTGGGACTTACAGCATATGGCCTGGGGGCCATCAGTGGCCCGCGTAGCAGCTGTCTCCACCATATTTTGACATAAAAGCCATTATATTTCTGTCTGGCTAATTGCTTTTTACTAAACAATTGTTGGAAGTTGGCTGATAACTTTTATGAATTTCAAATGAAAGCCTCACAGAGAACTTCTGAAAGCAAACAGTGTTTGGTCCACCTGGGAACATTTGAAAGGGCTGGCATTCTGTCTGCCAAATAGAACTCATATCGTGTACATCCACTGAGAAGTATAGTGTAACAGACTCATTTTTCAGAGTACTGAGTTCTCATACAAGTAGTGAGAAAAACATAAACAAAATATTCTCTCCTCAAGATCTACATGGGAGATATAACAAATATCTTTTCTCTGTCCAGAAATTATTTCTGCATATGTAGTTGAGTTAGAAAAACAGTTTGGTGACTGAATAAATAGTAAACCAGTGTATCACAGATATACACCCAGAACTTTAAAGACAAAGAGAAATCCAATACAATTCATCTTACAGATGTTTTCAGATAACTAATATAACTGTTCTTCAAGTGAGAAGACTAAAGAGCACATGGATCGCACATGAATTATCCTAAGGAGCACCATAGATCACCCATGAATTATTCTAAGTTTATCTGGTAACTGAGGAGCAATTTCTTGGCTCGAAGGTGTAGGAGTTGTTTAAGGCAAGAAGGAAAATTTCTTTGAGCAAGCACTAAAATTGGGTTCCAAATATCCTAGAGAAAAAGTAAAATAGCAATGCTGACTCCCCTGATGTCATATATCAAAGAAATGGCTCATAGGCCCTTTGGTCACCAAGCTGACAAAAGAGTTTCTAAAAGAGCCATTTCAAAAAGACAGAGAAAGTAACTATATTCACAAGTTTTCAAAAGTAGATGTCCTGATTCTTTTTTTTTTTTTTTTTTTCTTTTAAGGGAAAGCGATTTCTTATTTTCAGCAGAGAAAAATTCAACTTCTTGTCTCTTAATTCGTATTTTCCTTGACAAATCTAATTTTCAAACGATTTGTATTCATGTTTCCCTAGGGACCTAGACTCCAGCTCAGATCCTCCAACAACTGAAGATAAAAGTAAATGCAATAACTGTTTTGTCCGTTGTTGTATCTAATTTTCATTCTAAGCTCTGTAGAGAAAGGGGAGGGAAGGAGAAAGGAAGGGGAGAGAATAAGAAGCGAGGGAGAGAGAAGGAAGAGATCCCAGAGGAGAAGGGTAGGATCCCAGGACAGCGAGAGAAATAGAAATAAAAGCAGGAAATACATAGGCGTTCACAGAGGCTTTTTCAAGTTCTTTGACAGCTATAAAAGGGAAAAGAGTTAGCCTTTAAGAGAAAACTGAAGGTGTGATAGCAGCTCTGTCTCCATTAAACTCATCTTATTCCCAGTCTGGTCACTAGGTCTTCCCTAACTCTAGCTGGGGTCTCCTAATGTCTGCCTCTAAGAAAATCATCATAAAGAATGTGAAAGTCTTTGGAACAATTCCTCCCCAACTCAAAAGAAATTCTTCAAATGGCATGGGTCCTTTGGGATTATCAGACCCGGCATACAGACGTCTATATCCACCCTTCATTTTAGGCTCTCTCCACTGGTCCCTTCCACCTGAAATAACCCATGCCCACTCCCATCTACAACGCTACTTAACTCCTTTACATCCTTTGGGGATTAGTTTTCAAGCATTTTCTCTGAAATAAATTTCCAAAATATCCTGTGCATCTCACATCCTGGCTGCCATGGAGCATCTGAATTCACAAACAAAGCACATTCTAAGTGAACACAGGCATGGGGGTCAGTTTAAGACCATCATGTACTAATAAACATGTCTGCTGACCTAATTCCACAAAGAAGTTGTAGACCAATGACAAAGAACATGTCCAAAAGACTGTGGACAGTAAGAAGCCAAATGCCAGTCAATTAGCAAGAGTTATAAGAGAGACTTTACTGGAGAAACCTGCCAGACAAATGGCAGAGCTTGTGCAGAAGGAAGGTCTATTGCTCTGCGTTAGCTCCTCATCCCTCAGAAACCATGCACAGATAAGGGAGAACACTGCCATCCTACTGGTCTACCTTCTTGAAGAGAGCCTCACGGGGAGAACAGAGGATGGAACACAGGTGCCAGGCCGTCAGAGGGAAATGAATGCCAGCTCTGTGGAGTTGTCTGAGAGTGCCAGCTGTACCACCTGGCAGCACTGGAAGAAAGAAGCACTTGCTACCCCAGTCCACTAAATAGATTATCTGCGTACCGTGCCTTCCTCTGGGAAGAACAAGGCCTTCTGCCAGGCACTATGAGATTCTGAGATCTTTCATCCATTTTCTTTCTCTTCCACTTTGGAACAGCAGCATATACCTGGACTGTGCAGCCTGCCCCACCCTGTGATATAGTATCACTTGTCTTCATGGGGTTGCATTCCTGAAGATGCAATATGTAGCATGTAGTAGACACTTAAAAATGAAGAATCATCTTTACAATTTACAGAAGTATCCTTGTTGCGAGAGATTGCAATCTAGATGCTCGGCTGCCTCCTGAAAGCCTTTCCCATGAAGAACATTAGCAAGGGAAACAGGAGAAAAAGCACATACTGTCAACTCCATGTTGTGACTCCCTCCCACTACTTTTAGTAGGGACTCCTTTATTCTCCAGGGCTTTGCTCTACTTCATTAATGTTAATATCGGATCTAACCTTTTCTCAGCTCTCTGCAGGGATGGGACTTCAATTCCACTGCCTAATCGCTCCTGGTGTTCATCTTTCAAAATGTCCACCCTAAACTTTTTCCCTCTTTAGCTTCAGGCCATTTCATGCCTCTTCTGAGACTTAATCATCTTTCCCTTTGCCTGGTTTTGCTGAGAGGAGTGGACTGAAAAAATGCAGAAGGGCTTTAGAAACTAAGAGGAAAAAAACCCCACATCAGGAATATTCTTATAAACGGTAAAAGGGTCATCCATCACATATTCCATTTTACACTGGGAGTTGATATCCTTCTAGTGGGCAAATGGATGTCAAGGCACAGGCTGGGGAGTGAATAGATCTGCGTACCAACCTGACCCTGGAATAAAATTAGATCAGAGTTCTGGCAATTTCTTCTAGCAGCCTACATGTCTTACAAAAGACAGTAGCTTTCTATCAAGGTCACCCTGTCTTCAAGGCAATAAACAAAGGAACTATCAAATCTCTAGGTCCCTTCTGGGTGGAGTTAAGACAGTGAAACACAAGGAGGGAAGAGACTCAAAAGCAGGGCTCACAGGTATTTCCAACTCGAATGTTTCCAGACATGATGCAAAAGCATCTTGCTTCTTCCAACAGCACCTGTATTTAGGCTACGTGAGTCTGGGAAGATTATGAAGCAAGCTATCAACAACAGGATATGAGTGTTACTGCAACCCATGTGCCAGCATTACTAAATGGGTGGAGACAGTCAGAGGCATTTGAGAATGGGATAGGGTAGGAGAGAACAATCAGATTGCTCACATTCTTATTAATTGCTCAAAGAAAAAAAGTTCCAACTTCATATTCCATGCCTCACTGTAAATCATGATTGTCCTTAAAGTGCTCCTACCATATATGTGGAAAGAAAATTAATAAGCTCCAAGAATGACTGAAATGGCTCCAGGAAAGCAAGAAAAGAGTTTCTCAAATATAGCTCTTAAGGTCAGGACAAGAGTCAGACAGTCGATATCAACATTCTTAATCATGCTCAAGAAGGACATCCTAAAATAAAATGGAAAGGAGCATTGAGCAGCAGCCATGGGGGAGGACTGGAAAGAACCAATTTAATTAAAAAAATCAGTTGCTCGCATTTTTATCTAAAAGGTCCATGTCAATGGTCTTGATGAACAATGACTGAGAAGAAGCCATGGGCACACACAGGGAGTACTGCACTTGCTCTGAATTTTTCTTCCCCAAAAGACTGCTAAAGGCTGCACTCTCAGCTCACTTTCAAGAAGTGCAACACACAAAGTCAATTTCAGAACAGCAGGGCATGGCTTCTGACACCTGACAGACAGCCTAAACTCGTTTTATCTTATCAGTCCTGCTCACATCCGCTTTCTTCAGTTTTCATTATTCCCCAATGCGGCCATCTTTTGCTCTTCCTCAACTCCCAGATTCCCACTTTGCTCATGGAAAATTTTAAGAGACAAGCATGTTTTTTATTAAAGTCATATACAAGGCATCACTGTATCTCTCGCCCTCTGGCAAAGATACATATTGGTTTGCTTCGTTTTGGTGGGGACGGGGAAAATCAGTGACATGATTTTTTTTATTGTTGTTGCTTGTTTTATCCATATCTGGATGCCAAGATAATTAAACTTGGCATATCCTCCTATTAGCTAATGATGATTACAAAAAAATTTTTCTTTGCAAATTTGCACTTACAAATGCAAAGCAGGGTTACAGGTTTTTCTTTCCAGTGCATTTTGAATAAAAATATTTTAAACTTTTTCAGAATATGACCTATATCTACAGAATAAAATAGTTTTATGTTTGATCTTAAGCTATTATTTTTAAATTGTATATGTGTTTGTGTGCACATGCTCACACACACCTATATAATTGTAGTGCTCATAAAAGTATCAGTTCCCACTACAGCTTGAGTTAAAGGCATTTGTGAAGCTCCTAGCTTAGATGCTGGGAATTGAACTTGGGTCCTCAGGGATAGCAGTACAAATGTTTAGCTAATTAGCCAGCTCTCTAGACCCCAGAATAAAAAAATATTGGATATGAACAAAATTTAATTACATTGAGATAAATAAAAGATGATGACAAAGGAGCTCTAAAAAGAAAGTGAAATAGAGAAATAATTAAACTACCCAAATAATTCGGAATGAATAGAAAGTTAAGGTAAGGTGAGACAGGATAAGGTAGCCCAAGAGGAAGGGAGGTGAGGGATAAAGTTTTGCATAGAGGGAAGGAGATGGGGAAAGAAGGGGAGGGAGGTGGGAAGAAATGAGAGAGAGAGAGAGAGAGAGAGAGAGAGAGAGAGAGAGAGAGAGAGAGAGAGAGAGAGAGAGAGAGATGGAAGGGAAAGGGAGAGATAGAAAGATGGGGGAAAGAAGAGGAAGAGTGAGTGCCTGGGGTGGGAGGAGGGCACAGAGCTTGTGCTACCAAATTACTAAGTGATGTCTCAGGATGGACTTTCTTACTGTCTTCCAACCAAGGGTTAATCTAATCACTGCCATCAGGACTGAATGGCAACAAAGCAAAGCACTGTTTTATTAAATGGGACATAAAATAGACACTGTGCCATTATCGACTACTTTATTCTCAAAAATAACTGGGAAGAGAAAGGATGTGCACAGATAATGTTAAGACCACAGGTGAAGTCAGACCACTAAGGCTGGAATCGCAGAGCTACCATTTCCTGGGTTTGAAATGTCGTTCTCAGGCCTTAGTTCCCCAAGTGCAAGACTTGATAATAATAGCTCCTTCCTCATAAAGCATGGTGGGAATTAAATAATAAATTAATCTCTGACAGCTCTTTGCAAAGTTCCTGGTGCATATTCAGACATGTCACCGCTTGGTGCATGCCTGCTACTGTCATTCCCATTGTTAGCACTTCCAAATTTACAATTCTTGATGAGAAGAGCATGCCCAGGGAAATCTGAATAAACAAATCATCAGAATCATCGCAGAAACATTCACCTATCCAGAGCCTTCACATATCCTAAACTGGAAGAGCATTTCTCACATATAAGCCAGGAGTGTGTGCAAGCATTTTGTTCTCCGAAAATTGACTGAACAAAGAATTCTTCTAGCAGGATGACTCTGTGTATGGCAACAGATCGTTTTAGCAACATCATCAGATAATAAGCCATTTGTTGCATGAAAAAGTTTGCTAACTTGGAAAAGATGAGGTAGAGAAGAGACAGAGAACTTTTGAATGAAAAGCATTTTTAATTAGTAAGTACTCACCTGGGTTGTTGTTGTTTTTTAAGGTAACCTTTTCTGAATGACACACCACTGATACCAACGTAAGCTAATGCTCTATGCTGGCTTCTATTTTCTCTAAATAGAAATTCCCCCACGGTGCAGTAGACTCTGCCTATGTTCAGAGCCTCCTCAAGCTGCTGTCCTGTTTGATATGGGCCTTCTGTCACCCCAGCCTTTTGTTCTCATTTGTTTGCTTGTTTATTGAACACATTGTGACTGGTGTTATGAGGAAGACACAAAGATAATAGGACATTGCTAACTTCCCTATAGGAGAATATACAGTTGTTATACCATTATACCATATCCCATTCTACATAGTACATGTTTATGTGTTTATTCCTCATCTCTTAGCCATTCCAGCCTACCTCCCCCCCCCCCCCGGGTGTGTGTGTGTGTGCATGTCTCTGTGTGTCTGTGTGTCCCTGTGTGTCTGTGTGCCTCTGTGTGTCTTTATCTCTCTCTTTATCTCTCTCTCTCTCTCTCTCTCTCTCTCTCTCTCTCTCTCTCTCTCTCTCTTCCCTGCTAAAGCAAATACAGAAATACAATTAGCCAAGCTGGTTGAAATTATTTTTAATGGACTCAAGCAAGCTCTGCATCAGGAGTTCTTCTTTTAGCAAAAATATATGAAATTTATTTCAATGATCTTGATGCAGGTAGTTCGGCTGTGTAGAAATGATTTATTTTCCATTATTATTTCCTCTGGCATTCCAAATAGATGAGGCTGCCAGAGTAATTACATCTGGATAAATGAGAAATTTGTGTATTATAGTAAATAAAAGCCAGTGTAGTTAGCCGACACCTCAGTGGGACTGTATCATAAAAGCCGAATGCTAAGCAATGTTTGTGACTTGTTTGCGATAGCTTTGGAGACCAAGACTGTCCCTCAAATTCCCATTTTACAAACTGGCATTTAACTTCCTTCATCATTTGTCTCAGATTGCACAGTCACGTGCTTAAGAATTAGGATATAGGGAGTCACAATAAGAGGAAATGTTACTTCAAACAACAAATATGACATGAAACTCATTACCCCCCAAGAGGCTACAGAAGCTGCTTGTATAAATAGGTTCAAATGCTCTAAAGAAAGGAAGCCGGATGGCATAGGCTAAACTTTGCAATCTCTCCAAGGCAAACACAGAAAAACCAATAGAAAACCTAACCAAAACTATGGATGTAAAGAGACCCTTTTTACTTTTGTTTTTTGTTTGTTTTTTATTACTTTTATCGTTTTACAATCCAGTCATTGCTCCCTCCAGGTCCACCCTTCCACAGCTCCTCATTCCATTTCTCCTTCACCTGTATCCAAGAGAATGCCCCCCATGCCAGGCCACCCCACTCCCTGGGGCCTCAAGTCTCTCAAGGGTTAGGCAGTCTTCTCCCACTGAGGCCAGACCAGGTAGTCCTCTGCTGTATATGTGTTGGGGGCCTTGGACCAGCTCCTGTATTCTGCCTGGTTGATGGCTCAATTTCTAAGAGATCTCAGGGGTCCAGGTTAGTTGAGACTGCTGGTCTTCCTATGGGGTCACCCTCCTCCTCACCTTCCTCCAGCCTTTCCCTATAATTCAACCACAGGGGTCCCTGACTTCAGTCCAATGTTTGGGTTTAAGTATCTGCTTCTGTCTCAGTCAGCTGCTTGTTGGGTCTCTCAGAAGACAGCCAGCCATGCTAGGCTTCTGTCTGTAAGCACATCATAGCATCAGTAATAGTGTCAGACCTTGGCGCCTCCCCTTGAGATGAATCCCAAGTTGGGCTGGTCACTGGACCATCTTTCCCTTAGTCTCTTCTCCATTTTTGTCCGTGCAGTTCTTTTAGACAGGAACAATTCTGGATCAGAGTTTTTGTCTGTGGGATGGCAACCCTCTGGAGGTGGACTCTACGAGTTCCCTCTCCCCACTATTGGGCATTTCATCTAAGACCCTTCCCTTTGAGTCCTAAGCATCTTGCCTCCCAGGTCTCTGGCGCTTTCTAGAGGATCCCCCCCCCCACCTCCCATCCCCCAAGTTTGCATATTTCCATTCATTCTGCTGGCCCTCAGGGCTTCTCTCCTGTCTTCCCCCTCACATATTTGATCATGTTCCCCTTTTCTCCTCCTCCTCCCTCCCCTCTCCCACCCACGTCCTTCCCTCCCTCCCAAGTGGGACTGAAGCATCCTCACTTGGGCTCTTTTGCTTGTTAACTTTCTTGAGTTCTGTGGTAAAAATACTCAATTAAATTCTAGCAAACTGAATCCAAGAACATATCAAAACCATCATTCACCACAATCAAGTAGGCTTTATCACAGGGATGCAAGGTTGGTTCAACATATGAAAATCTATTAACATAATCTACTATATAAACAAACTCAAAGAAGACAATCACATGACCATCTCATTAGATGCTGAAAAAGTATTTGACAAAATATAACACTCCTTTATGTTAAAAGTACTGGAGAGATCAGGAATTCAAGATCCATACCTAAACATAATAAAAGCAATATACAGCAAACCAACAGCCAATATCAAATTAAATGGAGAGATACTTGAAGCAATCCTACTAAAATCAGAGACAAGACATGGATGCCCACTCTAATCTATTCAATATAGTACTTGAAGTTCTAGCTAGAGCAATAAGACAACAAAAGGAGGTCAAGGAGATCCAAATTGTCAAAGAAGTCAAGGTATCACTATTTGCAGAGATGATATGATAATATGCATAAGGAACCCCAAAAATTCTACTAGAGAACTTCTACAGCTGATAACCAACTTCAGCAAAGTGACTGGATATAAAATTAACTCAAACAAATAAGTAGCCTTTCTTTATACAAATGATAAATGGGCTGAGAAATAAAATAGGGAAACAATTCCCTTCACAATAGTCACAAATAATATAAAACAACTTGATGAAACTCTAACCAAACAAGTGAAAGATCTGTATGACAAGAACTTCAAGTCTCTCAAGAAATTAAAGAAGACCTCAGAAAATGAAGAGATCTCCCATGCTCACAGATTGATAGGATTAATACAGTAAAAAAAGGCCATCCTACCAAAAGCAATCTACAGATTCAATGCAATGCCCAACAAAATTACTTTTGTTTTAAACCTTTTCAAAAGATAAATGTTTAAAGCACGTTTGAGGATCACAGACAAGAGGTTGTAACAGAAACAGAAACAGCATGTGATAGCAAAAGCACAAAGACAGGAAAAACAGAACTGTGCTTCTCCGTTACTTACAGAGCAGTATTTGAAGGGAGATTCAAGTTATGTGCTGTACCTCCTACAGTCACATCTAAAAGCAATCATAGCTCTTATATCTCAAGAGTAACCAGCAGCTGCATAATTGGACCTCTGGCTTCATAATAGGAGGTAATTCATGTAAACTAGTCACAGAATACTATAAACCTAGCCAACAACTCAAGACCAGTGAAGTCATGAACCCTAGAGAATCTGCTACAGTCACTTTCCTAAACCAGGATAATTTCTAAGTGCACTCTAAACATTTATCCTCACACCTAGAGATACGTGAATATACACCCAAAGAAACTTACTTTTACAGCTGATAGAGACCATTACAGAAAGGTATAAGTGTTCAAAATACAGAGAACATCTGATCATGGGAGAATGCAAGACCCCAATTGCTGCACATACAACACTACTCCTACACATAAGTCTTGGGGAACATTGCAGAAGACAGAGTGGGAAGATTGTAAGAACCAGAGAACTAAAACATCTACTTTGAGAGAACGTCTTCTGCATATGATAGGGAAATTATACCCATGAAGTACCAACAACACAATTGCCTAAACAAGACCTAAGCAATGACAACATCATGAACATGCCGGTGTAGATGAGGAAAATGCATAAGACCCTATTCCAGATGAAGAGCTATAAGCAAACTGAATATTCAGAGGAGATTTAGTCTTCCCAAAGGAGCCCTGATAATTCAACACTAAATTATTAGTCTTAAACCATATACATATGAGCAACACTAAATGGACTCAGCAGATTCTATTTATATAATTATATGTATGTCTACATATAACAATAATAATTAAAGAAAAAAGAAAACAATAAAGAGAATAAATGACAGTAGGAGGAAGGTGTGGAAGTAGAAGAAGAAGAGGAGCAGTGTGGAAGGGATAATAGGGATTGATGGCCAAACTGTATCAGACAGATGCATGAAATGTCATATTGAAATGTATTATCTTGTACAGTTAATAAATGCCAATAAAAATGGGGGGAAAATAAGATAAGACTATATACCTCATACGCCAATGATGGAGGTGATTTAGAACAACAGAAAATATGCAATTAATTCACCAAAGACCTGGGCAAGAGGTCCAAAGAAAACAACAAGACAAATGAAAAACAAAGAAGGGAAATAGAAGTGCTCCTCCGAAGGTAGTTACAGGACAGTGTTTAAAAGGGGGCTCAAGTAAGACAAAGTTAGACATTGTGATTTCGATAGCAATCACAGAAAATTAAAGCAACAGTGGCATTTATATGCTGGGTGTAACCAACAACTGTGACAAAGTGCCAGATAGAAACCAAGCTGTTTGGACAAGTGATCTAAGAAAAATCAAGATCCAATTTCACTAAACATAAAAATTTACTTAAATAAAAGGATGTAGATGTGTCATTAGGTGGTCCCAAAACCCAAGACTCAGGGAATATCAGAGAAGATAGGAAGGAAAGATTCTGAGAGTTGGAGAACCAGGATATTGACTGTGAGATAGTGTCTTCTATACATGGCAGGGAAGCCACAACCATAAAATCTAAAAAGCATGGTTGCCTAAATAATGTCTGCATAATGACAATATAAGTTAGTATGCCGATGTGGAAGGGTAAAATCTCACAAGGTTTCACCCCTAGATGAAGAGCAGCAGCCAATTGATAGCTGCTGAGAGAGGGAGAGTCAGTCTTTTCCAGGGACTAAGTAGGGTGTGTGTGTGTGTGTGAGAGAGAGAGAGAGAGAGAGACAGAGAGACAGAGAGACAGAGACAGAGACAGAGAGACAGAGAGTAAGAGAGAGAGAAATTAAAGAAGAGGTCATGAATTTGAGGAGTAGAAGAGAAACATGGGAGGAGTTAGCTGGGGGAGAGCAATGTGGAAATAATGTAGATGCAGTACTCATATTAAATTCTCAAGAAATTAAATTAAGAGTGGAGATAAAAAATTAAGATGAAAAAGAAAGCCAGGTGGTGGTGGCACATGACTTTACTCCCAGAAGGTAGGTAGGTCTCTATGAGTTCAAGGCCAGCCTAGTCTACAGAGGTAGTTCTAGGACAGCCAAGGCTACTCAAAGAAACCCTGTCTCGAAGAAGGAATGAGGAGGAGTAGGGGGAGAAAATAAGGAAGGATGAAAGGAAGGAAAGATGAAAATAAAGAAGAAAGGAAGTAAGGAAGAAAAGAAAGAAGGAAGGAAGGGAAAAAGGAAGGAAGGAAGGAAGGAAGGAAGGAAGGAAGGAAGGAAGGAAGGAAGGAAGGAAGGAAGGAAGGAAGGAAGGAAGGAAGGACAACATAAGCACTCATAGAAATAGTTCATGTGGCCATACTGACATGAGACAAAGTACCCACTAGAACAAACAAAATACACGGATAAACACGATAAGAAGGGATCCAGGACGTCACACATGCAAACCATGCTTCCGCCCTCCAAGCCCCTTTAAGAGGTTTGCAATTTTGTTTAAACTTGTAAAGCTATGATATTCACATGCTTTCAGAGTTAGAGCTAAAAAATAACTCTGCTCCCCTTCTTTCCTATATTCTTCTGAAGAGCTGGCTTATAATTCTATTTGAAAATTATGTGCTTTGGTCCTTCTTAGAAGGGGGAACAAAATACTCATGGGGGCAAATACGGAGACAAAGTGTGGAGCAGAGACTGAAGGAAAGGCCATCCAGAGACTACTCCACCTGGGGATCTATCCCATATACAGTCACCAAACCCAGACACTATTGTGGATGCCAAGAAGTGCTTGCTGAAAGGAGCCTGATATAGCTGTCTCCTGAGAGGCTCTGCCAGAGCCTGACATATACAGAGGCAAAGGACTCTGTCAATAGGACCAAATGGCAACCAACAGATTGGGAAAAGATCTTAACCAATCCTATG
>CM052705.1:94478919-94513692 GCA_028551405.1 Uromys caudimaculatus | reverse complement strand
GGTGGGAGGAGGAATTCCCTCACAGAGGCGGGGAGGGGGAGGGGACACGGGGTTTCCAAAGAAAAGGGAATCATCGGAAATGTAAATAAAGTATCAAAAATAAAAAAAATAAAATAAAATAAATATAAAAAAATAAAATAAAATAAAATAAAAAAAGAAAGAAAGAAACCCACCTCAGCAAGGACAAGATAGCAGAGAGAAGCCTTCAGCTGCTGAGAAGTCTTTGTCCCAACTCAGCCCCAACATTGAGCTTACAGTTTCTACTCTAACCTCCAGAATAACAGGGTGGGCCTAGGAAGCCCTACTCTCTTGAAGAACATCAACAATGCTCACTGTACACACACACACACACACACACACACACACACACACACACACACACACACAGAGAGAGAGTATCTGCAAGGTACCATCACTTATTTGGAGGCTGGAGTTATGCATTGTGTTATTGCTACAGGAACAAAGCCAGGAACCAAGGTTGTTTTGTAATACATTTTCATCTGCAAAATCGTATTTATATACCCAGAAGGAAGAAAATACATTTTTAAGTGGAAAGACAAAAAACCCTTGTAAATTCCTCCTTCCTTTGCTAGTGACATTGTTTTTCTTTGTTCTGGAGACTCCCAGAATGACACTGGAAGAAATCTCCAGGTTAGCTTTAACTATCACTTTCTGCTTTTCAGCCAAACTCCTTTCTTTAAATTTGCATGCCTTGGAATAAACTTTCTTGTTAGGTATATTTCCACCAAAACTGAAAAGTCTGAAAGTTGTTTTATTCTTGAGCAGTTTTATTCTCTCCCAGTTGCTTCCTTATTATTCCTGCCGAGAATTTTAGTGTTCTCTCTATTAAAACTCAATCTGCTGTTTTAGAGGTTAATGATTAACTTTAATATGTCTGTGCCTTTAATTGTCATATAGATTCTAGAATTAAATCAAATGTAATGGAAAGAATAGAATTAGGACAACTGGGCTCTAGTCCCAGTGCAACCAATAAAGTGTCCGACCTTGGGAAAGCTTTCAACTTCTCTGGGACTCCATCTATAAAACAAGAAGGTTGAGAGATACATTCTTCTAGCATATGTGATTCTAAAACCCTGGGCTCCCAGAAACAAGGAGCCCTCAATTTTAAAGTCAACTGATTGCTGGTAGTAATTTCCTTGTTACTTAATTTGGTGTTAACAGACAAGAAACCAGTACCCTGTTTTCCTTTAACACACAAGTGGTTTTTGAAAAAGTCAAGAAAAGAAAAGGGGTCCTTCTCTAGCAGTGAGTAGCAAGGCTCAGAGATGACAGTCTCTGATGTGGGAGAGTGAACCAAAAACGACAGAATGACAAAATGAATGAACTATCACTCTGCCATTCTCTTCTCTAGGAAAGAAAGCTGCAGTATGAAGGGAAGATCACAGCATGCAAAGTTGTTGCACAGATAAATCTATGAAGCACACAGCTAAGGTTCAGGGAACACTGCAAAAGAAAGACTAGAAAGATCATAGGAGCCAAAGGATCAGGGACTTTGCTTTGAGACTGTGTCTCCTAGTAATGTCAGAAGTTATACCCATAAAGTCTCACCAACATGGCTGCCCAAACTCAAGCAGAACAAGGAAGGCATCAATAAACATGTCAAACTAGATCAGGGAAAAGCCCACAAGGCTTCAATCTTACTAAGAACTACAGGCAAGCGAGTAAAGCTGGGCACAGGAAAGGTGGTCCTCCCCAGGGAAGAGCCACCAACTGGTTGTTCCGTGACAAATGGTCAGTCCTCAAAGTATAATACAAGTGCCATTATGTGAACTCAATAGGTGATATTTAAGAATACAAATATATACACAAATGCATATGTGCCTGCAACACAAATGAGGGGAAGGGAGCCATGATTTTTTTGGGGGGGGGGAGGGGGAGCATGAATTTTACGGAGAGCAGGGAAGGGCATATGGAAAGATTTGAAGAAAAGAAAAGAGAAGAGAGAAATGTTATAATTAAAATACGATCTGAAAGACAAACAAAAGTCACTCAGAAAAATTTTTAAAAGGAAAAGAAGGGAAGATGGAAATAATAACAAAGCCACCCAGAGATGAGCCACATGGGAGGGCCCTTCGGGGTGGGTGGGCGACATCAACCATTGGGATGCGTTCACCTGTTTCCTCCAACCTCGTCTTGCCTTTCTTTAAAAATACGCTGAATCATCGCTTCATCTGAGCTTTGTGGTGAAGCAAGAATATTGGCCCTCCTGTAAAGGCTTCTCCTATGAAAAGAGAAAGAAGAAACTAAAGAGGAAATTTCATTACAGAAAAGAAATGCTGAGAATGGGAGATGTGTCTGAAATTGGCTGTGGCTGCTGCACCTGTTAACAACCAACAGCCTGCAACCCTTCAATCTAAGAGGGAGGCACCTCGGGCTTGAGAGGAAGCTGTAAGCTGGACTAAAGCCGAAGTATACAATTGTGCTTGGGGTTGTCCCTTTTATGTGTGCCTTTGAGTCCCCTAATGGAGTCTATTTGAAAAGTATAGGAAGCAGGCAATGAACTCTCTGGCTCAACAGTTGACAGCCTTTGGCAAGAGAAGTCTCTCCCCCCTTTTATTGCCAGATTTCTTTACGGAGGCAAGGGTAATGCTAAAAGGCCTAGGTCGGGACTTGACGCATCTGAGGCTGTTAACAGGCAGGATGCTCTCAGAGCCAATCAGATGTGGTTTCTTTTCTACAAAATGGGATGCTGCTCAAGAATATAGATTGGCTGCCTATAAGCAGGATCAGGATGAGTAATTCTATTCAAGGCTCATGTGTAAACGCGGAGGATTGACTTTAGTGTTCTGGACATGGATTTCAAATAGCCAATTCCTTCAGTTCCTCTTTGCCTTTTCCAGAGGTGGGGGGTGAATTATTTTGAACATTACAGTATGTGAGAAGGTCCCGTTTTCACTGTCATATTACTTTGGATCCTGTGCTTATGTGGTGAGCTGATGTCATGAACCACCTCTCTGGGGTGTATTGCCCTAATTCGCATGGTGGTAACTGATTAATGACTCATGGTTTTCCTTCTTAATAAATAGGCAAAGTAAAAATCCTTAAACCCAGATAGCATGTGTATGAATGTGCATGTCAATGAATTGCCTTCCTTGCCGATATGAGAATATTGATTGCACCGCAGTTGAACAAATATAGTTGTTGACCCCCAGTGTTCAGGACTCACTCCACTCCTCCCTGAAGTGAAGTAGGGGTAGACTTCTCCCTCCCACCTGAATGAGGAGCTTAGCCATATGACTTCCTTTGTTCCTGAGAATGTGAGAAAACACCATATATTACATCTTGAGCCCAGTCTTTAAATGTGCTTACCGAGGCTTTCCCTGCTGCTTGTGCTTCTGACCTGCTTCTTGAGAAATCCTGGCCTGCGGTAGCCACTGCTCCTTCACCCAAGCCACAGAATGAAAAATCCCAAGAACAAACTTGAACATCGATAGCCTGGAGCACAGCTGCTGTTGCCAACTGCACTGACCTGTGAAGAAAATAGC
The DNA here is from genome assembly GCA_028551405.1 of Uromys caudimaculatus. Taxonomy (NCBI): domain Eukaryota; kingdom Metazoa; phylum Chordata; class Mammalia; order Rodentia; family Muridae; genus Uromys; species Uromys caudimaculatus. Next base: position 94,510,186 of record CM052705.1, on the reverse strand, counting down.
AATGGTTTGGGTTTGTAAGCCACAGAGACTTGTGGGGCAGGGCAAAGGGGAGATGACTGTTGTAAAAATTACTTCAGCAAAAACTGACTTGAACAAAGACTTCTTCTGGAAAAAATATATACAGCAACAACAAAAACAGCTTCAAATTTAGTATTAGACATCCACGTGTTTAGGCTTCTTTTTAAATGCTTCATTGCTGTATATTCCTTTTACCTAATGATACATTTCATTATGATATGGCCATGTGCGTATACAGCTCAGTCTTACTCATGCCTCTCGTCACTTCCTCTTGTCACCCACCTGCCGCCCACCCACTTCACCCCATTTTTGCTTGTCACTTGGCTTGGCTTTGTCACTCATTAGTCATTTCAACCCTTAAAATTAGCCTGGATCTTCCGAAGGAATTGAATTGAGTTCCTTCCAGTCTTACACGTTGCATCTCCAGCATTGCTACTCAGCCCTCCCAATTCTAAAGTTTTAGAGCGTGGGTCAGTCTTCTAGGCCTGGCATCCATCAAAGAGAATGGTCCTCTCCTGACAGAAGCATCCTCACAAAGTGTAGCATGATGTCTACCTCACAGTACTGTTCCTCTGGATCACATGCTCACACATAAAGAGTCAAGAAACAGGATGTTAGGGTGAGAGCCAGGAAAAGTTTCAAGCAATCCTGACTTGAACTTAATTTATAATCTTCTCTATCTTCCTATGGCTGTGAGGAAAACAATTTGATGTGTTACCAATTAGCAAGGAAAGTTTTTCTTTAAAGCTCCAATTCCATTAAACGATGAGTACTTGGCCATCAATAATTAAGACCTATCCTGGGAAACACTTCCACCAAAAAAGATAACAGCACTGCTTTCTGAATAATAAAGCAGAAAAAGACTTTTCCAAACCACAATGATTTTCTTTTTATATTTACACAATCCTCCAAGGAAGAACAAGCAGCCACTTTAGCAAGATCCCACAATTCCACGTCCCTAGGTAGCATGATTACCACAAAATACGCTGGTAGCTCTGCCCAGTGTCAGCCAAGTACAAATAATAAATTTTTTTTGAAATATATTGGCATAATGGCCTTTGGAATGCAAAAGCCACTTGAATTTGATTCTAAGCAAGAAAAATGTGTGTTCTTGATTTTCTTATCAGAGGGCAGGCCGACTCTGATCTGGCCCCATCCCCACCACCCACTGAAGTCTGCAAACCCAGAAGAGAGTAACTGGGGAAGGAGTTAAATTGTTGACCTCTGTTATGCACAACAAATTCCATAAGTATGGATGATAAAAGCCTATTTGACTTTAATCTGTTGGACTTCTTAACAGACTGACTCCTAAAAACATGAAAGAGCTTTGTAAATTGAGGGCTGAAGAGATGATTCAGTGGTTAAGCGCAATGGCTGCTCTTCCAGAGGACCCCAGCTCCTCACAGATGCTCTCCACCTCTCCTCCCACCTAACTCTACACTCTTTTTCTCTCTTTAGATAGGAGAGAGAGAGAGAGAGAGAGAGAGAGACTCAAGAAATATACACACATAAGCAAAACTCATAAAAACACAAAGTTGGAAGCTATAGTATACAAGCAAAAGAACAGTAAGACAAAAATGCTCAAAAAAAAAAAAACAGTATGAGACAAAAGTCTACAGAAAATATCACTGAATTTGTTTTGAGTTGGCCATCTACTACTGGGCATGGAATGGGCTTACCCTTAAGTGTGGCAATGCCCAATGAGACCACATCAGAGAAAGCTGCTTTTTCCTTTGCAAACAGATGCCAACTGGAGATAGCTTAGAGAGTTTTTTTTTAAGTGGGAGACATTATATTATTAATTTTTGCATTAATTTGACCACAATACCTAAGAGGAATAAGTTATGCAAAGAAAGACTTACATTATTTCATAATTTCAGAGAGCCTCCGTCCATCATGGCAAGAATCCTCAGAATTATTATGAACTATATTTTGAACAATCATACAGGTTCTTTCTGGAATGTGACAGAGACTGACTATGATGGTTAAGGCAGTCCCCATCACTTAAGGAGAGGAAAGGCTATCCAGTTTCTTTATGAATAAAAGCTAGCCAAAAACAGAGTCAGCAAGTATAGAGTACCTGGCAGTGTGAGGGTGCTAACATTGCCTGGTGACCTGAGAGAGGATGTTCTTACTGTCACTTTTCAATATGTTTTTGTCCCAAAGAAAAAGAAGTAAAAATAAAATCAATAACTAGGGGTTGTACTTTTATGAACCTATGTTGTAAATTGATTTACTAAATCGCATGTAACCAACTTCCCTTGGTGCCTTAATAAGTACTTCGTTCTCCCTCAGAAAGCCAGGCCTTCACACATTCACACTGTCAAGGGAATTGTGATGATGCTGGTCATTCAGAATGGCCCCTAAATGCCTGAGAAAAACATACGCAAGGGGAATAGGGAACTATGGCACCAAAACAGATAAAGTAAGTTTTTCCAGTTCAAAAATACCATTGCTACACATTTTACCAATTAGATATTCAACTACATCGATGCCCTCCACTTACTGTTTTCTTTCATGGGGTTGGGAGGTCTCACATAGTCCAAGCTGGCTTGGAATTTCCTGTGTAACTGAAGATAATCTTCACCTCCTGAGCCTCCAGCCTCAGTCTCCCAAATGTTGAGATTACAGGTATATACTGTTACAGTTTGATTCCTGTCGCTTTCATAAACACCATGACCAAAAGCAAGTTAGGAAAGAAAGGGTTTATTTCAGCTTATACTGGTAGTCCATTGTGAAGGAAAATCAGGGTAGAAATTCGAGACAGGAACTTGAAGACAGAAACTGAAGCAGATGCCACAGAGGAATGTCCTGACTGGCTTGTTCCTAATGGCTTGCTCAGCCTGCTTTTTTTCTTATACCCAGGTCTACCTGCCCAGTGATGGCACCATTCAAAGTAGACTGGACTCTCCCATATGAATCATTAATTAAGGAAAATGCCCCATGCAAACCAATCTAATAGGGGCATTTTCTGAATTGAAATTTCCTCTACCCAGATGACCCTAACTTGTCAATTTGACAAAAAGTGCATGAGCACAAGCACCATGCCCTGCCCTTCTCTGCTAGCAGGGGACGGAGTTAGTAAAATAACACTGAGTTCCTCCATTGTGTTTTTCTCATTTCCATCAATAAACAAGCATCACCATCTAATTCTAAACTTTTAGCCTTCTCTTTAATCCCTAGCCTGCTCATTGCATGAACTCACAGGTATTGTCTTGGCGTCCTTCCTGTCTCTGTTATAAAATACACTAACGAAAACAACCTAAAGAGGAAGGGTTTATTTTATTTCATAGTTCATGGTATGATCCATCATGGTAGAGAACTCTCAGTAACAGAAGCTTGGTGTCATACCATAGCCAGCAACAGTTAGCCAACAATAGTTAGACAACAGAGGGAGAAATTCAAGCTTGCTTGGGTTCATCTCTTCTCCATTTTATACAATCCAGGGTCCCCTGCTCAAAGAATAGTCCCACCATAGCAAGATGGGTTTTCCCACATCAAATAACATAATAAAGATAATTCCTCACACGCATGACCAGAAACCAATCTCTCAGGTGATTCTAAACTCGGCCGAATTAACAGTTAACATTACCCATCACAAGTGCTAAGCCTTGGATCATGCGGAGATGGTTTTAGAATGTATCAGAAATCTATGTGGCTGACTGAAGCAGTAGTCACATTGTTTTAGACTGACTGTTTCTTCCTCACTTCCCAACCCCTATGGTAGAAGTCGGGCACTCCAAACACTCATTAAGTATAATACTGAAACCCTGCATTTCTATTCAAGCGGTTGACCATAATACTCAGATCTAGCTAACAGGATTTAAACCTAAGTCAGCTGGGCCTTCTGTATCTGTTTAAAGGAATGATTTAACTGGCGCCAACCTTTGCCTCCTGCACTCTGCCTTGACAGAAACCACAACCTAAGGAAAGGCCAAGACAAACAGCCTTGGCAGTCTCAACCACTGAACAAATTGTCAATAGCTAGTTAACTCCAACTTTCTTACTTTAGGGGTGGGGAGCAGAAAAACTTCAACAGCTTACATCACTATTTGTAAGCTGTTTGCTGCTATTGTGATAAAGAATGCTTAGCTGACACATTTCCTGACTCATTGGGAGAGTTCAAGTCTAAGTAGCCATCACTAATGCCAAAAAATCACACTATGGAACTAGTTAAAGTGAGGACCATCAAGCTACTAGATGCTACTGCCATTTCCAAGCCAGAGACAAACGCTTACTACAACTAACACCACACTATCAGACCTGACACTTCTTGGTCAGATCCATAACTCCGTAGCCCCATAGACCACCGCTAGACTCTTACTCTACAGTAGTTGGTGAAATTTGAATCCCACACTTATTTACCTACAAGTGAAGCTTAAGTTATTTGGCATTTTCATCTTTTATATATTTATAAGGTGGGATTTACCCATGCTTCAAAAAGACTGCTGTGCTATCCAAAAGGATTGTACCTCATCTTCTCAGTCTGGTTAAAGGCCCCTAAACCATTCTTTGTTCACTGATCGCCAGCCACTGTATTTTGAACATGATCACTGGGAATGGCTCTGAAATCTTCCATTCTACTCCAGATCCTGCTCTGGCAGCTCCTTCCATATATGGCTTCCACTTCCTGTTCTTATAAATGGACTTGGAAAATAATGGATACTCTGTAGGCTGTTAAAAGTGTAAAATTGACAGAATTTCATAATAACTTGGTTGCAATGACACAAGAACATGAGTCAAGAATGGTACCCAAGTTTTGAGTATGGGAGTAAACAGGAGGGAACGATTCAGAAAGCATCAGCCTGTCAGTTGACAAATATGCTGAAACATATGGAGTCCCTCCCTAAAGAATTGAACGTGTGGCTGTACAACATAGAGAAAGACAGACTGGAAGGATGGATTTGGGAGTCATCAACTCACAGATGATCACTGAAATCATGACTCTGTCTCATCCACCTGCATCTCCTACCTCAGTGAAGGGCACTTAGGAGGGAAGCTCAGCATCCTACATTGAGGCTGAATCTCTTTCCTACGAAAAAGTACATCTGGCTACCAGGAACTAAGTACATCAGTCACTAAGAGCTGCCTCCTGATTTATACCCAGCTACTTTATGTGGCTCTCACCATCTTCACTGGACAGTCACCCATCTGTCTCTCATCACACACTGAGAGAGAAAGAGACATAGAGACAGAGACACAGGGAGAAACAAACAGCAACAGAGACAAAAAGAAATGATGCTAATCCTCAGAGTAAAATCTGTCTGCATCTCTCCATTACAAAAAAGATGAAGTCTCCTTCTCAATTAGATGCATAAGAGCTGATCTCAATGTGAGTCTCCATCTACATCTAGTAGTCTGGTTTGCCCCAAAATAGGTTCAGTTTAATGGAGACTATACCCATTTTAGTCTTTATTTTATCTCGCATAGATTTTCTTGAAAAGAATGTTGCGTTTCAACCTATATACAACACACTGTATATCAGAAAGGGAATTCCCTTCTCAAATCTAGCATAGGCATATGATTGCCTCAATCTGCAAAGTGTCCATTTGTAAGTAGTAGTATATTTCTTTTAAGTGCTTAATGGTGCTTTTGAAAATTCACACAGTAAAGGTATACTGGTCCTCACAATGAATTTTCACATGATAGATACCCTAGGGTCCCTTGTTTATTATCTGTCTGCTTCATCGTTCTTGTTGGTACAGATCTTCCTCAGCTCAGCGAGTGTTCTATAGTGTTTGTATGTAAGTGCACAGGTCTTTAAGAAACCTTTCTCCAAAGATCAGGATCCAGCAGTCAGCCTAAACCAATCTATCCTCAGGGAGACTGTGTGAGGTAAAAGGCTAAGCACTTGAACTAGAGGCTATGAGGGGGAAAAAAAAAAAAAAAAAAAAAAGGTTAAGCCTCTTGAATCAAAGACCTTGGTCTCTTATCAGCCGAGGCAGCTTGCTTTGATGATGCTACACAGAAAACGTCAAGCTCAGGGTTATTTTTTGCACTCTATTGAGACTCCTCACTTCCTTGCAAGATAAAACTAATGCACCAACTAATGATTGAGCTTAGTGCTTGCTATGAAACATGAGACCGTATTTATCTTCAAGAATCAGATTCAGAATTGTTACAATTAAAAGCTAAAATGCTCTAAGGACTTGCTATTTAACAAGTTAAAAACTGAATCCTTACAATCACCTTATAAAACAGATTCTATTGTCACCTTCATTTGTACATGGGGAAACTGAGGCTCGATTTAATAACTTCACCAAGACCCAAGTATGATAAGGGATAGCATTTACAAGCTATTTCAAAGGACAAATGAAAAGTTTAAGGAGGTCAAAACCTGCTCGGTGAGTAGCAAATATCTTCAAATAAATAAAGGAACGAGTGAAAGGCCTAAAGAATAAAACTACTATGGTGAGAGAAGAAAGACGCTTCTTCAGTACCCTCATCAGCATGAGGATACTATACAAGGTAACCCTGAGCCTCTGTGACTAGGAATACAGACAACATTCACAACATCATACTTAACACAACATGTTTCATGCTACACCTAAGGTGAGGAATCTAAACAGAACTTTTTCTCTCCCAGGGACAAAAAACACTCTGTGCCGGTGAGCATGAGAAAGTAGAATGCAGACTCTCAGATGCGTTGTTTTAAACTGGCTATTGTAATAAACTGGGTTAAGTTGACTTGAGAGATGCACTCATTCATCCAATAAGTATTCACTTTCTACCATATGCCAGGACCTAAAATAGACAGAGAGAATACATAATGTAAAAAATTCAAATTGCTTGCAAAGAGCTAAAGACAGGATTAGGTTAGCACCTAAAAATGGAGCTGAGGAGATGGCTCAGTTAACATGCTTGCTGGGTGATTATGAGAGTTGGGATTCAGAGATCCATGTAAAATTTGAGAGTAGCAGCACAGATCCATAATCCCAGCGCTGGAGCTGGAGTCTGGGGACTGGATAACCTACCAGTCTAGCTAAATTAGGGAGAGACCCTGTCTCAAAAAACTAAAGCGAGTCAGACCAGAGAGATGGCTCTGTGGTTAACACAGCTTGCTGCTCTTGTAGAGGACCAGAGTTTGTCTCCGATTACCCACAGCCTGCTCACAACTGCCTGTAACTGTAGCTCCAGGTGGTCCAAACCTTCTTCCAGCCTCCATATTTGCCTTCACACACACACACACACACACACACACACACACACACACACACACACACATGCAATTAAAAATTAGGAAAAATCTATAGTTACATATATTTTCTCACATGTTTACAAGTATAGTTTTATTTCAGTTTGTTCATATTCATGGGTGATTTTGAAACTTTACCAAACCTTTAACTCACTAGCTAGTAGAGAAAACAATAGAAAGAAGGAGCAGAAAGATGAAGAGTGAATGCCTGGCAGGCTCTTTGAAAGGAATACCCAGATCCCTCTGAGAAGCCGGCTGAGAAATACCACCAGCAGCAGAACACCAGAGAATATCTACATAAAGCCAACGGGCAATTTCTCCTCAAATGTTCAACACATCATCCATCTCTGTCCTTTTCCCCCTCAAATTAGAAAGCTCTTGGAACCAGAAAAGCAGGATAAGTCCTCACGAATGATTTCCAGAGAACTTGGAAGTTCTTAGTACATCTGTAAAAGCAGGTCTTGCGTATCTAATTAGCATCGGTGAACTTGCCTAACAAAACTACAAATGCTACTCGGCCTTAAAATACAAGACCTCTGAACTATGCAGAGGACGGGCTTTCATATTCTATTCGTTATGCTTCTAGAATGCTCGCTGCTCTTGCAGAAGAGCTGATGGGTTCAGTTGCCAGCACCTACGTGGCTGTGGGTAACAGTCTACAACTCTAATTCCAGGGGCCTCTTCAGGCATCCACAGGCACAAGACACAATGGTACCGATACATTCATACAGGCAAAATACTCATGCACATTAAGAGTAAGTGTTTTGTGTCTCTATAAAGTGTCATATTGGGCTCTCATAACGAGGAAAGATGGAGACAAAAACTAGAGTTGACAACAAAACTCTGCTTGGTATTAAGGGGTTTTGTTTTTCTTTAATTACAAGTTTGGGGTGTGTGTGTGTGTGTGTGTGTGTGTGTGTGTGTGTGTGTGTGTGTGTGTTGCTTTCCTTTACATTTTCTATTGCCTTTGTGTAAGGCATTTCTGCCAGATACTAAGGCCAGACATCTGACCTTCTCCAGCTGTTATGCACCTAGCAGAAGTGACCCTTGTATGCATGCAATAGTTATTGTTGTTATTGTTCATAGTTTAAAGACTTCTTTAAATGAAAAAAAAAATGTACCTCTCTCACCTCAGGAAAAGTGGAACTTATTAGAAAAGAAATTAAACCTGACTTCCTTGAGGAATCAAGATGGCCCAAGGAAGTCAACGTGCTCTAAAGTAAATACCCGTTATTTTTTTACAGATAGATATTGGCATGGTTAGCAGCTTATAAGAGGTCATGTAATAGCATTCGGTCTTTGAATACTTTTCTCATCACATTCTCGTACATTCTCATGGTGCAAGGCTGGGCCACTAACCACTGCTGCAAAGGCAGTCTCTCTCCTCCACTGGGAAACTGTTCATTCATGTTCACTTTAAAGAAAGCTATGACACCTTTTACGATGGGGCCCCAAGAAGGTGACACCCATGGCATTAAGCATAGAGAGAAGAAAAAAGTGCATAGCACATTGGATAAAAGTGCACAGCACATTGGAGACGCATGATTAATTCTCTAGTGCCAGGAAACATTTTCTTGGGATAGCAGATGGCAAATATTCCAAACTTTTCACACAATATAGCCCAAACTGAAATTGTTCAACTTCTGAGCTAGTATACATTGTAGCCCCAAAGGAGCCACAAACAATATAGAAAATGAGTGTGGCCTAATTAGAGCAATTCACCAGACTTTGTTCACCATGGTATAAAGAATAAATATAACAATAGAGAATTTACTTTTCTACATATATGAACTTTCCAGTGACATTAAACTCTCTTCTTTAAACCAGTAAAGGTTACAGTTTATTTCTAGCTAATTAAGTTTCTTAATGAGGGTATACATTTATATTGACCCATCTTTTTATAATGTTTTGCTTATCTTTATTTTATGCATATAAGTGGCTTGCCTGCATATGTGTACACGAAACATGTGTGCACAGTGCCTGCATCAGAAACCCTGGAACTAGAGTTTCAAACTGTTGTGTAATGCATGAAGGTGCCAGGAACAGAATCCAAGCCCTCTGTAAGAATAGCAAGTGCTATTAACTGCTTAGTAATCTCTTCAGCCCCAAGACCCACCTTTCTTGAAAATCATATTCAAAACATAACTGTTTTCTTCACATGCCTCACAATTATCATTAAAGAAATTATTTACAATTTAACTCCACATCCTCTGAGAAATTGTGGCCATTGAATCCACACTCAGGAACTTGACCTATGACAGACAATTCTACAGCATTATGACATAGTGATGTCAATGTATGTTCAAAGCTCATCAAATAAGAATATATCTATATAAATCCACTTTGGATGATATGCAAAATGCCAAAAGGTTTACTTAAATATCAGAAGTTTGTTTTTTCTTACAGTTCTAAAAGCTGAGTCCATTGACAAGATGGTCAAGTTCAAAAGAGGGTCTTACTTTTGCTTTGCAAAATATCCAACCTCTTGTATCCTCACACAGAAGATGGGGAAGGGAGAGAAACTTCCACTTATTCAATCACAGACCTGTCTGATAAAGGCCCTACTGTCATGACCCCATTTACCCCTCATCACTTCACTAAGAACCAAATCTCCAAATACAGTCACACTGGGAACATCAGCATATGAATGGGATCATACCGTACTGTAGGCCCTAGCACAAGCTTCTACCCAGAAGGGACCCATGCTCACATTTCTTTGGACAAAGGAAATCATACAGCCATGTTTAAAGCCAAAGAAGGATGAAACTTTTTTCGTATTAATAGAAGGAAAAGAAAAGTACCAATACTGAAGTAATACCTACCCAGAAACACCAGAGGATTTTAAGCAGATTTATGACATAACCCTATACGCATCATAGAAAGATCCCTCTAAACCATGCTGGAGAAGGGGTAGATCCTTACAATCAAAAGGTTGTGATTGGGGCTATCTAAATGGTCCAGCTGGTGAAGATGCTTGCCACTAAGCTTGACCATCTAAGCACCAAAGTTTGCTCTCCAGAACCCACATGGGAGAAGAAGAGAACACATTCCTACAAGTGGTTTTGTAACCTCCACACATGCATTTGTATGCACGTACACCCACACACTCCCACAAACACATACACGCACACACGCACACACACACACACACACACACACATATAAAGGCACCCACACACAATAATTAAACTTTTAAAGGCTACCTTGAAATTCTTCATATACTCTAGAGGAAGAAAAACCTCAAAATAGGACTATAATGACAGGAATGGAAGAAGCCAGTGCTTACAGGCTTCCTTAGACATGCCAACTTTACTTCTTTCTGCAAATGAAGGTTCAAGAAATACTCATACTACAGGGTCAGACAAAAGCGTCTGAAATGTGTCTCAGTAACAACTATAGGTCCCATATCATCATAGCTTGGTTCTTTGAATTGAAAACATGTCTGACTCTCTAGAAATACAATATACATACTTTAAACTGAAAACATGCTCAAGTAACTGCCTAGAAATAAAAATCTTTGTACATTGAAATGGTTTGCATTACTCTCAAACTGTTATTATGAATATCATTTGCATAGAGATCTTTAAACAGGAAGCAGTGTTCTTTCAGATACAACTGCTTATACAGTCTTCTCCTTTTCCAATATTTTTCAAAATATCACTCCACCAGAAAACAAAATGGAAGAAGATACATTATCAAAACATAGAACTTCATAAAAGTGAGTCCCCAAGAATTATAAACACAAGATGCAGCCAGTATACTATAAAAATACCTTGAAAATTAAATTAAACCTTTCTTACATGTGAAAAAATAGGTACAGCCCAAACACATCCAAGGAAAGAACGCTTTAATAGAGTGGAAATTAATTGCATGGCGCTTTTTTTAAGAACAGCCAAAGATTTGGAATGTTAGTCTATTGCTAGCTTTACCCTAGACCAAACATTGTGCTCTGGTTTATTTGGTTATATGATCTCCTCCATAAATTAATATTTGTCACTAATGTTTATATGGTAATCTCATCTGAATTTACTTAGGGTAGTTCTAGCAAATAATTCTCTTCTTGTAATGAAAATTCTGCTTCCAGCTTATATGGGCACCTTGATTTAGAATTTCCCATAAGCAAAGTCCGGGGAAATAATGTAACATAAGCCCAGAGATGGGAGATATGACATAAGAATCGATCAAAAATGCTGCATGGCAAAAAGTATTTCTCTAAAATCTACTAAGGACTTACAAGACCCAGGCAATTGGGTCTCTTAGAGTTGCCTACCTGAAGGACAGGAACCTAAAGCTCTTATCCATGGATCTTGGCTCTTTACAATTTGATCTTCAAGGAGTTCTCTCTGTCTGTGTATTTCTATCTCCATCTCCATAGTTCTTCTATCCTTGGGCAGCAGTGTGCCAGGGAGACATCCCCGACAGAAAGCAGAAACACATGGCTTATACTTGAGGCTGAACATTCTTAGCCTAGAATGCTAAGACCAGAGGTATTGGTCCTTGAGTCTCAGTGTCTAGGTAGCCAGCAGGCACAAAGATGAAGACATTTTGTCTTGGTTCTCAAAATGTTGCATCGAATCTGTCATTTGGAACTTACCTTTTCCGTCCTCAAAGTTGGCACTGGAATTGTGAAGGTGTCTAGCTGACAGAAGCAAGTTCTATCAAAGAAGCTTAGCAACACCAAATGCCTAGACCTAATTAGGATAAAACAATTCCTAAAACCACTTTCCCTTGGTGTTGGAAAAAATTACAGATTCCAGGATGAAAGTAAGGCAGGGCCTCAGGGAAGCAGGAGGGGCCTGTAAGGGTGGGCAAGAGGCAGCTTGACCGTCAGTCGGAGAGCAAATGCATGATGGGAACATGAGGAAGGTTGGCCCTCCTTCCTTCTATCCTTCCGGTGGATTTAATCTGTGCTTATTCCCACAGGCCTGAAAGGAAAGCCAATCAGACTTCTAATTCCTCCATCACTGCCTGTTCCTCGTGTGACCTTGAGCGAAGTGTTTAATTTTTCTAAACCTCTAAGTCCTCATCAATAAGAAATAATAATTCCTAATCTCCAAGACTCTCGTGAAAATTAAAAGAACAGAAGAGGTAATACACTTTGAACAGGACCAGAAAAACTGTATGTCCTTGATAAATGTTTGGAAAGGCTGTTTTGACATTGAAAAGAAAAATCTGTAAGACACCCAGGAAATGCTCAGCATGAAGTTGAGAGCTTGCCCAAAGCATTGTGGTGGAAGGCAGTGATCCCTATTCTGAAATAAAACATAAAAGATGAACAAGCATGAAGGGTGGTTTTCTCTAGAAAATTCACATTGAATGAGATGAACTATTTCCCTGGCAAAGCCACGTTTAAGGTTGAAGGTAAAATGCTGGAGTGAACACCTCTTGTCCTGCCATGTTAAGATCAGCTTTGACCTTTGCACACATCAGGACACCACCCTATGCCATGAACGTATAAGAATCCTTTCTGTGCATGACACTATTAGACTGGCCTTCCCTGACAGTGAATAACTTTGCTCCATTCCAAGCAAATACCTAATAAGGAAGATTTGCTGTGAGAAACAAGAGCCGCATTATATGAAATCACAGATGATGGAATCATAATGCAGTCTAGCCAATGTCAGGCATTTTTGTGTGTCATACCCTCATCTTTTAAACCCAATATATTGGGTTGACAAGACTCTATGTCAATACTGGTCCTTTCTGACTGGCTCTGCACAGGAAGAGTGACTACTCCTTCTCAGCCAGCAATCATTTCAAATGATAGCCTCCTAACTGCTAAAAAAGGTGTTTTTAACTATATATATTTTATTTCATTTGACTGAGCAATTATGTGAGCTCCCCAGAGGCTTGTGACCTCAATTCACTTCTCTGGTGTCATTCCAGGAGAATGGACATCCCAGACGTGTAAAATGGCCACATTATGATAAACCAGACAGGTTATGTTATGTTGTTATGCTGGACATAGCTGATCATACCTAGTCTCCTTTTCTTCTATAAGATAGAGATATTAGGAAAACACTTGTAATCTTAGGCAACTATATTTGGAGTAGAGAGTATCAGCCCAGCTGGACTAGATGTAAGCTATACAATGAAATTTGGACCCCATTCCTTGGTAGCTCACTAGCTCTCACACCATGTGTCTGAATCATAAACTTCTTTCCCCTTTTACATCCAATCAGCATCTAAAGCAAACCCACTTTATCAGCATTGCCTAGCATTCTATCTTCCCTTTCTTCCCACACCCACTTACTTTGGAATCCTTTTACCGTCTATCAGCACTGCTGTTGCTTCCTAGTGGGTCCTCTCATCCATGGGGCATGATCTCAATCTGACTGTAGGCTTAGATTTTTCAAAACCTACTTTAATAAGGGTCCTCAAATGTTTCAACCGCCCCCCCCCCTTCTAGCCTACCATACAAAGGTAGGGGAGAAAAGATGGTAAATAGGACAAGGGCATATGGACTTGTTTAGAAGTGGTTCTTTGGGGCGATTCCAATCTCTGTTAGGATACCAGGAGTCTGGTTTAGTAGTGTCAGGATACCAACAATCCACTTCAAAAGTCTCACCAAATACGAATCAGCTACAGCAGCAGGATCCAGCAGACACCTTCAGGCCTCAGCAGAATCTGCACGAGCCACCCTGAGCGAAGATCTGAAACCAATGACGAGTTGAGTCCTATTCATCCTCTCTCCAAATGTCATGTGTCTTCCCACAGATCCTGCTTTAGCAAAACACCACTTGAGTCTGCATCACATGACACCAACAGAAACTTCCACTTCACCTGATCCTCCCAACTTTACTCCCCATGGTCACCAGAACAGCTTTCCTAAAACTCAAGTTTTCTCTTATCATTGTTTCCTTTAAAGGAATTTCGTGGTGCATCATTGCTTAAAGGACAAAGACTAAATACAATCTGACAAACAATACTCTGATCTCACCTGCAACGCCTTAGACGACCTTCCCGGAAGAGCAATACCATGGACTGCTTACAATTCATTTGTCTCCTTCTCTGACCTGAACTGTGTTTCCTCCCAAACACCATTGCTTATCTGCAGTTTACCAATCATTCATCAATCCACAAGCATCTTCGAGCAAGGACATTGTGTCATTTTCCCCATGCCTAGCATTCCATTTGGCATATGGCTACCCTGGAGTACAAGTACTGTTAATTGAGAAGAATCACTGAGTAAGTGAAAAAAATAAATGAATGAAATATCTTATGGTACCAGAACTATATGTTAACCAAAGCCTTTTTTCTCTTTATTACTAGCACTCATTATTAAAACTCTATTAACTGGGTCATTACCATAATCTCAGTTTCCAGTTTCTAGAATCAGACATTCAAGTTCAAACTGCCTCCTTTCACTTACTAACTCTATAGCCCTGGATAATTTACAAAAGTCTATGTGCCGGGGATCCTTCGTCTACAAAAGAGTGACAGTAGTGACAGTCTCTCCCTCACAGGGTCATGATGAGGCTAAACAAATTTATCAGTGGCGATGCCCGCATGGAGCATATAATAGCACTTGGAAATCTTGAGAGTAAGTAATAGTATGTTAAAAGGGATTTTTTGAGTGTACTCAAAACTGGCAATGAAAATCCAAAGCTGTGGGTGAAGCAGCTGTACAAACCCCACAGTTTTTTAAACAGATCTGCCAACACCTGGGGCACAGGAACTCCCTCAGAGATCATAAGCCTAACTCACATTCCTCTACCTTCCACCACCACCATAAATCTCTCTTCCTTTGCAGTCCATAAATGATAGTGTTTGAGCGGGTATGCTGAGAGGACTCAGAGTCACCAGTGATGGTCTTAGCTTCGCCATGGTTTCGAGAGTCTTTGATAGGATGTTAGGACCTCACATCCAAGGAAATAAAAGACTTCTGGAGAATACCTAGATGATACAGAATAACCACCAGGGTACAGGCATTCCCTGACACGGGTCAGAGTCACAGATCAGGTTCTCTGCAGCCATCATACATAGTTACTGGGAAGTTCTGACCTAGACCTTTAGTGGGAAGTGATCTTCATAAAGCGATTAGTGCCCACTTAAATCTGTAAGGTTTTCCAGAGACGCCCATCCCATCAAGGTGAGAAGGACTAGGATACCTGAGAGGAAAAGGATGGAAACTGCCTCATCTGAGCATCCTGAAGTAAAGATCTCAGCATCTCCCACCTATGAAAGAGCACAGAGAAAAGACAGAAACCTTGGGAACGCCAAATGAGAAGCTACTTTCCTAGAAGGGAGATTGAAAGATGACCCAATCTCAGGCATCAAGAAGGAAGGTTGCCCTCCCTGGACAAACGTACAGATGGAGAGGACTGTCTGGTCTCTCTCCCTTCACTAACCATGAAAGTCATTGAAGCAGGGCAGAACCACACTAGGCCTCCCTAGCTTGACATCCAGATTGTTATCATGAGATAACCAGAAGCCAACAGACTCCAAAAGGGCTCTAGTACAGGCAAAGTTAATCCTTCAAAAAGGCACTTCCAGCCCACACTCAGTCAATCAAGCTATCTACCAGGGTGTGGAAAGTGAAGAGCAGATTCAAGAGCTTTAGATCCCAGACAATAGATTAAGTTGTGCCAGGGGAAGGTGGTGAGGGTGCTGTACATAAAAGATCTGAGTCACATTAAAGACCCAAATTTAAATGAAGCTCTATTTTAATATTTATAAATATCTAGGAAACTAAAGAAACTGTCTTTGGGATTTATGGGACTTTTGTCACTGCATGGTTGCAGGTTTATAGAGAAAAATCATTTCATGTTTATGCCCCAAAGAGTAATTACAATGAGAACATCAGCATCCTTGAGAAAACTGCTCGTTAACAACAGAAAAAGAAAGGTGCCCAAGCCCAGGGCTACACAGAGGACCAAAGAGGACCAATGGAGTCTTGAATGAATCTAGCCCTAGAGTTCTAAGTGGAGCAAATTAGGGAAGATCAAGGTGGGAACTAACCTGGGAAAGGCAAGGAAATTACCAACAATAGAGCTGCAGGCCCCACTAGTTCTAATTAGCAACAGTAAGGGACAAAAATAGGTTGACTGGGTTTAAAGGCAGTGTTAATGCACATCTCTGGAGTCACTGAGGGTCTGCTGGGTTTTAGCTTAATGGAGATAATGTATCTTTGAAAATTATTATTGCCTCCTGGCTTCTTCTGGCTTCTCTGGTTACCCCTGTTACTATGAAGTAAAAAGTAAAGCCTCATTTTCCTTCCCATTCTTTGAGTGTAGTTAGAAGGTCATGGGGGTTGGGGGGAGCTTTCATCCCTGCATTGACACCAGAAGTCCAAGCCAAACTGGTAGTTATAAAAACTCTCTATAATCTCTGAAGAGGGTGAGCAGGATTCATCCACTTTATGCTAAGCAGCTGTGCAATTTCCACAGGCATGATAAGGATTTCAGGATAAAATAAAAATAGGGTGAGAATGTTAAACAGAACTCAGACTAGAATGCTATCCCCACCCCTTTCCCCCCATAATATGCAGCAGCAGCTTCTCTCCAAGAGAATCACCTACAAAGCATCAACTCTGTATTTCCAAGTGGTCCTACACAGTGGCACAAGCTCCTGGGCTAAGCCACACAGGTTCCCATGAGATCTTTTCAGCCTGTCCCGAAGGAAATATGAGAATTTATATAACTCTTAAGAATCTGAACATGGCCCAAACAAAGCCCTACCCTAGGGCATCTTCTCTATCCTATGGTGCCCTGTCTGCCTCCTTGGGATGGATACCATCAGGATGAGTGTGCGGCTGAACACATCCTGCCACAGGATGCCCTCGGGGAAATGGCCTCACAACAACAAAAGAGGAGCCACTTGCTTTTTAAGTGAGTTGATTCTGAGGAATGCCAGTGTTCTACCATCTGTGATGCCCTAGGGTAAGTTGTGATGTCAGCCAAGATGAATTCAGCTACAAGGCAGTTACTTGCACACCCAGAAGGGACATCAGCCCCAGGTGGTCACTTGTCATCTCTGTCCTCAAACTATACTCTGAAGAATAAGACAGGAGTCAGATTTTCAAATACCCTTCTTGCTTATAGATCCTCCTCAGATCTCCCAAACACACAAGTATCAGGACTTTTATGTAATCTCCAACTGAGAAATAACTTAGAAAATACATTTAAAGAAGCCCTCACCCAAAAATCACCCTTGCTACTTTACTTAGACCAACTGGTAGGTTTGCTGCCCGACTTTTATATTATTTTGAGTATAAGTAAATACTTCTGCACATAATACAATAAAATTAAAACGTAAGTTAGGAAATCAAGTTCACATTGAACAGACATGGTAGAAGCTTCGGAATCAGCTGCTTAGGTGTAAATCCTAACTCGACCTTTCACTGAAAATAGGCAGGCTCTAACAGGGAAATAGTATAGTAACCAACTTCAGAGATTAAGGGGCTGGAAAGAGGGCCCAGCAATTGAGAGTACATACTCTTCTTACCAAGGACTAGAACATGGTTCCCAGCATATATCTTTCCACCTCCAGGAGCTTCAACAGGTCCTGGTTTCCATGGGCACTTACACTCATGTGCACAAATTCACACACTAACATACTCAGTTAACAATAAAGTAAGTCTTTTTAAATTGTCATGTAAATAATATAAGCAAAAGTTGTATTATCGGACCTAGCACATATAGAGTGAAACCTGTCTTATGTGGGTATTATTGGATACATTTTGCTTTTTTATATACAATACACAAGAGTTTAGGGTGTGTGTGTGTGTGTGTGTGTGTGTGTGTGTGTGTGTGTGTGTGTGTGTGTGTGTGTTCTCTATGAAGCCCTTCAGAGGAATTATCAGTGTTCTTTGTGTCTCACCAACACAGAAGCATCAAACCTAGAAGGCTGTCTACATTGATACCACTCTCAAAAGAATGTAATGACATTGCCAGTGTCTTCCTGCAAGAGGCTGCTGCGACAGCATGGCAAGAGCCAGCTTGAATACCTGAAGGGGCAGGGGAAGGTTGTAGAGGTCTCAGCCATGCCAGCCTCACAGCTGTCTGCAATTATCACAAACAGATGTTGGCAGCTCTGCTCATTAGGAATGCAATCCAATCACCTTGGCAGTCTTATCTTCTTTCTGGCAACTCTAGAGACAAACTTCCCAGTCCCCAATTCCAGCAGTCTTGTCAATGAAGGTTATTTTCCAAGCAAAGATTCCATGTGGCAAATCTCCACAGGGATTAGAGAAGTGATGCTCAGCTAGGGTTGACTGAACTCCCCCACAAGATGTTTGGCAAAGACTAGAGATGTATTCATGTGTTACACTCTGAAGGAAGAAGAGGCTTCTACTGGTATAGGGCAGATATCCTATAAGACACAGGATGGTGTCCCCACCAAAACAGTAAAACATCATCTACCCTAAATGTCAACAGTGTTGAGATAAAAAGAATAAAAAGTAAAAATAAAAATAAAAAAACTTGCTTGGAGCCCACATAAGTTAAATACGGACTTGGGTTAGGGGGAATTGTCTAGACCCAGTGGGATAGGAAGTGCTGGGGGTCTGTAGTCCAGATCGCAGACCTGAGCAGATGGTTTGTATCCTGAAAGAAGTTCATTGATGTGCCTCTTCCCCAGAGTGGGTGCACAGGAAAAAGTTAGAGGATGCACACTTCCTAAATAAGGGCTGCTACAGTAATTGCCCAACTCTATATCACAGAGAAAACAATGAGTCCTGTGGGAAACTCTGAGTCCGAAATTCAAATGCTTAGCTGCAGGGAATATAGAGGACATCCAGCTCTCCTCAGTCACCCTTTCCATCCCTCCTTCTCATCTTCTGTCAGGCTTCTCTTGCTTCCTTCCCTTATCAAAATTCAGGAGTCTCCTTCATCACTGCTTTAGCTCACAGTTCTTTCCCAGTGGCCTAGCCCAGTGTCTTCCACACAAGATAGGAGATAAACATCTGTTGAATAATGGCTGATGGTACAAATAAGGCAATGCAGAAACTCATGTGTCTCTTGACCTTATTCATTTGTTTAGCTCCCATTTCATTCAAAGATTCTAGTTTTAAGTGACAACCTACACTATTCCAAGGCACTTTTAAGTCTAACCATGTATCTTGTTTTTTGTTTTTGTTTTTGTTTTTTGTTTTGTTTTTTAATTATTTATTTATTTTTGATACTTTATTTACATTTCCAATGTTTCCCCTTTCCAGGTCTCCTCTTTGGAAAACCCCTATCCCCTCCCCCTTCCCCACCTCTATGAGGGTATTCCATCTCCCACCCACCTGCCCACCCACTCTCATATTCCCACCTTGACATTCTCCTTTACTGGGGCCTCTAACACCCTCAGGCCCAAAGGCCTCTCCTCCTCCTGATGGCCAATGAGGCCCTCCTCTGCCACATATGTGGTCAAAGCCATGGGTCCCTCAATGTGTATTCTTTGGTTGATGTTCCAGCCTCCAGAAGGACTGGGGGAGGGGGGGAGGCTCGGGCCAATTGACACTGTTGCTCCCTCCATGGGACTGCAAACTCCCTCAGCTCCTCAGTCCCTTCTCCAACTCCTCCATCTGGGACCTCACTCTCAGTCCAGTGCTAACCATGTATCTTTAAGATGGGAGCTATTAACCTTGTTCATGAATGTGGCAAGTAAGTCTGGTGAAGATTGTAAAAGCTTTCAATATCACCACGCTGCTTAAGGGTAGAGGTAGAAATGAAGCCCAAGTCTAACTTGAGAGTCCTCTGCTTTCGTCATTGAGTATACTGTGCTCACATCTAGAAAATGCATGTGTGTCTGTCAGTAGAGCTCACAGTGAGCTGAAGGGCTAGGATATGCATAATTTGAATCAACAGAACATAATCCCATTGCAACTTGCAAGCATATGCTTGGAAATGTGTTCACAACTGCAAACATGGTGACAGAACTCAAGGCAAAAAGTGGAAAGAGATGAGGTTTCTCAGAAAAGTATATGCTAGGGTTAAAGTCATGGGCATTGAAGTGAATTTGATGGAATTTGGACCATAGCTTCCCCAGGCATCCTTGAATCTAGGCTGTCATCAGTTCAATGCATATACCTAGTTACTGTGCAAGCAGCAAAGGGGTAACAGCATTAGTTAAATTTACACCACTCAAAAGTCTGGCTTATGACATCCATCCTAATTTCTGAGCTGTTGGGATATAGAAAGATAGGCCTATTAAGACCATAAAACATTGCATTTAGGCTTCTCTGAAGATCAGTTTTCCTACCTACAGAGTAAGGATGATGATGCTCAGGTCACATGGTTATTATAAGCAATTCAACCTGAAACATTTGTAGGATCCAGGAGAAGAATACAGACAGAAGCCCACTTACTATGCACTTGAATATTTACAAGACACAAATCAAATCAATAAACTATGCAAAGATTAGCCTCTTATCTGGACAAATACATCTTTATACCAAGGCCAGGCTTGGAATAGAGATGCCCAGCTCCTCAGAGTGGTATACTAGCCCATGACAGCACAGGCTAAGCTGACGCTGCTCCTAACTACTTCTCCTACCTCCACCTTTATTTTGAACTCTGAGACTTCACATATCTGCAAATGGCCAACTTGGTCCAAACTCTGTCCACACATGCCTCCTCCCTTCAAACAACATTCTACAGTTACTTCTTGGGTCTATGGATACATGGTCTTAACTTTCATCAAGAAACTCAGGAAAGACACAAACAAGAGTCTTTAGACAAAGAATTTCAGTGTCCCTGTAACCTGGTGTGGATATAGGCTTCAGATCTATACACCCCAAAGGCCTCTAAACTCATGGGCTTCTATACAAGTAAAGGAAAGCCATAAATAAAGTTTCCTGGTTCCCAAAGTAGACAGGCTCTGATGGCACTAAGGGAACATGGCTTGTCAACAACCAATGTCTAGTAGAAGCTAAACAGCTCCCATGGATGTATCAGCAACTACATATTAGCACCCGTGGTGTGATAGAAAGATGGAAGACTATGGAAATGCAAGAAAGAAAAGGGCCTCTCATCCAAGGTTCTGGATCTGACTTAACATCTCTTGCTCATTTAATCAAGAGTTTCAACATGGGGGGCTCAGAGATGCATCTGGAGAGATGGCTCCTTAGTTGAGAGCACATATTGCTCTTGCAGAAGACCCAAGTTTGACTCTCAGCACACCATACAGCCTGGCTCACAACTGTCTATATCTCCAACTGGAAGGGAACTGACAGATTCTTCTGCCCTGCACAAATAATGCACTTACATGCACACATGCAAGCACACAAGTGTGCAAACACATACCACACACACACACACACACACACACACACACACACATATACACACTGTTGTTTGTTTGCTTGCTTGAGATAGAGTTTCTCAAACAAACTGTATATCCCTCACTGTCCTGGAACTCACTCTGTAGACCAGGCTGGCCTCAAACTCAGAGATCTGCCTGCCTTGACCTCCTCAGTACTGGGATTAAAAGTTTAAGAGACCACTGCCTGGTCTAGCTCAAGAAGTATGGCATCTGGCTTTGGTCATTGAGCTCCACACACAAATTTTTAATGAAATAGGTTCACCATAGGGCTGAGGAGATGGCTAAGTGGATATGTGTACTTACTGTCCAAGAATGAAGATCCAAATTCAATCCTAACACACACATCAAGAAAACCTTGTTTGGTCTCACGTCATACATGCCTGTAATCTCATCAAGTGAGGGGTGAAAAGAGTACACTCACTAGAGCTTGCTGTCTAGCCAGCCTCGCTGAAACAGTGGGTCCCAGGTTCAGTGAGGGATCTGTCCCAAGGCAATAGAGCAGAGAGTGACTGCACAGGACACCTGCCATCTTCTGCATTTACATACATGCAGGATCATGTATACCAGCACATACACATATGCATACACCCTACACATTTTTTTAATATTTAAAAAAAAAGTTTCAATATAACCAATCGGAAACTTCCCCACACAGAAATAAAATCCCCTTTCTAAAATAACACAAGCAAAAGTAGCACAGTGCCCAGTGAACCATTCTCAGGCTAAAATATAGGTCATAATTTCTTTATATGACCTGTCTATAGCAAAATTATTTTGATTTTTTTTAGATCTTATTCATAGTTTGTCTTAATTATATTTCTTCCTCAAATGTAAACCTGTCCAGTACCCTTAGAAAGCATCCTTAAACTTCACTTTTTAAAAAAACTTTCAATAAGGAAATGAGTAGACCATAACCTTTTTCCTCTGCTTCCTCAATCCTATACATCACTTCCTTTTACACTGTGTGATTCCAGAAGCCCCAGAATTGCTTATTCAGCTATTCCTGGGGCACAGGGATGAATTCCCCTCCTGTCATCAGCCCTGGCACCCTTCAAGTGTGGCGAGGTGGTCCTTTCTCCTAATCAATAAACTCGCTAATTTGGCTTCCCCAAGCCTTCCTAAAACTCTTTTGGGTGGCATTAAACATCTCAGGTGTAAGCCGGGCAGTGGCAGCTGCCTTTAATTAGCTTCAATCCCAGCCTTTAATCCCAGCATTTGGGAGGCAGAGGCAGGCAGATTTCTGAGTTCGAGGCCAGCCTGGTCTACAAAGTGAGTTCTAGGACAGCCAGGGCTACACAGAGAAACCCTGTTTCAAAAAACCAAAAAAACAAAAAACAAAAACTCAGGTGTACCCAGGTAGAGAGATCGCTGACATATTGAGGCAGATTCATCAAGTTTTACAGCCATCCATGTTGAACTGAGTCCCCTACTGCTGGCAGCACACCTGCAGCAGTTTCTTTGAAAACCAGGCATTCACATTTTTCACTCAGCAAATGTTCAGACAGGAGGATACATGCTCTCTGTGTTTTTATTTTATTAGGAGAATTGAAGCTATGTCTGAAAAGTAAACTTTGTTCAGACCGGGGAGACCCAGGATACCAGGTCAGGGCATCTCTTTCATATGGGAAGCCCCACTGACTTGTGAGTATGGAACTTGCAAGTGAGGATGAACCTTGACAAGGACTAAAAGAGCAACCTGAGGACTCAACTCCAGCAAACAGTTCCCGATAGTAAACAGCAGAGACCTCAGCCATGACTTTGATGGTGGAATAGAAAAATAAACAATGGCCGGGAAGTTCAGAGAATGAATAATTGTGGGTGTTGAACAGGTTCAAGGATAAAAAAGGTGATTTAAACTCCATTTTTCTTGGGAAGATAAGTAAGGACAGAAAAGTACTCTGGGCAGAAACAGGGACATTTTGAGGAAATCTGATTTTCAAGGAAGGGGATAAAGTCAGCTGGCTTGAAGTGTAAGATCACAAACTGAGTGTGCCAACTTCTCAGCCCTTCTGTGCCTCTTCCTGCCTCGAGAGTCCTCCAGAAGTCATCCCCACTGGCACCACCACAGAGTCCCTGGAAGCAGAGAGACCATTCTTTTAATTACATAATCTCTGAATAGACATTATTCTTCAGTCTGTCAGTAAAGCCAATCCTTAGTGTTTTGCCACGAAAACTACTCTTTTATGATACTCCTAAAGCTTAAACTAGGTTTTAGGGCCCACACTAATAAAATGTATGCATAATATTTGCTTATCTCCCACCCTGCCCTTGTACCAGCACCTGGAAACTCTGGGTAGTAAAACAGTATTATTTCTGAACTTTTAAAACCAGAACCAGAAACTAGAGAACTCTAATACAACAGTGCCATCTAGTGAGTGACCTCTTTCTAAAAACAAAAACAAAACATGAAAATTAAAATTAAAATTGACAAAGCTGTCAAGTTTGGGAGGAAATCTTTGTGTACCTCATGTAAATAAGAGAAATTACTAGGAGCCCATGGTTTCTCTCTAGTCAAACGTCAGGTAGCAGGAACCTAACACTGATTAATGACAGGATCAGCAATAGATTCTTATCTCCTGGTGCTCGGCTCAATATCTTCTCTGTGACCCTGCATTGATGGAGCTGTAGATCGATCTGAGAGACCACATGCCTGTGGCCACATGTGACACCAGACAGTGCCCACTCAGGGAAGAACCATCTGAAGGAGGCATCTTAGAGAAAGCCGATGTGGCTTTCAACATGCAGTTGAGTTCAGTGAACGTTAGTTCTTCTCTACTCTGTTCCTTGCCTTTATCTACGTAGTTCCCAAAGGAAAAGGAGACTGGAAATTTCTTTGAAAACCAGGCATTCACATTTTTCACTCAGCAAATGTTCAGTCCTACCGTGTGCTGAGTACCACTTTAGGTCTAAAACATGAACAAAGTTTCTCCCTGATGAAATAAATGTAATAGGAAGAGCTCTTCGTAGGAATATAACACAGACTCACGGCCGGATGAGACATCACGGTCTGTTTTAGTGATGGCAGAATGGAGCACCTCTCAGAACGAATTCTGATTTCATGAAGAGAAGAGGGAGAACAAATCCCTACAGTCAGGAACATTCTCCGTACCTGCCCAACTGCTACCAAACAGTCACCTCAGAAAAGTAAAGAATTGTCTGAAGAAGCAGGGCTTGCCCACTAAAACCATCCTATCGCTCTCAAACACGCCCCCTATGCCAGCATCCGATTCCCTGCACTGAGACCCCCATGCCAGCATCCTATGCCCTGGCACAATCATCTGACCCTAACAACCTTACCACCTCCATTCAAGGAACCACACTGATAGATGAAAGGTACCCAACTAAGCTAGTCCACCAGCCTTCTCACTCCTTCCCAGGCCTATTTCCCTTTGAAACCTTGAAGCCTTTCCTCCGGATGAATCCCTGTTCTGGATAAGATGGCAGAACTGTTTGTATGCCTCTCTGGATGCTTTAGGGTTTGTTGCCCATCAAGTGGGCCCACTCTCCTTGTACTTCATCTCTGACTTTCCCATGAACCAAATCTCAGCTGTCTACCAAGATCTGCCAGCCTATTTGTGTTTCCAAAATCCTATATTACACTATCAAAAAAATTTTTTTGCTCAAAAATTTTTATCTCAGTGTCTATAATCCCACACTCTGGCTGAATGGTATAAGTTAAGCAGATTTCTTTTTGAAGAGTTTCCCAGAGTCCTCAATATTCCAATAAGAGTATAAAATTGTGATATAGTACCTGCCATATTTCACAAAATTATTGGACCATAGAAATTCTACTCTGTAGTTTTCATGGTAATTCATTTTATGAAAAGTCTAATTTTAGATCTATCTGTGCCTGTTTCTACTTCAGACCTTTCCAGAACCTTATGTCTGATGAAGGTTATTCTCTCGCATTGAAGCCCTGCTCCACTTTGATAACATAGCCAAGTGACTAATATCACCCTATCTTTCAATATTCCACTCTGCAAATATCTATACCACAGCCTCCAGGACACTCTATCACCCTTTGACATTTGGTGTTTTTCTCTTTCGCCTTTTCACATGCTCCTTAGACCAAGAATCTTGTTTTGGCTTCCCTACAAGGTTCCAGAACAAATCCTTGGGGTTTACCCAGGATGCACACAATGTTTAATGCAGGAAATGAAGAAAATAAGAAGGAAGGTGAGGGAAGAGTGGACCTTGATTAGAAAAGGTATAGGGTGAGGAGGAGGACTCAGTCCAGAAAGTGCTTGCCTCACAAGCATGGGGACATTAGTTTGATCCCCAGAACCCACAGTGAAAAAGCCAAGCATGATGGACTGCCTACAGGTAGAGACTGGAAGGCCTTAGGGTTTGCTGACCAGGTCAGTAAATCACATTCAACTAATTCTATTGAATACCTAGATATTTTTTTAAATGCCAAAAGTCTCAAATACATTATAAACATATTTGTAGCTGCTCAATGGCTCTAACCACTGGGGAGATGCGCGTTATGAAATAAGAAAACCCAAACCGGACCTAACTTGGAATTCAACAAGATTTTTTTTAAATGGGAGACACTGTATAGAAACAGGAATAATGCACCCACTTTATAAAGTCACAGTAGCAGCAGGCTGCGACTATCTAGTTATCTAAATGCAAGTCACTTTCGTAATTATTTCTTAATTTGTTAATAAATTCAACCAGTTCAGGTAAGGCTATCAACATGCTAATGTGAATTTAGATTTTGAAAGAGAGAACTAGACAAGAGTCACAATCCAGGTGTCTGGATTTCTCCCAATTACTGCCCCCAATTACATCCACACCTATTGCTGACATGTTTAATCTTTCTTCAGGCCTTACCGACAGCTCAAAAAGAGGGAGAGTGCTAGCTAGCTACTGCACTGCTCAGCAGAGTGTGGGTCCAATTTAAATAATTAGAAGCCCTTTTCACGGCTTCCCTCTCTGTTGTTAAATGCACTTGAAAGGAAACTGCGTGCCTGGGCTTGTTGCCTTTAACTTTGCCAAGGATGACTTATTGACCTTCTTTAAGCCTTTTTTCCTTACCACCTCCTCTCTGTGTCCTCTCTGACACAGAGGATAATTTAAAGCCAGTGTATGCTGATCAATAAGCCAGGGTCATCTCTATTGCCTGACTTAAAGGTCTTTGACTGAGTAAATCATTAATTTCTGCTGTCTGTTTTAGCCTTCCCGTTAACCATGTGACCTGGCTGAACCTCTTGTTCTTTAAGTAGAGCAGGAAAGGGGTCCCACAACCAGTTCGGCAGCTGATGTGACCTGAGGTTCATTCAGGCTTGGGCACTGTCTCCAGTTTCTCAACAAAAGTAACTTCACCTGTCTCTTCAAGCAGTTAGAAGTCACTTTCCATTTGGCAAAAGCTCAAGCCATAATTTTATTGCTTGACATGGAGATGTTCTCGTGTGTCTTTTTCATTGATTACACGCCCACACGTGCCAGACTTCGTCGGGTGCAAGTGAGTCACCGCACTTGCCACTGTTCTATTTTATTCAGAGCGCAGTTCCAATGTATTTGTGACAGATGATGATCCTCAGATCAAAAACTCCTGATTCCATATATTTGAGTCTCCTCAGCTCCTGACTTGCTCTGGGACCAACACCATGGAAGTGAGGAGGGCAGGAGTCTGCGTTCCTCGGATCAGCTTTTTACCAACCTGAGGAATTCCTGGGCACATGAATATTTGGGGGCCTCTGGCCTAAAAGGGATATAAACAAGTAAACTGCCTTGGTTCTCAAGTGAAGACATAGCAAGGAATAGATAAGCAACAGAAGCCTTGCTTCAGGAAAGGAGGGAAGAAAAGAAAGACATTAGGGACTGTTAAAGGCGTCCATGAGGGTGACTAAAGGATCAGACAGGGCAAGGCTAACGTTCCATAAACAGGAGCAGCAGAGACCAAAGGCCCTATAACAGTAGTTTAGTGTCCTTTGTCCCTATAATTCCTTTATATGGACATTGGGGATCAAACCAGAAAGGTATTTTGTAGGTAGAATTAGCCTAATATTTCAGAATAATTCATAAAAGCATCTATTAGAGGCTCATGGAGGAAATGAGTGGGCAGATGACTAGAAGTGACCAACAGCCAGCGCTTACCATGACCACTTCATGCCATGCACCTTAGAGTGTCAACTTCATTGTGTGGCTAATGTATTGGTGATCCGGTTTATTTGGTAGAAATAACAGGGTCACCATCTTGGATCAGAGAAATACAAATAGCAATCCAACATAACAATAGTGTAATGTGTTAATAGAATATTAACAAACTAACCCACAAATCAAGGAAAAGCAACCTGCCCAAGACCATGCCAATTCTAAGTGACAGGGTTGGATGTGACTCTAGACAAGACTGGATGTCTTAGCTTGTCTTCCAAATATGCCATAATCCTGTAGAAGTAAGCTCTAATGCCACTGAAGAAAGGAACCTGCCAGTGAGGGTAAGGGCAAACAAGCAAAAAGCAAAATTTCCTTTCTCCATATCCTTTACGTGGGCTGCGACCAGAAGATGTGGCCCTGACTACAGGTAGGGCTTATCACCTAAAAAGATCCAGATTCAAGGAGGGTATCCCCACTTCAAATAATTCAATATATAAAAATCCCTCACAGGTGTACCCAGCCACTTGAGTTTCATTTAATTGCAGATGTAGTTAAGTAGACAACCAAAAATAGCCATCACACTATGACAGTCTGGATTTTAAAGTGGGCTAGAGATTCAAGACTGGTGGGATGATAAGAAGAGAACATACTGGAAAATGGAGAAGCAAGAGAATGACAACATATGGGGAAAAGGACAAAGGTCAGAGTGAGGTAGCTACAAGTCAAAGGAGTATCAGAAGGCAGCAGCGGACAGAAGCAAGAAGGATTCTTCCGAAGGGCTATCAGAAGAGCTTAGCCCAGTGACACTTTAATTTTGAACTTCTTGCCTCCGGAACTGGGAGAGCATCCTTGTCTGTTCTTTTAAGACACCTGTGTTGTGGTTGTCTGTTATGAGCAGCCCTAGAAAACTAATATACCTTCCCAACAATTCATCTTAACCTCTGCCTAGAAATGTTCCCATATCTAGCACATTCGTAGATGTCTTGTGCCTCCAGAATACACTACAGTTCTCCTAACATTCTAAGACGCAGAAAGAGCTACAGAAAGAAGTAGCTGTTCGCAAAGGAAGCCATCAGATGAACAAGAAGCTCTAGGCTTTGCTGGGGGCTCACAGAAGCCAGCAGCTGGCTGGAGTCCAGGCTTGCCTAATGTCACTTCTTGTCACTTCATTTCCCTCCCATTAGCATCACTGGAGGGCATGACTTTCATCTCTATCGATAAAAGGACAAACCTTCATTGGTTCAATTACTCAAACCTTATTGCCTTCTGTCTAATCATCTCTCCAATTTCCATGGTTTCTGTGTAGGCCTCATTTTTCATATTTACTGTTTTCCTTTGATTCCTTCTTCTGAATCAGACAGATGGGGAGACATCTGAGACATCTGAGAAGTCAGTCTTTCTCAGGCAACAGCTGTTTCCACAAAACAGCCCTGTAAATGTCACCATAGGATGCATACATCTTGAAATGGAGTTGGTCCCACATCAGAACTCATGATTTAATCAGCAGTCGTGATGCAGAGACCCAGACCCACTGATGTCCCCTTGTCTTTCCCAATCCTCAACACTAGCTGAACATCCTGTGAAAGCCAGGAACGGCCAGTGAGCTTAACACTAAAAATCCCTGCCCCCTCCCACACAGATTCTCCATTCATCATTGATAGGGTCTTTCTGTACTGTGACTCACAGACCTCCAGCTTTTTCCAGCCCTAAATCCCTATTCACTGATGAAAAACTAATTCCCAAAACTACAAGTTCTGACAAGATGGATTTGGTTTTGTTGCCTTCAGAATCATAGCTTTGTGTTAATTTAATCACCTTTCCTGGAATGTAAAAAATATAATTCCTCATGGAAGACAATAATCAGAACTAGCCTCCTGTTGTGGTTAGCCCTGGGCTGTTTGTAATCTGCTATTCTGCCCTCCTGGGAGAGGCTTCAGAGAAGGAATAAGTTACACTTGTGATTTCTTGTGAACCAATCCCCTAATGAATAAAAGAGTCAATCACTGGGTGCATAAGAGAGACTTCCAGGATGGAGAAAGGAAGAGAGAAGGAGGAGAGAGAAAGAGAGAGAGAGAGAGAGAGAGAGAGAGAGAGAGAGAGAGAGAGAGATGCCTTTTTTGGAACAGGGACAGCATGTAGTAAGTAAGATGTAGCTACTAGAGTCTCCTGGTATGGCGGATCCACAAGGATTCACCACCAGAGGAATCAGATTTAAATAAGGCTTACAAGTTTAGGTTTCAGTTGATGCGCCCAGAGATTGAGTTATCATTGTTTCTGAACTAAGTTTGTGTTGTGTTTTCCTTCACTTGGCGGCTCGTCTGGGTTCAAGAGAGAAAGGTACAGCAGCAAAGTGTGGGTTTGCCTGATGTGCACCACAGAGGCTATGGGAGTATTGAAGCATGGGGCTGGCGTGGTAGTGACCTGTCAATGGGAACCTAGGGAGCTGGGTGGAGAGAACCAGGGCATAAATCGGGAACATGTGCCATATATATTCCATCTTTTTTAATATTTCCCACAACAGCCTCCTCTTGGCTGTAGGTGGGGTCATCTCAGGGATCCTGGCATTGGTCTGCATAATCACAATCACAGGCCACTTAAAGGCACAGGCACACTCAGAAATGCATTACTGGGTGATTTTTTTCACCGGGTATGCTCACACAAACCTAGATGGTAAGTAACTACTTACCGAATCTATAGCCTACTGCTCCTAAGGCCATGGTGAAAATACCAGCATGAGATTAAATGAAGGAAAGAGAAAATGATGTGATCAAGACATAGTATCTGAAGCACAGACTGAAAGGACTCTGTATCTGCCAAAGAGATACACGTCCATCCTTATGTCTGTATTAGTCAGAAGAGCAAGAAAATGGAACCAAACTATATCTCCATCAATGGGTGAATGGATAATTAAAATGGCACATATATATGGTGATTTATTCAGCTATAAAGAAAAATAAAATTTTCAAGAAAATAAATGGATCGTAAAATAATTATGTTCCTTGAAGTGTCCCAGCTTCAGAAAGACAAATACTATGTCATCTTATTCATGTGAAGATCCTAGCTTTTATAGATAGATGATAGATAGATAGATAGATAGATAGATAGATAGATAGATAGATAGATGTGAGTATTAATGTCATAAACTTATAAAAGAGATCCCAAGAGGGAAAAATATTGAAGAGGAAGAAGGGGACACAGGACATGTGATATTTAAGAGGCTATGAGGCTACTGGGAAGAGTACAATGAGGGACAGATAGATGGGGGAGAGAGAACAGGAAAGAACAACAAAAATAAATTACCTTTTAAAATCCCAAAATAAAAATCTAACACAGTATGGGCAAGACATGGGAAACAGAAGATAAGAGACTAGGCACAGGAAAAAGTTCTTTGAAGTAGGAATATACTCGATAATGATGATAGAAGTATAGCAACTTACATAAATCAGTAAGATAATTTTGTGTATCAAATACAATGCATTTTATGTAGTTGTATGTACTATGCATTCACATGACATGTCAGGCAGTTGGTATGCTTACTCTGTTATCGCCACAAACATAAAGACATTTCAGATAGAGAGGAAGCCTCACAGGAACTTGGAAGGACTGTGAGTGGGGTTGAGGGGAGCAGCACCTCTTGCCCAGACCCGCCCGGATCTGCCAGGATCCCGGGCCTGAGAACCCGGGAACAGAAAGACTCCGAAA
>CM052705.1:94449453-94471021 GCA_028551405.1 Uromys caudimaculatus | reverse complement strand
TTTCTTCCCTTAAATGGTTTTGTTGGTGATGCGAAACTGCCTAATAGAGGTACCTGGGTATTTCTAACAGTGGAATAATTCCATGGTATCAACAGAAAGTAAGAGAGAATCCCCAAAACTCAGAAAAGGAATGTTCCAGGAAGACTGCACCCTAGAACACAGTGGGGGGAGGGGGGGAGAACCAATAATGAGAACAGCAGAACAAGAGCAGTTTCCTTTATTGCAAGCCTATTGTGTGCCAGGCACTGTTCTCAGCACTTCCCATGCATTACAAATCTTCACTCCAGGTAACCTTTGTAGCCATCAACTTCAGACGGGTTGTCTGTCTCCACTCCCTTCCAGGTTCCTTTGTATAGTGTAATTCCTTTCTTTAAAGTCCTCTTTTTTAAAAATGCAACCATGCCTCCTCCATCTGTAAAGAGTCTTTGCTTTATTACACTTTTTTCTACCTGATATCTGTGAAGACAGATGAAGAACAAAATTAAATATGTGTTGGATACAAGGGTCGGGAGCTAGGTCAGATGCAAGTGAGCATGGGAAATGGAGAAGCCAGTCCTGTCCCTGGGCAGCAACACTGTCCTCGGGCTTTATCTCTGGCTCCAGACCCAGGAAACAATAATGATTCCTTTGCTTGAATTTGCTTGGCCCCCGATCATCTGTGCCAATGATTTTCCAGTCCCTAAACTGAACAATACATAATGAGGGAGAAGAGGAAAGAAGAAAAGTCTCTTTTTAGAGTGCAGTGCAGATCTGAGCTGAAGTGCACATCTTCTCTCCAGGGCTTTGCTCTGAGCCGGGAAGAGCGTGGCAAGCAATGCCTGGCACATCCTCACAGCAGCAATTCAAGGTAAGTATCAAGAACCATTCTCTCCACTTAATCAAATGGGTAACAGAGAAGCTTATGGCAGTCTGAAGGAGTCTGCCAAGGTCAGGGTCAAGGTCTAAATGCCTTAAGGGGAAAAAAATGTGACTTTGGGAGGCAAAAGCTTGAACCTCCTGCTCATGGAAGCATTGATTTGTGCAAAACATTAGAGCTGTCAACTGAACCTTGTTAGAACTAGTGTAAGGTAACACACAGCAGAGAAGCTAGTATTTGCCACTTCAAAAGCAAATTCAACTACTTTTATTATGAGACAGTTGTTGTATAGCCCAGACTGGATTCAAACTCTTATGTAGAAGAAGATGGCCTTGAACTCCCAATCTTCCTGCCTCAGCCTCTCTAGTGTTGGGACTAGTGGTGTGAGCCACCATACCTTTAATAAAGCTTTCCTACTTCAATAGCTAGTATAACCTTCAGTCAGTGGAGATTAAACTCGAAATATTCAGTGCCTTCTCTGCATACCCTATCTTACCAGCCCTTCTGTGAGGAGCTTAGTAAACGTGAAAGAGAGCATGCCGTGGATGGAGCCCTCCTCGGGTCTCTGAATGTCCTGATGCTGTGTCTAACCTAAGCTGGCACCTGCACAAAGACAATATTTTAGGAGCACAAGAAGTATCTAGGCTAATAGCTGAGAAATTGCACCTGTTCTCTGTACACAGCCAAAGTGCTCAATAGACCTCACATAGAGAAATCCTTTAACCTATTACTGAAACCCAGTCAACGATAGCAAATAGTAGCCTTTAGACGGAGCCCTGCCTAGAGCAGGGAATTGTATTCCCGGTACCTGGAGATTTAGCTAGTGAAAAACATAGTATTCAGGAATAAGGTGATAGATATCAGAAGGCTGTTTTGTGATAGATGGTATAACTGGTCACACTCTCTGGAAGCAGTAAGAGGTGTTTCTGATATGTCTAGAATGACAGGCTTCTTCCATCTACAAGACATCAGCACCATCTTTAACATCACCCTCACCAGAAGTCATTTGCACTCCATGTTGGACTGAACAAAGGGTCTGGGTTCCAATTTTATGAGATCCTACAATCTTAGCTATGCTACACTGACATTAATAGTCTTAAAAATACAGCCATCTACTGCTACAGTCATAGGTCAGTGCCTTGTTCAGTCATAATTGGAGAGGCTTCCTCTTGCAGCAGATGACAGAGACCAACAGCCAGACATTATGCAGAGAGTGAGAGACTTGAAATATCCTAAATGGAATGTCTCCCTCAAATTCCTTCCTCAGGGCTCAGGGTACCCAAGGAAGAGGGGTTTGCAATAGTGTTAGAGTCAGAGGGCATGGAGGACACCAAGAAAACAAGGCCCTCTAAATCAACAAGATCAACACACATGAACTTCCAGAGACTGGGTCAACATGCAGGGCTTACAGGGGTCTGCACCAGATGGGATTCTAAAACTGCAAGAAGTGGCTACATGCCCTCATACCTAAGTAGAAGCAATATTTACTTACTAATAACTTTCAAATGAAAATTTAAATTTCCTCCAAGGGAGGCTTTCTGGGGAAACAAAGTACTCTTAAGGGTGGTCTGCATGCCCAGCAGGAGATGGTCAATAGCAAACAAACTCAACAGCATCTTTGAGGTCCCTTGTCTTGTAACACCATGTCAGGTATTTTCCGTTCTTTTTTAATGTTATCTTATTTTTTCTTATTTACATATTTTTTTCCTCTATCTTTTTTACCCTACAAGTCTTTTGCATCTATGTTATTATAGCTTCCAGTTTAGTGTTTTTATGGGATTCCTGAGAGTGTGAATGAGTGGGTCTCTGTTTATGTATGCTTCTTATGCCTTCTCTTGGGGTCTTTGTCTTCTGTTTGTTTTGTCCTATTCCAATGTATTGGTTTGGGTTTTATTTTATTTTATTATTATCAAGTTGCCTGTTTGTTTTCTGAAAGACAAGAAGGACTGGATCCAGATAGAAGGGAGTTGGGGAGGCACGGGGAGGAATACAGGGAGGGAAACCATAATCAGGATATATTCTATTTTAAAAATCTATTTTCAATAAAAGGGATAAAAAGAAAAAATATAACTGTCGTGGAAACCTAAACCAGCATGAGAAATTATAGGAATCCAAACTCAGAATCAAAATAATTAAGTGATGGAAGATGAAGGTAGAATCAAAGATTTCATTTTCAGAGTGATCACAGGATAGGCCATGAAGCGTACAGAATGAGTGAGCACCGAAACCTGCTGTTGATTATTCAGTGCTGCTGTATATTCGGAAGTGCGGTATCAAACCATTTGTGTGACTGAAGAGTCACTGAATAGCCTGACTTTCATAAACTATAGCAATCTGAAAGCTACTTTCTCAAAAAAGATTGTGCTTCAGGAGTCCTTCAAGTGCTGGAAAGAACAAATAAATACAGTTAATCTCCACAAAGAAAGAATGTTATGCTACATCAGTTGCCTGCTAGGGAATATATAGACCATAGGGACTGAGAGAAAGCAGGGACAAGTAGGCTCGATAAAAGAGAAATATGATATTTGCAAGCAGGAAGGAAATTTTCAGATTAGTCAAAGTTTATCCTGGTACAAATAACAGAGGCATCTATTCACATAACATAATACTACCATTGTCCTTACTCACCAAAGGGAACAGACGGTGACACATCTATGCACCTTCAGCCCTCTTTGACTACAAACTGCCAATGGAAGAAAGTCAGGGGGAGGGGCGTTATAAAGAAAAGGAGCATCACACAAACTCAGATCTCCTCTACCATGTATCTCCCACGAATACCAGAACAATAATAAGCCAGTAACTCCACACAAACTGAAATCCCTTCTACAATGAATCCCCCATTGTTGTCAGAACAAAACTAAGTCAGGAATTCCTCTACCAGAGCATGGGTTGGACGTATTCATACACACATGTTCTTCCAGAGCATGGGTTGGACGTATTCATACACACATATTCTTCCAGAGCATGGGTTGGATGTATTCATACATGCATATTCTTTCCACACTACATACTTTGAGTTTCAGGACTTCTTGGTTCAAGCATAATGACCACATGGAGTGGGGTGATTCTTGTGGCTATCTTCTATTTTTCCAGCTGTGAGCAGACCCCTCACACTTCATGGTGTATTTTGTGGAACCCTCCCTTGTGTCATAAAAACTACTCTCTGCTTTAGAAGCTGAAGAAACCAGATCCTCTCTCGTTCCTGCCCCTGAGTAATCTCAGGGAAAATGACTTGAGTTAGGTCAAATAGCTTGAGACAGACCAATGGATAATGATTACCAAAACATACACTGCTGTGAGGGTCACAAAATGCTGGACAGATGAAGCCATTTATTATTATTATTATTATTATTATTATTATTATTATTATTATTATTTCCTTTTAACGACAACATTTAATTGGAGCTGGCTTATAGGTTCAGAGGTTCAGTCCAGTATCATCAAGGCGGGAGCATAGAAGCATCCAGGCAGGCATGTGCAGGATTATGTGCCAGCATCTGAAGGCCACTAGGAGAAGACTGGCTCCCACCCCCACAGTAAAACACTTCCTCCAACAAGGCCACACTTCCTAATTGTACCACTCCATGGGCCAAGCATATTCAAACCACCACATTCCACCCTCTGGCCCCCAAAGGCTTGTTGAAGCCATTCTTAACAGAAATATATTAGCAAGATGCAAATTAAATGACTCCATCTTCAGGACTGTTACCTCCAATGCTATACCCTACACCCCCACCCACTCCCACATCCACCCACAAGTTTGCTTAGTTCTTGCTTGTCTTTGAAGGCCAATCTTTGACGTTGCTCTGAAATCTGAAAATTCTTAATATCCTTCCAACAAATTTCCTTTTTGTTTATATAAGCCTGAGGTGGTTTCTGTTACTTGCAACTAGGAAGCCTGACATACAATTAAGATCCGACATTGTCCCTCAGATCCCTCTAAACCTTGCTCGCCTCAGCACATCTAAGGAGCTATCCTCTCCATGGCCCAGCTACTACTCATTTGCGAAGAAATACATCGTGCAAGCAGAGGAGGCCCCCTAGCTTCTCCCTTTGCGTTTCTTTGTCTGTGGTTCCTTTGCTGATGTACATAAAGCTTGCCTGTTTCTCTGGCTCATCCAATATTCTTGTAACACAGAATTCATCATGCAATTTGGGTGCTCTGGGAGACACTGAGGAATGTCCAGCCTAACAAAATGCAAACTTTTCAATGTTTTAAATCCAGCACATTCTTACCCTGCACCCAGAGCAGTTTTATTTAGCTTTTGCAGGACCTCGAGTTTCTATTTGTCAGGTTTATGGTGTTGACGCGTCCCTCTCTTGCTGAGGTGTTTGGAGTCTTAATTAGCTATCGAGTATAAAGTGCTTTGACAGCACCAGATGAAAACTGCTAGAGAAATCCCTGGAGGGTTTCTTCATTTTGGGTGAAAAGACACAAGAGAATTAGAGAGCCTTAACAGTTGAGCTGAGGTTTACAAGTAAACGTTTGGGTTTTTCTGATGTTGTTTCTGTGCAGTACGGTATAAAGTTTGAACTTTTATTATCTTCATAATTTCAGTCCTAACTGAAAATGAAAGAGCTAAAGATCCCCTGTAGGTAGGCTTCAAGGTATCCCTGATGGGTCTGTGGGATGTAAATAGTCTAGTTATTGTATAAGAATCTAGATCTTTTGAGCAAAGGGAGATTCCTGCCAAGACTCCTATGTTTTATTAACATTTCTAAGGGGAAGTTAGGCATTCAAATCTGAGCAGAGTCATACGAGGAAACAGTCCCTAAAACATATGCTTCCTGAGTAAGGAGTCCCTGAGACTGAGACACCACTTTATTAGTTTCTTAAACAGTGAGCTGGTTTAATTGCTTCTCAGTAAGTCAAATCCTTGGCTTTAAGGCCAACAGAAGATGGTAGTGTAAACAGCAGTAACATGGTTCCAAACTCTTTGTGTTTACAGTGAAAAGCTGTGAGGAGGCAGCTCTCATCAGTGGCTCACACCTGGCCCAGGAGAAGAAGGCCAATGATTGACCCTCAGGGGTGTGGGATGTGTTTTACTAACTGAACCAAGACCTATCAGATTAGAATGAACAGAAGCTCGGTAGGCCTGCATTTCTAAGGAAGAATTTGAGCCACTGCTGGAGCCATGATGAAAACCTAGGAAGCTTTTGCAGAATGCAAAGTCTCCCTGATCTTTCCATACAACGCAAACTCTACAGAACGCTGTGCATGGTCTTAGGCCAGGTTTTCTTTCCATTTCTTGCACTGTGGAAAAGACTAGCTTCTTCTTTTACTTTGTCTTTAATCTTCAAATTCCACATTTTAGAAGAATTCCAAAAGACTCCCCCAAAAGAATGGGAGAACTGTATGTACAATAAGAACAGATACCCCACAGGGATTGAAACGTTGTATAACAAAAAGCAGTTTATTTGGGAATACATAAGAAAGATTCCTTTCACTGAAGGAGCTGAAGGAGTTTGCGACCCCATAGGAAGAACAACAATATCAACCAACAAGACCCCCCCTCAGTGCTCCCAGGGACTAAGCCACTAACCAAGGAGTACACATGGAGGGACCCACGGATCCAGCCTCGTATGTAGCAGAGGATGGTCTTATCAGGCATCAACAGGAGGAGAGGCCCTTGGTCCTGTGAAGGCTCAATGCCCCACTGTAGGGGAATTTGAGGGCGGGGAGATGGGAGTGGACGGGGGGGGGGGGAACACCCTCATAGAAGCAGGGGGAAGGGTGATAAGATAGGGGGTTCGGGGTAATGGGGAAAGGGGATAACATTTGAAATGTAAATAAAGAAAATATCCAATAAAAAAAAAAAAAGAAAGATTCCTTTCAGACCAAGAGAGCCAAAGAAAATTGAATAGCTCTTTGGACAAAATAAACATGGATGCCTTAAAATCTATTGTAGCAAATACTTAAATATAGATAACAATATTGTAGATTATGTTTGTTTTTTTAAAAAAAAAAAAAACATAAGCAAATCCTGCTTATAATCCTGAATGACAATAATCTTTACTAGATGCCATATACAACTCAAAAAAAAAAAAGGAAAAACATCAATAAAACTATATAAAATAGTAAAATTCTTTATGGCACTTTAAAGGAAGAAGATAGGGTGTAAAGGCAATCTGCCTGTGATATCTAGCACCCCACTGATCACCAGAGTTGAATCAGCTGATCTGGAAAGCGAGACTGGTGTCCTCTTCCTCCCTCACTGCGTCATTCCGTGTGCATCCTTCCTGAAGCTGTGTATTTGATGGCAAAGGAAGATCTTCTCAGATAGAGGAGGACCAGTCTCTGTTAAAGATATGCAAGCAGCTGCTAGATCCCTTGCTAGGATCTCCAACCAAGCCCTCAAAGTCCAAAGATACAAAAGGTAAAGACAGCAGTAACATGGCTCAAAACTCTTTGTATTTACAGTGAAAAGCTGGGAGGAGGCAGCTCTCAACACTGAGCCTAACTCCTCAGCCAGTGGCTCATACCTGTGCCCTAGTAGATGGACAAAGTTGAAAGCATTTGCTAACACTCGGTGTTATCTAGGATGTGAAGAAGTGCTTATTTGTGTGCTCTATTGGTGACTGTATGACTTGGTGCCAATTTTGAAAGGGGCGATGTCTAATAAACTTACTCTCCCCAGCACTTATTCCAAAAATATGCAACATAAAAATAAGTATATATTTGGTGCAGCAGCTTTTTAATAGTTGAGGATCTAGACATATCTTCCATGCCCGTCAAGAGAGAATCGGTTAAAGAAATGACAAAAAATCTATACATGGATTGTCACCATTACAAAGATTGAACAATGTGTGCCATTAGAAAAAGATGCTGAAGATAGGTAGTTAACCACCAAAACTTGCTCTGTCTACATGAATATAGCATGACTCCATCTGTGAAAACAAAAATGTGTTAGCGAGGTAGATTCACTGACAGTTTGGAAAGAAGCAGAAGAATGCTCATTGTGCTTTTCCTGGGAGACTAAACTTCATTTTCACTTTGACTCTTTCATGCTCTCCATTTTGACTACGAACTTACTTGTCATTTACAAGGAAAATACAATTTAAAAAAAAAAAACTCTCACTTACCACTTGAAATCAACTGCATCAAAAGTTATATTAAAATGAATGTCTTCGCACTGTAGACAGTTCCCCAGACTCTGAGGATATAAACTGGGAAGTTAAGCCACACACTTCTGTCTGCTTCTTGTCTAGGATGGAGCAAAGGAAGTAAAGAGCCACAAAAGTGACCACCCACCTTGATGAGTCCATGAGGAATGACCTCATCCTTCAAGATACCCAATGCTTTCATTAGCAGGACTCCAAACCTGCCCAGACAGAACTCACTGTCACAAACCACAGCCCTTGTTGTGACTGAGAGAAAAGACACCCCACCCCAAGAGAGAGAGTCTTCTCCCCTCCCCCAGAAATTGTACATAGCCCCCCCCCCCTTTTTTTAAAGCTTTGTCAGTCACTCAATGAAACATTCACCTTTGGAACTCGTCCCTCCAACAACCTGGGTCAAGGAATGCAGGTCTCATGTATGAGCCCACGCTCCACAGGAACTGCGGGTCTATTAAGCCACAGATACTGAGTAATTACAAGGAAGAGGGAATGGGAACACCCGAGGCTTTCATGATAGGCAAAGGTGTCTCCCCTACAGCTGTATAACAAGTATTATTCTCCAAGCATCATTGCCCCTTCCTCCAACCCCTTCTTTAATGTG
This sequence comes from Uromys caudimaculatus, assembly GCA_028551405.1. NCBI lineage: Eukaryota > Metazoa > Chordata > Mammalia > Rodentia > Muridae > Uromys > Uromys caudimaculatus. The sequence goes on along the minus strand of CM052705.1, from coordinate 94,462,445 downwards.
AACACCCAGCTGCTGCCAAAGAGCATGTTTGATAATTCTATGGAGAGCTCAGAGGTAGAGTAATTTCCCAGCTTTCCACACTTCCTGCTGGCGGGACTCCAGAGTCGACATTATCCTCTCCCACCCCCCTCAGCCCACAGTTACAGGGTGTAAAATTGAGGTCAAGGAATGATTTATCCTGTGGAGCCAAACCTGCCCCTTTAGAGCTCTGAGCCCTGAACAGTCTTTACCCAGAGACCCTTCGTGGGCACACCCTTTATTGTGAAGATCAGCAAGGGGGACTAATGAGAGATGTGGCCTGATCCCACTGGGAAGACAGTCCTGCACAGAGATCCAAATCAAACGTTTTTCGAGACCCAGGTAGAAATTAAAGGTGAAGACAGTTCTAGAAGGTTAAACAGGGGAACAAGTCAGATTCTCTCAGCAGCGGACAGAGTGAACACAGCTGCAGTGAATAGCTCTGGTTCTCCTTTGGTCTGTGAGTTAACTTGTTGGGCCTCCGAAGGGGCTCTCCACAGGAAGTGGCTTCTTCGCCTTCACAATAGCAACCATTCAGCCATACAGAAATACCCGGCACATCACAAATGGTGGCAGGGGCCTCTTGTTATTTTCCAATAGCAGTAGATCTGAGTAGAAAACTGAATTGGTCACTGTGACCTTATAAATGTAAATGAAAGGAGGAGAGATTGATTTTGGATCACAGTTGAAGGGTTCACAGTCCATGGTGGTGGGGAAGGCATGGTGGAGCTCATGGCCACCAGAGAATGTGGCTGACTTTCTTCACATCTAGAGAGACCAGGAAGCGGAGAACAAACAAGAAGAAGGCTAGTTTTTAAAACCTGAAGACCTCAGTAGACCTCTTCTCCCACCTTTTAAAGTCTCCCAAAACAGCACCACTAACTGGTGACTATGTGTTCCAAACATGAGCCTACGGGAGACATTCAAGTCACAACAAAGACTGAAGAGATGGAAACTGGTCTCCTGGAGTTCCGTGGCCTGATCTCACATAACTCTCTCACAGTCGCTCTAGGACAGAGTCACATTATTTAAAAAAAAAAAAAAAAAAAAGTAATTAATTAATATAAATAAAAATAAAAAGTTACCACCTCCCAACCTAGAAATGAAGTAATTTAATTCAAAAGTGAATTTGCAAATGAGCGACAGACAATATGTGTGATTTGCTCCAACATAGCAAATTCAGTCCTTCCCTGTTCTTGGGAAGAGCTACTGTCTCTGGGATTCATAATCAAGAAAGAAGGGGACTGGCTAGTGTGCAAAGAGCACACAAGTTTTCTATCTGTTAACTTCAAGGGAAGCTAAGCCGATAACAAATGAGATACTTGTCTTCCAAAAAAAAGAGGGATGTAAATTTCACAAATCTCATTTTATTTGTCCATAGAAAATACCAAGCTAGAGGAGAAGGGGATGCTGAGGGGTAAGTCTTGGGAAAGTAACTCTAGCACTTTTGCTTCAGCTGTTTCACCTATAACAGCGTGCACCTCACAGAGCTTAAGAAGCACAGCACGTAGCACACACTATGAGCCTAAGCAATATGGATATCTGCTCCACAGTTAATGGCTGCCATTTGGTGCTGGAAAGCTATGGTAGAGAAAACTTCTCTCAGATACATGAACTAGCATAGTTTCCAAAAGAAGGAGTACCCTGTATTCTCTCAGTGCTCTCTCTTAAAGAAAGGGTCTTCATTTTTTTTCAATATACTACCAGAACCTTCTTACTTGTCTATTTTCTTGCTCCTATTTTCATCATTTTTGATCATAAATACCTTTCAAATATCAGGTTCTGTCCACTATCAGGATCCTTCTATATATCATCCATTCCCACTTACACTTCTTTTACAGATCTAACCAAAAATTACTTCAAATTTTGCCTTACTTTTCCACCATGTGTAAGATATAAGATGGGTATAATCTAAACAGTTGTGTTTTGAATGGAAATGATACCTATAGGCTCAAAGACAGTGGTACTATTGGAGGTGTGGCCTTGTAGGAGTAGGTGTGGCCTTGTTGGAGAAAGTAGTTTGAGATTTTAAATGTTCAAGCCAGGCTCAATATCTCTCTCTTCCTGCTGCCTTTGAATCCCTATGTAAAATTCTCATCTTCTCCAGCACCATGTCTGCCTGTATGTTGCCATGCTTCCTGCCATGATTATTATAACTAAACCTCTGAACTCTAAGCCAGATCCAATTAAATGTTTTTTTATAAGAGTTGACATGGTCATGGTATGTTCTCACAGCAATAATACCCTAACATAGCAATTCATAGGTAGGCAATTTGACATTATGTAAGCACCATAGATTATACATATCTAAATCCAAGTCTATCACTGAACATAGCATCTCAGCATAACTGGCACAGTAGAGGTACTGAACTGCTGCCGGCATAACATTGCATACTCTTTCACAGGAAAATTTTTATGAATAGAAGCAGTTACACATTAAATAATTACAAGTGGGCTTAGTAATATATTGGTTACTTTCATATCACTGAGCATAGCACCCAACAGAAACACCTTATGGGAGGAAAGACTTGTTTTTGTTCACTGTTTCAAATGATTTTGTTCCATTGTAGTGGGAAAAGTATGAGTATACAGCAAAAGCTGTTCATACCAAGGTCAACTAGGAAACAAGAGTGAGACAAGACCTGGGGGAGAGTTTACAGCCTTTAACCGCTAGGAACCCACTCCTCCCACCTAGGTCTCACATTTTAAACACTATATAGCCCCCCAAGTAGCACCACCAACTGGAGAGCAACATTAAAACACAAGTTTGGAAGGAACATCCAGATTCAAATCATAGCATATCACTATGGCTCTTAAAGTTATCTCAAAATGAAAAATTCATTTAGCCCAATTTCACATGTCCCCAAAGTCTTAACAGTGTCAATGCTATTCCACTGTCCACAGATCAAGAACTCTTCTGATACTCAAGGTAAACTATTAATTGTGGAACTCTATAAGTCTACTAGGAGAACTCACTCTCTGGGGAGATGTTAAAAAAATAAAAACTGTCCCTTCCTTTGATTCCACCAAAGTCCCACTTGAGGAACTAATATGCTTTCTTTATAGAAATGGATCAGGGCTTGTTTATAAGAGCATAGGTGACCCCAAAACAGCTGCACTACCAGAAAGTCTCACCCCAGCATAGATGATAATTTTCCTATAGGTACATAGATGGACTCTCACACTCTATAGTTAATCTTTCACCATCTGTCTACTCTAGCATCTCGCTAGTCAATGGGCATGCAATTAATGCTGAATTACTCATAGTGGGATGGGTGATAAAGAAGGTAGTATCTAGAATTTCAGATGACGGTCCACTGACCCTCCTCATTTCCTTCTTCCAAGGGAGAAAGTCAACAGTTAACAAACCCAATTTCAGGATCTCTTGAGAGTAGTCACAGCTACTTTGATGAAAATGATTGTTATTGAACTTGGAGGATAGTCCTCTGCAACAAGCTTTCAAAAGAAAGGTAAATCTTTTCAAGACATAATGACACAGAGCAATATTTCCATTCCAAAAGGGAGGTACTGGAAGATAACAAGGAAAAATGGACTAAAGAAAGACAAACTCCAGTAGGACAAACCTTAATTCTGTAGCTCCATGTATAGCATCTGGAACATATGGTACCATCAACTGGATTTCAACAGGCTATATATAACCCAATCTCCATCTTTAGAGCCAGTTCCACTCATTGCCTATAGTTTTTCTTGGCATATTTCAACATCATGTGGTCTCTATTTGAACTTATGCTCTACCATCAAAGCTTCCTGCACTGACCTCTCAGGAGATTCATATAGGGAACACAACTCTGCTACATATTCTCTAGTCTCAAAAATCTTGGTAGGAACCTCTGTAAGTTCTTTCATTCCACTTTCCTACAAAGCCAAGCTCTGCCACCAGATCAAGAAGTAGTCAGCTCCCTTTGAACCACATCTGCCACCGCTAGACCTAGGTAAATACTTCCTTAAGCAGACTTGGCCATTTTTAATCCAGCTTTACCTAAATTGTCAGGATATAAGCATATTGTAGACAAATTCTTTGACATTATATAACATGAATGGCCTCTAATTTAATTCCTAACAACGTACTTGAACTTTGGCTTTGTTTTTCATATTTCTAGCAATGTTACTGTCTTTTTAAGCTTCCACAATAATCACCCATTAAATTCTACTGACAATATTTTAGGACTTCTCTAACGTGCATCTCCAATTTACTCAAAATTCTCACCTCAAATCATCTCCAAAAGTCTAAGAACCACTTAGTCAGACTTAGTCAGAGCAACAACCCTACTTCTGGTACCAATTTTCAGTGTTCATTACTTTGAACAGCATAGTCACAAAATTCCTGACAGAAAGTTTTATTTAGATTCACAGTTTCAGTTCTTCAGGGTGAAGTAACAGAGTGGAAGAGCTCAGTTCAGGACAACAGGAGCATGTGTCAGGAGCATTGCACCAATCATAAATCAGAGAACAAAAAAGAATACGTGCCTGATCACAGTGATCTACTCCTGTCAGGAAGGTCCCACTCCTAACACCACGTGCGCGCACGCACTCTCACACACACACACACACACACACACACACACACACACACACACGAGAGAGAGAGAGAGAGAGAGAGAGAGAGAGAGAGAGAGAAAGAGAGAGAGAGAGAGAGAAAGAGAGAGAGAGAGAAATGAGAAATGCTGGGGAACAGTCTTCAAAACATGAAACATGGACACTTCAGACTGCGCATGTAGCAGTAACAATTACTCATCATCGCTATCAAGTATTATACATTTTATGCATAATTATATTGCTGTGCATAGGTTTGTTTACATCTCCACAAACACTTTATGTGTTATATTATGATATTGCTATGGTGACTATGTCACTAAAGCAACAGAATTTTTCAGCTTTGCCACAATCTTGCAAAATAACATCACCACTTCCTCTCATTGTTGTATATACAATGTGTTGTTGACCAAGCTCATCATTATGCGACACTATCATCAACAGTTTACTGGAGGCCGTGAGATAAGAGAAAACACTGGATGCAAGGGAAAAAAACATGCAGCTTCTAGACTTGGATGTCTTTAGAATTTAAGCCTGCTATACTCTAAGAAATCCTTTCTTCAGATAGAAACATCCCCTGTGCTTAAAATACTGCTTGCTCGTAATAATCAAGACCATTGGCCAAAGTTCAGAGAGCCCCAAGCAAAGACTTACCTTGAAAGTGATCCTTTTTCTCTGTTTCCCACAAGTTCCAGTAGGTATGTTAAAAATGTCAACTCGTCTCAAAGAAACCAATCACTTCCTAGAAGAATAAGAACAGATCCACTCATCAACATAAAGACTGAGCCATATTTCAGCCTGAGCTATTTCAACTCCCACAGCATGTGTAGCATGTTGATTAAAGTTACAGTCCTGAGCATTGACTTCCCCAGACATATCTGGCTCCCCTCTAAGAGTCTTGTAGCTCTTCCTGTTCTCTTGCATTCCTCAGACATTAACACTCGCAAGCCATAGCCCCCTCTTCACAACACAGAAAAATAGCATTGCCTTAAACACATAGCATGTTCAGATACCTGACAACACAAACATTCACAGCTTACTTCCTTAGAGCCACAGTCTCTACAACACCTTTTGAGAGATTATAGTGTGATTAAAATTACCAAATAAAAGTGTTTGTTTGGCTTGTATTTCCAGAGAGCAGAAGCAAGTTGCTTCTAAAGTCTAGTCCAGCCATTATATTATATATGAAAGGAAAATTGCTTAGAGCATAGAGACACAGCAGCTTATCTACTTCTGTCACTTCTTTATATGTTTTGAGAAACGTAGGGACAAAGTTTAGCCAAAAATCTGATGCCTGGCACCTGGTGTTTCTCATCTGGTGAAGGAAGCCAAACTGAGGAGTGAGAGTCTCATATCCCATTTTTCTGCAGCAGAATTTCATCTCTTTTTCCTCCATGATTTGCTCCACAAATAGTTGCCTTTTCCTTTGCAGTTGATAGCTGAACTTTTAGGAAAACCCCAAGCTTCCTATTTTATGCTGCTTTGGAGTCCAAGAAGTTTGTAATGCTATGCAGTCTTTAAAGTGTCCTGACACTGGGAAAGGCAAGGTCTCCCTGTCCCTGAATACAAAATACCTCGTATAAATGTCCATTCTCTTTCCAAATGAATCTCTTATTTTGACACAAATTATGTAGAAGGGGTTGGGTAGGAAGGCTCAGAGAAACAAATGAGCAATGTCTTAAAAAGCTTTCAAAATCAAATGTAAAATTCATTAAGAAAAGTAATGGAAATTTTATGGCTGGTGCACAGATAAATTCATTGCTGCATCTAAATTCATCAAGCATACATATGAGAGTGTATACCAAAGTAATTGGAACTAACAGCCTCTGAGAAACTCTAACCAGCTGCAGATTGGAGGTAAACTAGTTGGAACAAAACAAAGATCTCCCCCTCCTCCTCATTCTTCCATATCCCTGATTGAATTAAAGGCCAAGTTTTCTCAACTCTAAAGATGTTGAGCAACTTTATTCTTTCACAGCTGCCAAGCCATCCTCTGCTGATCTGGCCCAAGTAGGGTCAGAAATAGACACCAATGAGAGGTCTTTGGATATAAGGAACTCCAATCATGCTTGCATATCTAAAGGATACTGTTCACATAACTATAAGGATACTCTTGGAGAACACTTGAAAGATTCTTTAGTACTTACATCAGATGTTGTCCTTACTCATGTGCATGGACTAAGGAAAAGAAGATCAAATTGAATTAACTTTCTGTTACTTTGTAGGACAAGTTGGAGAGAGAAGTCCTTGACCACTACTATTATTCTAGTTTTCTGTAATGTTTTCCAAACAAGGCCATCCTGTAGATGAAACAGTAAAATGAAAGGTATGCTGGGTATGTCACTATATTTATTTGAAAAATGAACATGGAAACTGTTACAGAATCTCTAATGCCTGCCTCCCAAGACTCATGTATTAAAAGCTTGGTCCCAACTCACAGCACTATAAAGAAATGGTAGAACCTTGATGACATAAGTTCTAAGGACAGGAAGTTAGTCCACTGGGAATACACCCTTGAAGGAAACATCCAGATCCCAGACCCTGCTTCACAGCTACTATAAAGTGAATAGGTATCCTTTTCCTCACAGTCCCACAAAAATGTGTTGCCTTGACACAGGCTGTCCAGCCATGGACCAAAACTTTAAAAACAGTGAGGCAGAATAAAATAAAGCTTTCTCTCTATAAATAGATCGTGTGTATGTATGGATGGATGGGTGGGTGGATGTGTCCAGAGATCAACCACAGTTGTTGTTCCCTGGGAGCCATCCACTTGTTTTTTGGATGGGGTCTCCCATTGGCCTGGAACTAGAACAGCATGTGCTAACCAGCAATCCCCCAGGGTTCTCCTAGCTCCACTTCCCCAGCTTTGATAGAGTAAGTGTGTGCTACCATGATGCGGCTGTTTTCATGTGATACTTAGGATTAAACGCAGCTCTTCATGCTTACAAGGCAAGCATGAAGCTTTTTACAACTGAGCTGTCTCCTAGCCTTCCCTCTTCGTAAGCCAATTTATCCCAAGCATTTGCCGCAGTGACAGAAACTATGCTCAAGTCATGTGCTCCTGAAGACAAGTGTACTGGCTGGTTTTGTGTGTCAACTTGATACAAACTGGAGTTATCACAGAGAAAGGAGCCTCCCTTGAGGAAATCCCTCCATGAGATCCAGCTGTAAGGCATTTTCTCCATTAGTGATCAAGCAGGGAGGGCCCAGCCCATTGTGGGTGGTACCATCCCTGGGTTCTATAAGAAAGCAAGCTAAGCAAGCCAGGGGAAGCAATCCAGTAAACAGCACCCCTCCATAGCTGCTGTATTAGCTCCTGCCTCCAAATTCCTGCCCTGTGTGAGTTCCTATCCTGACTTCCTTTGGTGATGAATGGCAATGTGGAAGTGTAAGCTGAATAAACCCTTTCCTCCCCAACTTGCTTCTTGGTCATGATGTTTTGTGCAAGAATACAAACTCTGACTAGGACAAATGCAAGCATATAATTCATTAATAATCAGAGTTTCTGAAGAATGTAGCTTATACAAAGTCCAGTGCTATGTATTTTACAGTACATCTAATACCTGCTTTAATCATCATGACAAACCAGTGAGAACACTGTATTATAATTCCCATTTTGAAGAAGATTCAACCAATGCTCAGAAAACATAAGTGATTTGTCCAGGGAAAGACATCTGGCACAGTTGCTCCAACCCAAAGTTAAGTTACAAAGCTCAACCACTGAGCATGTATCAAGGCAAATGTGAGATCCTAAGATTTATCCTCAGAAGATCATACAGATCTTGAGTAAATTAATTGAGCTTCATTTTAACACCCACCACTCCACATATGTTGCTGAACATATTTTATGAGCCCCAAGGTTTTAATCCTGAGAGCTTTAAATTTCATCCTCATGGACAAGAGAGAAAATGCCTGTATGTTTCCAAAAAGTGTGTGGATAAGGATTTTTTATTTTACCCAACAAAGTATAGAATGAAAACATGCCATTTCTTTTTGTGTTTTTTTTTTTTTTCACACAGAGAGGTGGGGAGTCGAGGAAATGGAGAGGGAGGTGGAGAGGGAGACAGAGAGGGAGAGGGAGGAGAGGGAAAGAGAGAGAGGAAGAGAAAGGGAGATGGAGAGGTAAAGGAAGAGGTAGAGGGGGAGAAGGAAAGAGAGAGAGAATTTTACATTTACATTCTTCCTCTGAGAGAAAAGAGTATTTGTAGATTTGGATGAGAGGGGTGGTGCAAAAGCCAGTTTCAGAGAGAGAGAGAGAGAGAGAGAGAGAGAGAGAGAGAGAGAGAGAGACAGGGCCTGGCTTGAGCTTCTGAATCACCAAAGCCCATCCCCCAGTGACACATTTCCTCAAACAAAACAACACCTATTCCAACAAAACTATACCTCCTAATAGTGCCACTCCCTGGTGACACTAGGGACACATTCAAATCTATGAGCCTATGGAGACCATTCTTATTCAAACCACCACAAATATATACTGATTATGATTTTCCCTCCCCCTACTCGCCCAGTTGCTTTCCACTCCCCCCCCCCATCCAAATCTACACACTTTCTGTTTCCCATTGGAAAATGGAGTCAGGTGTGTTGGTGCATGCCTTTAATTCCCAGCACTTGGAAGGCAGAGGCAGGTGGATCTCTATGAATTTGAGGCCAGCCTAGTCTACAGAGTGAGTTCCAGGATATCCAGGGTGGTTATACAGAGAATCCCTGGCAGAGAGAGAGAGAGAGAGAGAGAGAGAGAGAGAGAGATCAGAATAATACTACAAAACAACCAAACCAGAAAAAGAACCAAAAAAGAGCATAAGAACCACATATAAATGCAAAGACACACATGTTCTCACACACAGGAACCCCTTAAAGACAGAAAATCAGAAGTCATAATATATAGCATAGTACATATAAGGTTTTTTTAAAATGCCATAACTTTATATTAGGAGATAAAGAACCTCCAAAAATGCCATTGAGTTGGTTTTGTGTTAGTCATCTGCTGGGCATGGGTCCTACCCTTAAAAGTAGCTTGTTTCAAAAAAAAAAAAAAAAAAAGTAGCTTGTTTCCTTTGTGAGACTTCCTTGAATTAAACCAATTTTTTATTTGTAAGTGACAATTTGAGTTAGCTTGTCAGAAGCCATCTAGGAAAGACTAAGGCAAGCAGATAAGTTTTCTGGAGATGATCCACCATTTTGCATGGCCTGTGATGGGAGAGCTCTGAGAGGCAAGGTCCCAAAAGACTTCATCCCAGGATTGTTTCTTGCTGCTGATATCCCTTTCCTGTCAGTATTACAAAACCTAATGATTCCTGTGCATTAGCCCACCCTATTGGACAGATTTCCCACAGAATCAATATGAAGATGTACTTTCCTATATAACACTGTGTAGACATAGTCATAATTCCTGATAATAATTTTATAGAACTCCCTAAACTGATACAACTAATTTCAAGCCCTCTATAGAATAGAAGCTGCAAATAGAGCTCTGTAAACCTTCATGCGTCACAGACTAATTGTACTAGGAAAAGAAAGCAGGCTTGAAACAAATCTTTTGACAAAATTGTGCTAACTTGTGACATAAAAATTATTGCTTTAAACTTATAATGAACTTATAGGACTAGTAACAGATAGTAAATGTTTAGTGAGATACTAGTCTTGATGGAAAGACATGAACAATTCTGTTATGATTCCGAAAACTTTATTGATCTATCACATGAACTATTGCCTTAAATTTACTATGAACTTATTTCAATATAAAATATTTAGAAAATCATGTAATCAATTATCCTGCTGTAGTCATTCTACCTGATAGTTGTATGAGGTAACATTTTAGAGAAAGGATAAAAACTAAGAGCCATAATAAAATATCGTTGCAGCTTTTTTTCAGCTTCATCCAGAGTGTGTGGCTTTTCTGTGTGAGTGAATAAAGGTTGGTTGGAGCTTCTTTATTCTACTTTATCCAAAATGAGTTGTTGGGTTTTTTTTTTCTTTTTCTTTCTCTCTGGTTCAAAAAGAGTTAATGAACTCTGAGCCTCTTGCCTGATCAAGGAGAAAAGGGCCTGCAGTCAAAGAGAAAACAGAGTAACTAACTTCTTTTCCTAATCCCCTGCTGCTAACAGCAGGAGTTAATAAACAGAAAGCAGTAACTTTTAGCCACAGAATAGGAGAGAATTACAAGGCCAGAGATCATCAGCCTGTGTCTCATCTCAATACCTGCCCCCCCCCACACACCCATAGAAGCTTGTCTACTTCTTTCAGCTCTAGGACTCTATCTGGTGCAGACCCTTGCAGACCCTTGCAGGCCCTATGCATGCTGTCTCAGTCTCTGTGAGTTCAATCCTGTTGGAAACATTTCTTTTTTGGGGGGGGGGGGGGTATTTTGGCTCACAGTTTAAAGTCATACAGTCATTACGGTGGGGTAGGCATGGTTCATGACATTACCAGGAAGCAGGAAAGGAAACTGCCATCACTCGTTTGGCTTTCTCCTTTGCCCACTTTTATTAAATCTAAGCCTCCATCCATAGGATGGTACCACCCACATACAATGTGGGTCATCCTGCATTCAGTTAATCTCTCTAAAAACAACTTCACAGAACTAGCCAATGAAAATGCAGCTCATTGGGTATTCATTTTCTGCCTACAGGAAACCCACCAGGACAGGTATCTTTCAGGGCCTTATCCATCTTGTCTTTACCAGCCTCTGTTGAAGTGTGACCATCATTTTCTTCCGCTTCTCTCCCCAGGCTGAGTTCTCATCTTTGCCCTGAACAAACAGTACCTCAGGGGCCACACTTGTTCGTGACACATTTTCAGCATTTTCCCCATGGGCACTGGCTGTCAGCGCCTTTAGCACCCTTGCTAAATATGTGGGAAACACCATTTCTTATGTACAGTTATTAGTGGTCCTGTGCTGAACAGGTCTTCAGAGATAACACCCTAGTTCAAATTGTTCATCCGTTTGTCTCTACTCCTGTTGGGGAATGGGAGGCCAGCCAACCCCCAGAGGACATCCCTAGGGGTGGTACAGCTTCTAGTAATACTGTCTATAGATCAGACCAGCTTGTGAAAAGTCAGGCTTTCCCATCATGGATGAAAATGAACAAATCCTGATTTTATTGCACAGTGTCTAGTATACCCATACAATCAATGTTTACCAATCCCCTTCTATGTGCCAGGCTTACCAAAGATATGGAGATCCAAAGATGAGTGATCTTAAATGATTTTTGTCTCATTTAAATGAAGAGAGTGATGTTCCAAGGAAGAAATTACAATAATTTTAAGTAAGAGGACTAGACAAGAACATGAAGGTAAATGCTTTGATGGTTTATACTTTTTCAGAGATGTGAGATATCTATAATTAGGTCTCTTGAGAACTGTCAAATTCAGATTTGCAGCATTTTGTGTATTTGTTTATTCTAATCGTGTTTCTGGATGGCTGCTTAATTAGCTACTTGTAGAGAGTATGAAAAAAGAAATTGCATCCTGAGTTTTGCCCAGTGGTAGATGTGGAAAAATCTCCCTATTTCAGATAGGAATCATTTCTGTGTATATAAGGAAATTAATTAGTTATGCCTTAAATACATAACACATTTTGTGCCACACACAATAATTCTGGAAGCTCTTCCAAGGCTGGCAAACAAGTCCAAAAGTCATCCATTATAATATGTCTCCTCGGAAGCACATTTTAAAGTGCTTAGCTGAAGCCAGGCTTGGTGATTGTCTTAGTCAGGGTTTCTATTCTTGCACAAACATCATGATCAAGATGAAAATTGGGGAGGAAAGAGTTTATTCGGCTTACACTTACATGCTGCTGTTCATCACCAGAGGAAGTCAGGACTGGAACTCAAGCAGGTCAGGAAACAGGAGTTGATGCAGAGGCCATGGATGAATGTAACTTACTGACTTGCTTCCTTCCCCTGGATTGCTCAGCCTGCTTTCTTATAGAACCCAAGACTACCAGCCCACAGATGGTACCATTCACAAGGGGCCCTCCACCCTTGATCACTAATTGAGAAAATGCCTTACCGCTGGATCTCATGGAGGCATTTTCTCAACTGAAACTCCTTTCTCTGTGATAACTTCAGCTTGTGTCAAGTTGACACACAAAACTAGCCAGTACAATTGATCCCTTGTCAACTTGACACACAAACACATCACCAATAAGCCTTGACCCTTACTTCCTTATTCATCCCCAAGAGCTAAATAACTTTACAAGTCCCACAGTCTTTACAAATTCTTACATATTAACATTTCGGTCCCTTTTAAACACCTAAACTCTTAAAATTCAAAGTCTTTAAAAATTCAAAGTCTCTTAACTGTGGGCTCCACTAAAATACCTTCTTTCTTCAGGAGGGAATATATATCAGGGCACAATCACAATCAAAAGCAAAATCAAATTCCAACCGTCCAATGTCTGGGATCTACTCATGATC
>CM052705.1:94420568-94448953 GCA_028551405.1 Uromys caudimaculatus | reverse complement strand
ACCAAGTCCTGCCACAACACAAGGTACAACCTGGGCTATCTCTAGAACACAGCCTCTTTGTGCTCTCAGAAAACACTTCCCAGAAGATGTCATCTCAATGATGCTGGTCTCTTCTTAATCACCACTAATTTCTCAACTCCAGCTAACCAGCATCAATAGTCCTAGTAATGCAATGGTTTTGCTTTAGTAGTTCTGGTATCTTGTTAATCACAGCTGATTTCTTCAGCCCCAGCTAACCAAAACTGCAGAATCTTAAATCAAACTGCAATGACCCTGATAAGAGTCTTTAATCTTCCCTCTGAAATTTCATAAGCCAGGCCTCCATCTTCTGCACTGGTCTCAACATTATTTTCCAAGCTCCTAAACAACATCCCACAGACCTCTTAACACCGAATGGATCTTCTAGCCCAAAGTTCCAAAGTCCTTCCTCAGTCCTCCACAAAACATGGTCAGGTTGTCACAGGAATATCCCACTCCTGGTACCAATTTGTCTTAGTCAGGGTTTCTATTCCTGCACAAACATGACCAAGATGCAAATTGGGGAGGAAAGGGTTTATTCAGCTTACACTTCCATGCTGCTGTTCATCACCAGAGGAAGTCAGGACTGGAACTCAAGCAGGTCAAGGAGCAGGAGCTGATGCAGAGGCCATGGAGGAATACTGCTCACTGGCTTGCTTCCTTCCCCTGGATTGCTCAGCCTGCTTTCTTATAGAACCCAAGACTACCAGCCCACAGATGGTACCATTCACAAGGGGCCCTCCACCCTTGATCACTAATTGAGAAAATGCCTTACCTCTGGATCTCATGGAGGCATTTTTCTCAACTGAAACTCCTTTCTCTGTGATAACTTCAGCTTGTGTCAAGTTGACACACAAAACTAGCCAGTACAGTGGTGCAAGCCTTTAATCCCAGTATTCAAGAGGAAGAGGCAGAAGAATCTCTGTGAGTTTTAGAACTAAATGGACTCTGTTTCAAAAAAAAAAAAAAGTACTTAGCTGAAAAACAATAAAATATAAATTTGAAAGTTCAAAAAAAAAAGTCTCCTCTACCTTTTCTAGGTAGTCCCGAACATGTTGACCTTTATCCTCATGATGGTTGCTTCTCTACCACTGAGTGGTTTCCATATCCCCAGGTTATTTCCAGGAAGGAAGTAGAGAAAGAAGAGACACCAGCCAATTCAGGTTTAACACTGCATTAGCCAGCTCTGTCACATGGTCACTGCTAACTGCAAGAAAAATGAGAAAACTCAATGTACGATTTGGTTTTTGTTGTGCTTTATTTCTGCTAGAGGCAGAAAGAAAATTAACACATTTGGGGTGAAAGCTTAGTCAGGTAAGACTACCTACACAGCTATCAACTACAGAGAGGCATGGCTGTTTTTCAGTGTCTGGAGAGTTTGTAAAGGAAGCACTATGAAAGAGGAAAAAGTTATCAAAGCTGTGGTCTCATTCAATATATATTTCTTATGCAAAAATTAAGATTTTTAATGCTGTAGTTAGAAGGCAGAACTTGATTTGTCAGTACTGACCTTTGAAATAGCAGGTTGAATGGTACCTCTACTGTCCCATTGCTCTCCTGAGCTTTATGGGAAGTCCTGGTGATGGGTGTTCTGTACTAAACAGGGTGAGAGCCTTGAGGCTTCTCTGACCAGTATTGTAAAGGAAAACAAATCATGGCATAAATCAGAAGAAGAGAATAGGAAGTCAAAATCACAGAGAATATGCTTAAAAGAATCCATCAAATACCAAAGGCTGCTCCGCAAAGATGTTCACAAAATAAGAAAAACAACACAAAAATATCCTCAGACATTATGACTTGCATATTATTTTAAAGACGATCACAGATGTTTTTATGAGTTTCTCAGTGAGTGTCTTTCTTATGTTTTCCCTAGCTGTGGCACCCAAACAGTAGCCATGAGCCATGTGCAGACCCTGAGCATTAAAATGGAACTGGGCCAGATGGAGATGTGCTCTAAATGTAAAATGCATGCTAGGTAGATCTCAAAGACATTGGGAAGAAAGGGATTTGTGATGATTCATTAATAATTTATTTCCATTGAATATGTGTTAAAATGATATTTTAGAAACACACCAAGTTAATTTTGACTCGTTTATTGTTTCAGTGTGTCTAATAGAAAGGGGGACATTAACCATGAGTCTTGTGTTTATGGTTTATATTATACTCCTATTGCCCTGAGCTGATGTACAAGGTTGTTATTACAGTTACCTGTGACAGATAGTGTAATACTCTGCGTTGTGCATCCTAGACCTATTTCTAATACACCAACACTAAAGACAGTTATATACTTGTCAAGACTTCCCAGATCCCTTCTCTGGGGTATCTCTCTACCTCTCTGCATAAAAGCCCTATCTAGCTCCTTGGAAGCTTGCCAAGACAGCTTAACGAAAACATGCCTAGGAGTTAACACTCTCATAGTAGCCTTCAACCGACAATGGATGCTTACAAGACTTCAGCCGTCCCTCAGCAAGACCATTTTAAGGCCTGTTGTACATGTACTCTCCGAGGTTCCCCAGTAGGATGGAGTCCCAGTTGCCCACACTAAATAGTGTAGTGTTAACACAGACATTATTGTTCTCTTACTTCCCTCTTCTCCCCTTGTGCTTTCTGGGACCACTTCCCAAGTAAACTCCTTCTGCCAACTTTTTTTTCTCAGCCCTGCTCTAAGCAGCTCAAAATTAAGAGTAAAGCAAATATGTCACCATCAACTTCCGTGCATCCTGCATGCCAAGTATCCTTGACAATTCATGCTTACCCCAACCCCAGCCCATTATTAGGGATAATGTGTTTAATTATTACTTTTTTTAGAAATCAATTCATTTACGACTTCATTGTCAGTGGCTTTATATAAAACAAGATTCTGCTCTAATTAAACAAATAGCAGATCACTTGAAAGAGGTTTTTTTTTTTCCTTTCGAAGTAATTTGCTTACATTTAAATCGGGCTTGTGTCGTGTGGTTTTAATTATCAAGTCATTAAAGATATTGTTTTGGCTCTCTGAAATATTTGTTCTGCTGTGGCAGGTTCTTTGACTCAACAGAAGCAAACTCTAAAAGACTATTCAATGTGTCTCTTATCAGGTCTGCAATAAAATGCACAACCAGAAAGGCAGCAGCATTGGTGGGGGGACAGTCACCACTCTATGGCTTTATGAATAAAGGTTGAGCAGTTATAGAGACTGCTGTAGTATTCTGGATGCCTTGACCTGCAAACCCAAACATAGCCTGTTCTATCTCATCGTCTGCATACCTGGACAATGTGGAGTAGCTAGAAAGGAAATAAAAACAATTTTAGAAGCCAGTGGGTTCTCTTTCTTCCATCTACTAGTGCAGCCTTCTTCAGGGCTCTCATTCTTTCTGAGTCTCAGTTTTCATATGCATATGAGGATATAGCTATCACTATCACAGGGGCTATGACGAGCATTTGGCTAGGACCTTACATTTAATACAGCTCCAAGTTTAAATTGTTTACGTTACCTTCAAACAAAATTGTGTATATGCATGTGTATAAAAAAAAAACACAAACTTAAGATTTTAACCAATACCCATCTATCGTATATTCTGAAATGCCTTGAATATTTATGTAGTAGCACTTTGTGGCATAATGCCAGTATTTCTTATGTGCTCCAAAACTTGGTGGTTCAATAGAGTAGCCATGAATCGCAAGGAAACTGGCTCAAATAGAGACTTGCCTTTCTTGACTGCTAAGAAGGAGACTGCCTATCCTATGTGCCCAGTAATTCTCCTCACTGGCTCACAGGGAGCAGAAAATGAGGCATTTATTTCATGATTTCTTTATTACTTCTTGGTCATCTCTCCATCGGGCCTTCCCACTGCAGCCTCTGTGGATCCCTGGAGCCTCCAGCCCCGCATTTGCTGTCATATGCATGCCTCTCACACTGGGTATGTGTGTAAACCAAGGCTCTAGAGACCAACATTTAACATGACCTCATAGTGCTCTTACCTATGACATATCTCTACAAAGGACACTTAACATGCTTCTCAAAGTCCACAGTTCCTGCCCTAGGCTCACAAACAGAACCACTGGATAACACAGAGCTATAGCATGTAGAAAACACAGCACTCAGTTGTTGCTGGTTCTACCTCTTCTACCTTCAGTCTTCTTGCTTGAAAAGTAATGAAGGTAGGACATCTGCTCAGTGTTATCTTCTATTTGGAATAACGAATGAGGAACTACAGAACGCATGGTGCTTTTCATTCTAGAGAAGAAGGAAAAGAGGTGAGTCACAAAGAAGTGTAAGGTACAGCTCCTGCCATCCAAAATAATTTGTCAAAACTGGTAAGAAAACTAGAATGAATAATCAAGAAATGTTCCTGAAATGGATGAGATACAAGAACAAGCTAAAAATGGTAAGGATTTGACATGGTTTAAGACTCTTAGCTAATGTCACCTAGGAATTCTTAGATCCTACCTTAGCCAGCCTCTCTTTTATATTGTGAATTCTCCCACATGGGGACAGTGTCACTCAGGAAGTAAACAAATGAACCTTCTTTACCTGGAATTTTCCAAACTTGTGAAGGGTTGGGTGATCACCTGGATAGAGATGTATGTGGTAGTCAAATGGGCCTTTTCCATCTCTCTAAGCCCAAACATGAACCTTAGGATTGTACCACCATCAGACTAGGGCGTTGTAAATGGTAACGTGACAGAAATCCACACTGGGGAGAAAGAGAGTGAATAAAGACAGCTGGGCCTGTAAAGAGTGGTTAAGTCAATGAGGACACTAGAAAGAGGCCACACTGTGTGTGAATCTTGAATACACAAGTGCGCTAAATATGAGTAAATAAGGCTCAAGTGGATAGGAATCGGACCTCCCTCTAAACTTAACTGAAGCAATCTATCATTAATTGATTAAGAAAGCAAGCATAGAATGATAAAACTCAAATGCTGGTGATGTCTCTGAAGGAAAATAATTTTTTTAAAAGGTAATATTTACATTTGACAACTCATAATACTCCTGCCTCAGAGTCCTGAATGCTGGGTTTCTACTACTATACCCTGCTAACAGGGTACCATCCGCATGGTTTTTACCTTAATCACAGAAAAGTACAAAACCAAATAAGATCAGACACAGATTCACTCCTTCCTTTCTTTGCCCTGGAACTTTCTAGAGCTTCTTACAAGGGAGGCTGTTACGAATTTAATCTCACCTTGCAATTTCAATACCTGCTTGCTCAACAGACAACCCAATTCTGTGGTCAATTACCAGCAAGCTCACAGGCTGATACCTCTTTAAAATACATATAAGCAGAGACCTATTTGGCTCCTTCATAAGATGCTTTTCACAACTTCTTTCTGGGTATTTTCCATAATTGAATTGTCTACAAACAAAGCAAGAACTGCAGTTTCTAATAGTATGTGGCATTTTGGAGATACGTTTGAATGAAACGTAGCATATAGCTCTAAGCAAATGTTCATTAACTGTTCGGCTCTCAGGAAAGGACACTCTGTTTCCAAGATGAAGGAGCTTGAACAAGGTGAGCATGCCTAAGAAGAAATGAGGAAATCCACTTTACTAAGTCAGGCAGAAGATGCCACATTTTTGGCTGAAATTAGTAAGATATTGATCTCATTTAAATGATACCACATTTACAGAAGTATTCTGTTTAGGTCAGTTTTAGAAATAACTTAAAACTCCTAGGACTGTAACTCACGTTTCCCATTCTATACCACCCTGTTACTTGTCTCCCTTTCTGCTCTCATCCTGCTCTCTCTACTTCTCAACTCAGATCTATAACCCAGTTTGCCCCCTCACCCTTGTCGATATGAACCTATAAAATATAAAGCAGGGATAAGAACAAGCCATGAACCCCTCTTTCCCACAACTAGCCAGTCCCTTCCCATGTAAGTCACACAAACAAGAATCTTTAATCTCAATAACCTTACCAAAATAACAAATCCACAAAAATCAAAGATTTAAAAAAAAAAAAAAAAAAAAAAAAAAAAAAAAAAGATTCTGCCATGTAAGCCATATTTGGACCTGCCTATATTTGGCTATCCCATTAGACTCTAAGGGTGGCACATAAGAATAGAGAGGATGCTAAGAGTGACAACATCTATCTCTAATTCCTGACTCAGAAGACAAAGGCAGGAAGAGTTCAGTGAGTTCAAGGCCAGCCTGGTCCACATTGAAAGCTCCTGACTAGCCAAGGCATTCTGATGAGATACGGGAGGGGAGCATCCTCTGAAGCACGAGAAATCTCCAGTGCTCTAGTGGGCTCCAGCTTCCATCGCTTACCTGTGTTAGTTACTTTTCTGTTGCTGTGATAGAATACCCTGACCAAAAGCAACTTAGAAAACATAAGGGTTAATGTTGGCTTGCAGATGCAGAAAGAATACAGCTCATCACGGCAGAAAAGGCAGAGCAATCAAGAAGCAGAGTGACCACACTTCATTCACACACAGGAAGCAGATGGAGAGACTAGGAAGTGGAGTGAGGCTATAAAACCCCAAGGCTCATCCCCAGGGATGTGCTTATACTAGCAAAGCCCCACCTCCTAAAGCTCCCATAACCTGCCTCAACAGCACAGCCAGCTAGAGGCCAAAATTTCCAAGCCAATGGAGAGCATCACATATTCAAACCACAGCATTGCCCATGATACTTGGGAAAATACCCAAACATGTTTATCATTCTCTATATATTTTGATATTCAAAATCTTCTAAAGATTTTGAAATTTATCTAGGTCATTATAGTTTGATATCACCAAAATCATGTAGGAATCATACACAAATTTTTACATTCTCCAATTCAGTTTAGGAAAGCCAGTTAGGCTGTCAGTAACCTGTAGGGATAGGAACGTCCATGCTCACTCTTCTGTTTAGTCAACTGGCACATACAGTGTACTCCCGGAGGAGAGACTTCTCAGATGTGCAAATTAAGAAGCTATACAGGATTTAAGAGAAATAACACTGTGCTACATATCACAGGAAGTACGAAAGAGAAAATTTCAGTCTATAGAGAGAAAATCTAGTAGATAATTAATCTGGCTTTTGCCCTGCATCTTAACATATTAGTGAAAATTCTCTAGAGAGACAGAACCAATGGGATAATATGAAATTCTTTGAGAAGGAATTTGTTTGGAGAATTGCTCATGCTATTATGACAGTTACTATTTCACTGGCTTCTCTCAGCTGGAAACACTAGATGTTGGTAAGGGTGGCCCAGGAGAAGCTTAAGGGCCCCAGAACCAAGGAACTTGATGATGTGACTCTCACTCCACAGTTGTAAACCTGAAAAGCTTGGGACCACTTGTTTAGGATGTAGAGTCTAAAAGGCCAGAGAGCTTGGCGTTCTGATGTCTAGTGCAACAGAGAGTTCATTCTAGATCTCTCAATAAAAATACATTCACAGTTGGTGTGTGTTCTCCCTAGGTCCATCATCGATTGGATGTTGCCCATACACACTAAGAGCAGGTCTTCCCCACTCGGCTTCACAGAATCATCTTCTCCTGAAACAGCCAATTGCCCTGGATTTACAAACAGCAGTGTTTCTCGGAGGTGGGCTCCAAACTAGCAGCTGCAGCTCCTGAACATATGTTACAAATATGTACACACACAGCACACACATGCACACACACACATGCACACACGTGCACACACACTGCGGGTATCTGCTGATCTCCAAGGCCTGCTAATGGCAACATGTAGGAATAGCTGCCCCAGAGCAAGTGGCTTCCAATTATACTGTGGTCTGCTTTTTCCGTCTCACTTGTAGAAATAATTAAAATTTTCTTAACTATCTCATTCAGAGCAATGCATGACCTCACTATTCCCTAAACTTCTCTCCATGCACAGCAATATCACCTACACTGATAAAACCTTTCACCAATCCTTGGTAAACTGAAATAAATGATCCCAAGAGTCTCTCACACGTTAAAATTGTATTCATTGAATGAAATTAAAGTCCTTATGAAATTATATTGTTCCTACCTTTATGTTGTTAAATCTTCATTCTTTTTTATTGAATCATAATAATTGGTAAAATAAACTATTGTAACATTATATTGATCCCCAAAAGGCTTTTAAAAACAGCGAACAATGTCTTGGTCCAAGGAACCTAGACATCTGTAAATTACTGAAAACGGCAGAAAAATGAAGTTTTGCCAGGAAAAAAAAAGCCATCTGAATATATTTCTCGACTTGAGAATAATGTTAATAACTAAGATTTTGTCTCTTGATATTCCAGAATGTCCAAATTGACTTTGAAAATCATGGAAGCAAGTTTCAGTAGTATATAAATTCAGTGAATCGCTTCTCTGTCTAATGATTCTTATTCTAAGAGTGCCACTTTCCTTACTTTCTTATGTGTGGGAGAAATAGATATATATTCATAAAAATATATAAATAATATATATGTGTATGTGTTAGTGTATTTGCTTGACAGCTTTTCTGAGATCCCCAGATACCTTACTAAGAAAACAGAAAGGGTGAGTAGAGACAATATCATAAATAAGCTATTAGTATTTATAATGCACATTTTTGTCCTCACGCACTAATACACAATGTTATTTATTAGTTTAATCACTGTTGCAAAGTTGCTATTATTATTTCATGAAATAAATCAGAAAATGGAAATTGTGAAAGAGAAAAGAGAAAAATACATTGTCTCTTGAGGACATGTAATATTCACTTGATCTAGTGTCTATACATAGACATACTATATTTACTTTGTTCTAACAGCTCATTCATCAGTTCATTAAATTGCCTTCTACCCCAGAAACCACTAAGAGTCTTAGTGACCATGGAAACACAAACCTCAGTTCTTTCAGTTCTTCCCATCACTTCTCACTCCCTTTCCATCATCGTTAATCTCCCCACTACCATGTGACTCCTAGCCTCCAGTACTCCAAGTCTCATATTATTTTGCAAGACTCAGTATACAGGAGCCAGAGAATGTCAGTGGAGATCCCATAGCCTTAGTGGCAGGGGGAGGAGGGGAAGAAGATGACAGCAAAGTAGATTCCAATAAAAAGTCATGGAGGCCAATGAGGTCCAACCAAGTCCACAGCACGTTATTTTGTGACTCTCCAAGAGACATCACTGACACTAATGTCTGCTAGGTCTATTCTCTCAACAAATTTCAAAAAACCCTCTCTGCTCTCCAAAAAAAAAAAAAAAAAAAAGAAAATGGCAAGAGTAAAAAACTGAAGTCAGTTGAAAAGGAAAAGGTAATTCTGAGAGTTGGTCTCCCAACCTACTGATTGCTTTAGAAGGTTGAGCCATAAGGCAAATACTGCTTGGTGTAGCTAGCTCCCTCACAGGTGCTTGTCTCATTGGCGCTAAAACTATGCTCTTAGCATGAACCTCTCCAGGCCTAGGGTAAATAAACATCCCCCTTCTATGAGATCATGTCTCCTCTCTATAAAGAAGTTTTGTTCCATTCTCCGGGAGTGGCTAAATGTGTTCTTTCTCCATTTTCAAGTAGAAAGACCCTGGAGAAAGAGAAAGACAGTGAAGGAGCCAGCAAAGGCTGTAGATAAAACCATGCCAGAACACAAATCTCTAGCTAGTGCTGTCAGAGCAGCTGCCTGGGGCTTCTCTTGAAAGCAGTATACACTTCCAAGACACAGGCATTCAGTCCCCACAGAAGGAAAACACGGTCAGCAAATCCACTAGCATCAGGCTAGACACATCTAACAAGTTAGAAGAAGCAACTTCAGCCCCCTCCTGCTACTCAGCCTCTGTGGACCGATGTGTTTATTTTTTGTGCTGCTCTATGGCTGAACTTCTTCCAGGAACTGTGAAATAAATGCCTGTAGTTCCAGCAATAGGGAACAGGAACCAATTTTAGTTCTTGACTGTGCTACCACCAACTTCTCAAATGCCAATCTCTACCTTTCTTTTGGTCCCTAACACCCTGATGCCAACTCAGGAAACAGGTGTGGCCCTCCATTCTCCTTGGAGGCTGTTGACCACCAGCCCACGAGGTCAAAGGGAGCAGAAATGACCAGCAGGGTTCAGATGGCTGTGAGTATGACAGAAGAACTTCCGGAGTCAAATCTGCAGTGAGACAAGTCCACTTTATTGTTCCAGGCATAGGATGTACAAGGGCTCTTTTAAAGGTATGGGTGGGAAGGGCTAATTGGACATAGCCTCATCCAGGCAAGAAGAGCTGATTGGCTATAATACAGCACCTAATTATCACATGGTGGGAAGCCAGAGAGGGACTTGTGTGCTGAATTATGCAGACTTTCAGGGAGTTCTGTAGAAGGTCATTTTTCAGACAAGGCCAAGCACTTGTGCTCTGGAACACTCTCCAGGCAAAGACAGTGTAGCCCTGCTGAGAAAAAGGAGTCCTCCATTTTGGGCTAAGCTCATAAAGCCAACCAGTCTTGGGGGACTGCACAGGGTTCTCCAACAGACAAGAGTGTTCATGTCTCAGACTCTTCTATGCCTGTCCTAAGGACATATCATAGAGAAGAATGATTAAGCAATAATAATGTTTCTTCAAGTGGACAATATGCTGACCCTTGGGTGAACTGAGGAGAGGGGAAGATGGTGAAGCACTCCTCTGGAAACACGAAGTGAGAATTTCACTACAGGTAAGAGAGATAGAGACAAGGTATATACATGCCCGAGTGGGGTTATGGCCTGTGGCTGGCAGAGCTTTTACAGTCAATATATTATCTCCAGTCTGTTTCCTGTTGTTTTTAGATGGGGTAGGGGTGTGTGTGTGTGTGTGTGTGTGTGTGTGTGTGTGTGTGTGTGTGTGTGTGTGTGTGTAGGAGGAGGAGGAGGAAGAGGAGGAGGAGGAGGAGGAGGAGGAGAAGGAGAAGGAGGCAGACCTTGGGCACATGCATGCCACAGGTCATGTGTGGAAATCAGAAAACAAGGCAACCCTGGATGTTCGTTCTCACCTTCTACCTTCTTTAATATAGAGCCTCTTTTTATCACACCATGTCAGGATATCTATTTTAGAAGCTTCCAGTTCTGTCCCCACTCCTCATCTCCCAATAGAAGTGCTAGAATTGAACACCTGCTCTACTGTGCCCAAGTATAAATGGGCTCTGGAGATCCAAACTCACGCCCAGGTTTACATGAGTTCTGGCAACGCAAACTCAGCTCCTTATGCTTCCTGGCAAGCATCTAACCCACTGAGCCATCTTCTTACTACCACCACCCCATTCTATTCTGAACTGTCATGTTTCTCCCTCCATAAACCAATCTTGTTGAAGGGCACCTGATACTCCATGGAATAGGTGATTGTTCCAAGTCAGGAGGCTGAGTTCTTTTGTCACAGCATTACTATTTACTAATAAGACAAACCCAAGCAGGCCTTTGTCACTTTGGGTCTCAGCATTGCTTCCTGCAATGGGAAAGTGCTGGATCATTACCATATTCCCCCTAATCTCTGTACACAGGATGGCCTTCGGGCTTCACACACACAATATTAATCTCTTAGAATTTTAGAGTCATCATCTCAGCCATCTCTCTTCTTCCTCTAAATAAAATGTAGTTCATATTTAACTTCATAGGGTCTCAAAATAGAAAAATTCACATTTTGAGTCAGAATCCTGGTCAGGTCCATGATCATTGTTAAGAAGGGGTGGAAATGGAGTCCTGTCTTTGTGTTTGAAGAGTAATCTCCTTCACTGAAGTCCTCATTGCATTTCTGGCCACATCATTATAATATAATCCATAAGTGACACATAGGATCTTCAGAATCTGGGAGCTAAATTTGACTCAAAGTCTATGCCCTTTGGACTTCTCCATGTATATATCTTAGTTACTTTTCTATAACTGTGGCAAAACATCATGACCACGGCAACTTAAATAAATAAATAAATAAATATTTTAAAAAGCATACAGGCTTACAGTTTTAGAAGGTTAGAGTCTATGATGGTTAAGCCAAGGCACAGCAAGAACAGCTGAGAAGTCACATCCTGTTCCCCAAATAGGAGGAAGAAACAGGCACACTGGGGATGAAGCAAATCTTCTGAGATCTCAAATCCCACTCCCGGTGACACGTCTCCTCCAATAAGGCTATATACCTCCTAATTCTACCCAAACCCTTTCACCAACTGGGACCAAGTACTCAAATAGTTGAGCCTATTAAGACCATTCTCATTCAAACCACCATATGATGCTTCCCGGTCTCTGGCTTCCAAGGGCAGGCTAGGGGGAGGTATGGATAGGGCTTCACTATCATACTGCAAATTAGCAACCATGCTGATCCTCCCGTCTCCCTCCTGCTCCCTGAATTCCATATTCTCTTCCTGTGAATGTGACATAAGCTTCACAAAATTTTGCCATAAAATTATTATTGTTTCATTAGTTCTCATAAACATACTTCCATCTTGGTTGGATGCTTAATAAGTAGAATAAAATTTCATCTTGGTTCAATGGGAAAGAACTAACACCTATAACCCTTCTCAGACTTTACTAGGTGTTAGGCTTGCCAGGAAACACTGAATGGGTCACAGTTAAGGGTTTGCAATTATGAATGGGTGTTGCTGTTTTCTCATTTCTCACAGACCCTTGAAAGAAACCTGGAGTTACTAACAGACGCTGTCAATTTTCTCTTCAACCACCTGAGAGTGGCCATGTGCCACACCAGCCTGCCACACAGTCCACTAACTATTATAGATCCAAGAAACCACTGTGGCCAGCCACTCACTTTTACAACCTGTCCTTGGATGTCTTAGGCAGCCTGGATATAGGACTGCAGTCCAATTGGTATAAAACAGATGCTCGAAGGCGTACAGTTGTTTGATCTCTCTCAACTGTTGGCATACAGAAATGGACATTTTTTTCCCTGAACAAGTGCTAAATAAAATTGAAGATCGCAGTATCAGAGAATTGGTGATTCAGATGATCCATCATGAGCCAGAAAAGCGTCTGGAAGCTGAGGACTACCTGAAGCAGCAGCGTGGCAATGCTTTCCCTGAAATATTTTATACTGTCCTCCAGCCTTACATGGCTCAGTTTGCCAAGGAAACCTTTCTCTCTGCAGATGAGCGGATTTTGGTGATATGGAAAGTTTTGGGCAACATTATCCACGACCTCTGTGGACACGATTTGCCAGAAAAAGCAGAAGGGCAGTCCAAGGTGAGCGGGCTGGTTGTCCTTTTGTCCGTGATAACATCCTGCCTGCAGACACTGAAGTCCTGCGACTCCAAACTGGCCGCCTTGGAGCTCATTCTGCACTTGGCCCCAAGGCTGAGCGTAGAGATCCTTCTGGATCGCATCACTCCCTACCTGTTGCATTTCAGCAACGACTCTGTCCCGAGAGTGTGGGCTGAAGCCCTGAGGACGCTCCCCAAAGTCCTTGCCCTTGTCCAAGAGGTTCCTCGCAATGATGTCAATATCTATCCAGAGTACATTCTCCCTGGCATAGCACACCTGGCCCAGGACAATGCTACCATTGTCAGACTGGCCTACGCTGAAAACATAGCTCTATTGGCCGAGACAGCTTTGCGATTCCTGGAACTAGTGCAGCTAAAAGCTCTCAACATACAGAACAAGCCGGATAGTGAAGAGGTAGATGAAGCCACGCGTCCTAACAAAAGACTATGACACAGAGCTCCAGGCCTTACATGAAATGGTTCAGCAGAAGGTCGTCACTTTGTTAAGTGACCCTGAGAATATTGTGAAACAGACATTGATGGAGAATGGGATCACATGCATGTGTGTCTTCTTCGGACGGCAGAAGGCCAACGACGTTCTGTTGTCTCACATGATCACTTTCCTAGATGATAAGAATGATTGGCACCTGCGTGGAGCTTTCTTTGATAGCATAGTTGGTGTGGCTGCCTATGTTGGCTGGCAGAGCTCCTCCATCCTCAAGCCCCTGCTCCAGCAAGGCCTCAGCGATGCCGAGGAGTTCGGCATTGTGAAAGCTCTCAATGCCCTGACCTGCATGTGCCAGTTAGAGCTGCTGCAGAAACACCATGTCTATGAGTTCACCAGTGATATTGCTCCCTTCCTGTGTCACCCTATCTGTGGATACGCTATAGTGCTGTGGGATTTATCACAGTGGTAGCTCATCAGATCAGTACTGCTGATGTCTACTGCAAGCTCATGCCATATCTTGACCCGTCTATTACACAACCAGTAATGCAGATTGAAAGGAAACTTGTCTTGCCCAGTGTTCTAAAAGAGCTGGTGAGTTGCTCTATATTTGATTATGCTCTGAGCTCTAAAGACATCGCTAGCTTGTTCAGACATCTTCACATGCGCCAGAAGAAGGGAAATGGCTCTCTTCTTGACTGCCCTCCACCTGAGGACCCCACCATAGCACAACTACTGAAGAAACTGCTCTCACAGGGCATGACCGAAGAAGAGGAAGATAAACTTCTGGCACTGAAGGACTTCATGATGAAATCAAATCGAGCAAAAGCTAACGCAGTAGACCAGAGCCACCTCCATGACAGCAGCCAGAAAGGTGTAATCACAGGGAGACAGCACAACCTTAGGCATCACAGGGAGACAATTTGATCTTGTTAAAACCAAACAAGAACCAGATAAGAAACGGGCTAGGAAGCATGTGAAACAAGACTCTAATGTAAATGAAGAATGGAAAAGCATGTTTGGGTCATTGGAACCACCGAATATCCCACAGGACCTGCCTAAAACCAGTGACCGCAAGGTGGTCCCCCATCTGTCTCCTACTACAAGAAGATAATAGAAGGCACCGAGGTTGTCCAGGAAATTCAGAATAAGCAGAAGGTTGGACTGAGTGATGACACCCCTAGAAGGGGCCCAGAGTCTCTGCCTGTGGGACATCATGACATCATCACAGACATTGCCGCCTTCCAGACCACTCAGGGCTTCATTGTGACTGCTTCTAGAGTCGGGATTGTGAAGGTGTGGAAATAAATCCTTCCAACTTGTATACAATGCGGTAAAATTGGAAATGTGCCATACCTCAGGACAGAAAGGACTTCTAGAGAGCAAACCTGGTTTTTGAAGTGACTGTATTACTGTTTCATGGCTAAACAAACCCCAGCCACAGTGGGTAAGGATGTGGGCCTGATGACTGTCTCCCTGTGCACCTCTGAAGAATTGGCCAGATAGCACAACCTGGGAGTGCTTGCTGTACATGGAACAGAACAGGTGAGAAGTGTAAAAAGGGGAGATGATAGGACGCCAGTTTATTTTGTATGGAAATGATTGTAAGCATTATGTAAATACACTTTTGCTATTATAAATGCTATTCAAACCGCAAGTAAACTCTATCCAAGCATAAAAATAAAAAAATTTAAAAAAAACAGATGCTCTAACTATCTTTTATTTTTTATCTTTAATTTTTAGCATTTCTGAGTGTGTATGTGTATGCGCTCACATGTATGTGTGTGCACACAAACATGTTTGAATGTCCGTGCAAGTACGTCATAGCAAGTGAGTGGCGAGCAGAGGACAACTGCAGGATTCAGATCTTTCCTTCCACAATTCGGTCCCTGGGATTTGAACTCAGGTTGTGGGGCTTGGCAAAAAGGGTCCTCACCCACAGAACGGTCTCCCCAACATGCTCTACAAATACTTTTTGCAAACTAAAAGTACAAGGTGGAAAATAAACCTAATAATTATCCAATTGTGTCCTCTCCAGACCTGGCCACCACTCATCACTTGTCATCATTTCTAGTGCTTATTTATATATTTACTTGTCTGTCTGTTGTTTGAGGGGTGGTTTTGTTTTGTGCATTTGTTTCATTTTGTTGTTTTGTATGAGACAGAGTCTCTTGTAGCCAATGCTGGCCTCAAACTCACTATATAGTTTCTGATCCCCCTGCCTCAACCCCTCAAGCACTAGTATTACAGATATGCACCACCGTGCCCAGTTTTGTTTTGTTTTGTAGGAAGGAGGTTGATGTTTTTACATTGCCTGTGTGTGTAAAACAGTGCATCCCTAGGGAATAGAGAAATTGGACAGTAAAGCACTTGCTGCCAAAGCACAAAGACCTGAGTTAAGAGCCCCAGGACCCAGATCTGCAAAGATGAAGGCAGAAGGATGCCTAGGGCTTGCTGGTCAGATAGTCTAGCCAGCCGATGAGCTACAGATTGAGTAGCAGACCCTGACTGGGGTAAAAAGAAAAAAAAAAAAAAACAACTCAAGTGGAAAAGCAATTGAGGAAGACCACGAATATCAGCCTTGGAATTCCATGAGCACATGCACGCACACACGCACACAAATACATTCTACTATAAATATTTTAGTGCAGAAAAATCACCAAGTCAAATGTAATAGGTAAGAATCTAAACTATGAATAATTCCTATTCGTATTGGGTTTAAATGATCCCACATAGCTTTTCATACTTAAGTATAGCAATAAAGAAAGATAAGAGCAAAAAGGGGGAGAAGGAAATTTCATTTATAAAAAGTGGCTTATACTGATATAAGCAGTTTTCATTAAAAAATACCGATTTTAAATTTACTTTGGCTTTAAAAGAAGTTTAAAAAAAGAAATTACAGTAACATTAAAGAAATGGTTGAGTTTCAAATACATGCTTCCCCACTTTTTAATATTTAAAGGATACCTCTGAGGTTAAGAAGCAAGTTTTTAAAACATTAGAGGATTGGTGTTTTGTGAAAGCTAGTTATTTCGGTCAGGACTCTTAGTACTTCCTGCTGCTTGCTATGAAGATTGAAGACCTAGATTCACATTTCCTGGAGACACAGCTCACTTTGGAGTGTTCTTGCTTAGCATGCACAAAACCCTGGGCTCAGTCCTATTGTGGTATAAACCCATGTGCAGGCTGTAATCTCAGTACTTGGAAGGTTCATGCAGAAGGATCTGGAGTTCAAGATTATCCCTAGTTACATAATGAGTTCAAGGCCAGACTGGGATACAGGAGGCTTTGCTCTTTGAGTAAGGCTTGCTCTGAAAACATGAGGAGCTGGGCTTGGACATCCAGCACTCACAGGAAAGCCCAGGGTGGTAGTTTACATCCATCACTCCAGCACTGGGGAATGAAAGGGATGACGACAAGCAAATCCCAGGAGCTTGCTGGCCAGCCAATCTGTACAACTGATAAACTCCGTGTTCAGTAAGAGACCTTGTCTCAAAAACTACACTGGAGAGTGACTAAGGATGATACCTAATGTCCACATCTCTCTTCCACATACATGTACACACACACACACACACACGCACACACACACACACACACACACAATTGCATACCACACATTCCCCAAAAAGGAAATAATAAATGACACTTGCTGTCCTTTCTTCTGAACCTTCTTGTGTTTATAATTAACTTGCATGCTTGCATTGTCTATGTTTATAACAGTCTCATTTTGTTCGTCAGACATAATCCCCATAGCAGCTCAGAGTTTATTGTACACTTTTATGGAATCAGTGTTCACCAGCTGTATTTACCAAGACTGTGTTCCCATTTCAGTTCGTACCTGAAGAGGTTTTATTTGCTTGTAGTTCCCTCCAAGAAGTTCTCATAACTGCTGCATTCCTTGAAGCTTATGTTCTTTTATTAGGTTAGAAACACTTAACATATGGTCTGTCCTTTGAAACTTGCGGCATGTAATATGCACTATCTCTGGGTAATGTATTGTGAACCAGATCTCAAGATTAATCCCCTCCCATAACTGAAAACTTGTGCTCCTGGGATAGCCATGCCCACTTCCCTTTTCCTTCCCGCCCCTGATGGTTATCACTGTGCTCTCCACATGTGTACATTGACTACTTTTCACGCCCCATACTTGACAACAGAATATATGTCCCTCAGTGGATGGCTTCTTTCCTCCAGGATTAGTCTATGCCGATGAACAAGGCACAACGAAATCCATTGTGTGTCTATGTCACATTTTCTTTACCCACTCATGATGGACACAAGAGTCATTTCCATAGCTTGGCTGTTGTGACTAACCCTGCAGTGACCTCCCTTCAGGATGCTGACATCAGTTCCTTTGGGTGGATATCTAAAATGGATTTGTGGGCTCATACGGTAGTTCTACATGTAACATTCTGAGGAACTTCCATATTTTCTCTAGTGATTTCAACAGTTTACACTCCCACCAACAGTCTGCTGAGAATCGACTTTGCTGACTGGTTTTTCATGCAGAACAATGTTTCTGTTACTTCCATAAGCACTTCTTTTATGTACACCCAATACTGGTTAAAAGATGCTGTTTCCATAAGTTATTTGGGGATTTGTTTTCTTGTTTTTTCAGCCCTTAGGATGGAACCCTCATGTGGTGGTTTGAATATGCTTGGCCCAGGGATTGGCACTATTAGGAGGTGTGGCATGGTTGGAGGGGGTATGGCATGGTTGGAGGGGGTGTGGCATGGTTGGAGGGGGTGTGGCATGGTTGGAGGAAGTGTATCATTGTGGGAGTGGGCTTTAAGACCTTCCTTCTAGCTGCCTGAGGACAGTCTGTTCCTGGATTCCTCTGGATGCAGATGTAGAACTCTCAGCTTTTCCAGTGTCATGCCTACCTGGAAGCTGTCATGTTCCTGCCTTCAAGATAATGGATTGGACCTCTGAACCTATAAGCCAGCCCCAATTAAATGTTGTTCTTTATAAGAGTTGCCTTGGTCATGGTGTCTATTCACACCAGTAAAACCCAAACTAAGATACCTCACATATGCTGATAAGCAAGTACCCTTTCACTGTGCTATGTCCCCAATGCTTTATACATATATACATATATATATGCTTATGTATACACATATATACATACATATATATGCACATATACATATATTATAGTTGAGATAAATAGATTATATATGTATATATAGATTATATATATACATATATATGTATATATATACATATAAATATGTGTGTATGTGTGTGTGTATATATATGTGTGTGTGTGTGTGTGTATATATATATATATATATATATACATATATAATATATATATATATATATTTGAGACAGGGTCTCAATTAGATGGCTAGGATAGATTTGCATTCACAATTCTCCTGCCTCAATCTCCAAAGCAGCCAATATTACAAGCCTGTACTACCAGACTCAGCTGACAACCAATGTTTCTATGCTCAAATTTCTTTGTCCTTTTATAGACATTAGCTTCAATTCCATTACTCTAAACTTTGTGCTGGGTTTTGTTACATTTATTTAGATTGTCTCAAGTCTTTCCTCTAGGTTAATAATTCAAATTTAATCAATATTTTCATTTTGTTCTGTTTTGTTATCAATTACTAGTCCTACATTCATATTGGATAGTTCTTCTAGTTTAATTCCCTTGCTTCTAGAAATCTTTCATGTTTCCATTGTTTTATTATCTTTCAGTTCTTAATTATCACTGCAATCTAATCTATCAAATCTAAATGTCAGGCCAGGCATGGTGGCACATACCTATAATTTAAGCTCCAAGGAGAATCTAAATTGGAGGCTAACCTGGATTACACAGCAAGGTCCAAGCCAGCCTGGCTACATAACACGTCCCTGTCTCAATCAACAAATTCGATAGCTGAATTACTCTAAAGTGCAAAGCAGTTCCAAAGAGTTTAATTCTGTTCCTTGGTTTTTTGTTTGTTTGTTTGTTTGTTTGTTTGTTTGTTTGTTTTTCTGAAATGAAATCTAATTTACCTATTCCTGGGAGTTTCATGATTTCTTTTCAATAGTAGCTTATACTGTAGCCATATTTCTTATCTGCATTTTTGTTGGGCTCAGCAGCCCTGCACAGACTTCCTGGGCCATCTGATGACACGGGCTAGACTTCTTGGCTCCCTTCTCTCTATATCTAAAACAAGTCAAAGACAAAGATGAGAAAACTCACCTCTGATAGAGACCAGGGGAGTCATGGGTAGAAAATTGTCTTGCTCTTCCTTCCAATACACACTCACATCTGTGCTGTGTGACAGAGCACACTGTACCTGAGACACTTGTTCATGGGTGGGTCTTGTTCCCACTGCTCAGAAACTCTGGGTTCTAGTAGACTGCTCCAAATCTATGCCTGGCCGTGGAGCTGTTCCCTTCCACTATCATTTCCCCAGTTCCCCAGGTGCTGAGGGACACCTGCCCCAGGTTGATGTGAGACACAGAGGCGGACTCAGATGTAGTTTTAAAGACTGATGGTCTCCAGACGTTCTAGCTCTCTAACTGTACTGAATGCTTGTTGATAATGTCTAAAAAGTCCTAAAAAAAAAAAAAAAAAAAAAAAAAAAAAAAAAAAAAAAAAAAAAAAAAAAAAAAAGAGTTCTTGCTCATTCTGAGGGTTAAAAGCCACTGGGCTGGCTTGGGTGATTAACACCTGTAGCCTAATGGCAGGGATTAAGTAAAGAGACACTTTTTAAAGTGATTTTAATCTTTATTTCTAAGTTCTCCCTAGAAAGTTTCCTTTGAAAGTTCTCTAAGAATAGAAGATCAGCTTCTCATTCTCTTTGTCCTCAGCACTTATACATCCTACAGAGTCCATGATCACATGGTAAAAAGTTCACCTCGAGTTTACACATAAATTCAAATCATAAATTGAATAAGAACTTTACAACAGACAATATTTATATGCATTAAGAGTAGTTATCTGGTTAAACATTCATCATCTGTCACCGGCTCTACAGGTTCATGGAAAGTTAAAAAACATAACCAAGCTATCATTGAAGTTTTGTATAGATAAACCCAGTCAAGATTTTATCTTCCGTCTTGCACCTCAGGTCATTTTGTTTTGTTTTGTTTTGTTTTGTTTTGTTTTTAATGACTTTTGGTTAATTGTTTTACAATATCTTGGGATGTGCTCTAAGTTGTAGATGCCTGCTTGCTATGTCAGAAGCTATTAACACTTGATTGACACTTGAAGTCTGGTAGAGTTTTCTATTGCAGCTTTGACATCAGAAAGGACTTAATGGCAGTCCTATTATAAAAGAGCTTAATAATTGCTAATATAATTTTAAGAATTCTTATAGGATCATCATTAAGAATTAAGAAGTCATCTATTTGTCTATATAGCATCATTACAAGACAGTAATACATCTTTGTTCTTCTGCAGAAATCTGCTCAAAAGGGTGGGTTAATACCTAGTGATTGTTATATATATTTAATAATAAGAGGGAAAGCATATCAATAGCAGGAATCTTTCCTAAAATAAAACTCTCCTTGGCCTTGCCTAAAGAAGCAAGATCACCTGCTAGTTTTTAGTTTCTCCTTGATGGCTCCTGGCTATATATATATATAATTTCAATGGATAAAAATTTCAATATACAAATAAAATATAAAATTTTAATACATTATATATATATAACCATACATTATATATATATATTATATATATATAACCAAGTTCCATATTTTTCTCTTTAAATATGAGCTCCTACTGAAGTCTCAGGATTTTGTGGTATCACTAGACCAGTTTTAAGCGGTCAGCCTAGATTTTCTTCTGTTCCACAATGTCCAGATTGGTTGGTTTGTTTTTCACTTATGTGTTTATTAAGCCACAAAATTTCTTTCTTTCTTTCTTTCTTTCTTTCTTTCTTTCTTTCTTTCCTTCTTTCTTTCTTTCTTTCTTTCTTTTCTAAGTTAACTGCTTAATAAGTTTTTCTTTGTTTCCCCCCCCTTAGGGGTAGGTTTTGCTATTTCACTATATTTTGAAGAAAAGGATGCAGAACAGTCTACAATTAAATTATGTAGTACTCTCCCATGGGCAGCCAAGGCATTAAGACATTTCTGGCATATGACTTGGGCCTCTTTCCTTTCTCCTCCCATTTCAGAATGAGCAAGCCTGTGGGAGGTGATGGAGAGCTGTCCCCCTCAGTGGCAATGCTGGTTGAGTTCCTATTTAGCAGTACAGACTGTGCCAGACACTAAAGAAGAGAGGAGTCGAACAGGGCACAGTCTGAGCCCTTCTGCAACCTTAGCAGCTACCAGAACAGGCAGCCATGAATCAGTCACGCCATAACAAAGTTAAAATGATTTTACCTTCACACAAAAGGGATCCCGACAGGTATGTAATGTGATGGCAGCAGAACTCCAAGCACGTGTGTGATGTAGCTGTGCATTAAAGGTGGTGAAGAGAGCCCAATGTGGTGGTGCGTGTGTAATCCCAGCATTCTGGAGGCACAGGAAGCGATTTTTGTGAGTTCAAAGCCAGCCTGGTGTACATAGCAAATTCCTGGCCAGACAGGGCTACACGGTAAGACCTTGACTCAAAAACAATGAGGCTAAAAGAGTGAGTTCTGATTCCTGCACTGCCACAGTTTTACAAAATGAAATTAAATATTACAGGAGACAGAAAAACGGCACTACAAAGGCATTGGCAGGGGCAGGTCAAAAGAGTCGACCCCGAGGGGGGACAACTCACTGAAGTGCAAAAGTAAAGGGGGAGGGAAGTTGTCTCGAGGCTAACCTTGAAACCACTCCAATTCATAAAAAAGATAAATCACTCACAAGTGTGGGTGATTTATTATAGGTGTGGTGGGAAAGCATGGCTACAATAGGAACCCATGCTGTTCTCTGTATTTGTTCTCACCTTCCTACTGCTCTTCCCACGTCCAGCCCAGGGTCAAGGGAGTGAGAAAGAGATACAGCAGGAAGAGCAGCAAACAGCCTGGAAAAATCATTCTGGATTTTGTTACTCCCAAAAGATGACGCATTTAGGTACAACGAAGAGAATTTGAGAGGCAAGTGTTTAGGGACAAATCGTGCATAAAAAGAGCAAGAATTCCTTCCGTTTCTAGGTTTGAGAGGATTTTTCCAAGCCTGACCCAGAAATCTGACTGGGAAGCAAAGAGAGTGTAGCGTGAGGTTGCTGAGGAAGAGTTCACTGGACTAACCCCAAGGAGGCCTCGCATCCCCAGGCAGCTGTTAGATATTTGAAAGCAAGCGTGCGCCACCTCTGCCCGGCACGATGTTCTTTTCTTGGGAAGCACCTAAGAGACAGTAAGTCGCAAAGAGGTGATGGCTGCCTGGCAATTCTGAGACGGAATGTTCATAGGCAGATATTATTCATAGATTTCGCTGAACTCCAGTGTAAAGGAATGATTCTTGAACCACACCCACCCCCTCAGCCAGGGCCAGGAGGTAGAGCAAGGAAGGGGCTCATGAGTTTCAAACTGTGAGAGGATGGTTTTCCCTTCTGCAAGCTAAATGAACTCTAACCAGGGGCTGAATGAATAACAACCATCGCAAGAGATGCCTGTGAGCTCCGATAACGTCACGAATTCAAAGGACCTTCCTGGACACATACTTACATCACCCTGCCCATACCACCAGTCTGGAACAAGGAACGCAAACCGATTCAGACGATTTTCTGCCTTTCTAGCACAATAAAGGGACAAAATTAAGTTAGCATGACTCACGGGACGATAAAGCAAGCCATAACCTTGCTCATTTCTAGCCGAGATTCATAGTAAAAGAAAATTGCCTCTGACAGACTCCTTAAAGTTCTCAGTAATGCACCTGTGTGTCGTAGCATGAAGGTTTAGAAGCACAGATAGACGTGTTCCCCAGTGGGAGATATTAACAGAGCCCTGTCCGTCCACCATGGGGTAGGGAATCTCCACTGAAGGGACTTGAAGGGGTTAGAGGTCAGCATGCCTCAAGCAAACACAAGCTGACCTTGCTCTGTTACCTAGAAACACTATCCCTTTCTTCTCTGTCGCTTTTCACTTAGAAATCTGACAAAGCTCATACCTTACATTTTATCCTCTGCCCCCCTCGAATCCCGCTCCCATTTCTGTCTTCCTCTCCCTCCACCTCTTTTCTCCAATACTGCATCCCAAGACCCTACAAAAGGAGCCCGTGGTAAGTAGTCAGTAAAGAAGGCTCTTGTTTTGTATCCTTTCCTTACCCGCACGTTTCCTACTGAGCTAAACAAGGTTTAGAGTTTAGATGAACTCACCCTGGCGACTGAGAGACCTAAGTTTAATATCTCGGCCACTCTGCATGAAAGTCTCAATGCCCAAAGACAGCCTCATGTTTTTAGATAACCTGGATTAATGTTTAAGACTGAAAACAATCAGATCTAGCTGAGTTCTCGTTTCGATAATATTTCCAACATCTGGGATGGAGAATGTTTAATAGGTTGTTCCCATCGGTACCCAGCTGAATAGAAACCTGGAGGTTAGAATCTGCCATTTTTAAAATATTAGACTAAGCTGCTTAGGCCTCTAAATATGTTAAACGCTTACTACCCAAGGAGAGCTGTGTTGAACACTGTGAGCCATCTGTGTAGAAAGTTAATTCAAACAGTGAACTCATGCTGCCCCCTAGTGGAAATATGAACTATAACATCATCCGAAGCTTTTTTTTTTTTTTTTTTTTTTTTTTTTTTTTTTTTTTTTTCTTTTTTAGGAAAACCTGTCTAGGTTTTTACAAGTAATCATTAGAATTAATGGCAATAAAATAGACAGCACTCTGGTGTCTATAATATCTAAAAACTGTGTCTTACTCCACTTAACCATTGTAAGTCATATTTGAAAAGTTCTATTAACCCCATGTTACAGATGAAAGAACAGGAAGTTAGTTTGTTCATCTCCAAAGAGAGTAAGTGGAAGAGCTGACATTGAAGCCCAGGCGCACCTCACACCCAAGCATGTGCATCTCAGAGCTGTTTCTCCGGTGTCTCACCCTCAGTAACTACTCACTGTTGTACTTTGAGTCTGAAACACCCCACAAAGGTCTATGTATTAAATAAACGCTTGTGCTAGTCTGTGATGCTATTCATAAGTGGTGGAGCTTTGAGAAGAGGGATGTAGCTATAGGAAGTTGGTAAACTGGAAACACATTCTTGAAAGGGGGTATTTTCCCTAGAAGGACATATTGAGACCTTACCCCTTTCCATCCCTTTCTTTGTTTCCCAACTGTCATGAGATGAAGTTGTATCCTCCAAAACCATGAACCAAAAGAAACCTTTCTTCCTTTTAAGTTGATTGTTTCAGGCATTTTGTCATGGTGACTGCTGAATAGTGCATTCACTACATAGTGCACACATCATGCTCAACCAGGAATAGCTTCAGACTTAGCCTGACGCATTCTTTGGCTTATTGTTTAAAGGCTTCCAGCAAAGCCTCTATCTGAAAATAAAGGCATACACTAAGCAACAAGCATTTATCAGGAACCCACTGTGTGCCCAAAAGTATTCAAGTCCCAGTGAGGTCTGAACAGCTGGAGGCTGTTTTTAAAACCTCACAGCCAGGTCAGCTGACTTTGTCCATCACTTCCCTGAGCACTGAAACTGGCTGACCATCCTCTATCTCTCTGCTGTGTGGCATTTGGAACACAGACCTCAATATTAACATCCCAGACTATTTAAATTATAGGACAGTTGGAATTTCACGGAATAGCTTTTCAAATCAGGTAGAGAGAGTCTATGAGCTGTGTCTGTTAACTGTATTCATCAAAGCAGCCTGGACAGAATTGTCAGCATTTGGAAATCTGAATCACAGGTAGTTTCTTTAACTGTCAAAGGACCCTGCTTCAAAAGTCAGGAGCCCATGGTAAGACCCCAGATAAAAATACAAAGACCCCCGAGCCACTGTGCGGTTCCTAGCTTAATGACCCATACCACAGCCATATGTTCTGGAAACTTGAGTCTTGAATGGGAAATTTAAGCAAAGGACAGTTTGGGTATTCATGAGGGAGATGTTCTTTTCATTTTAAGGATGGAAATATTTGAATATGTTATTGAATCAATGTTCAAATAGCAAGGAATCCAAGTCACTAACTTTCTATTTGTTCAACACCAAGGAAACCAAATAATCACTGGGACCCTTTGCATCTCTGATAGGAAATACTCTGATAGGAAAATTGCCTCTCTGCTCTTCTTTCGCCTCTGAGGTCAATCAATTTTGAACAGGCCCTATCTGGTTCTAAAGCTTCAGTCTTCCTTTTGTGATCTCAAGTTTACATTCACTCTACAAAGACTGAATAAGGCTTGAAGCCCATAAGATTGCTTTGGGTTGGCTTTTTAAAGAAAGGAAAGTTTACATCACAGTTTCCTATTCTCTCTCGGGCAGCTGCACTTGAGGGATGTTCTCAGTCCTAGGGGAGTTGCCAGTGCCTTTCTTTCCAAACTAAAAGAGGTCACAGTAGGCACACTGCTTTCCTGAGGCAGAAGAGTGGAGAGGGGATGGATTCAGCTGTGGCTCCAGTGGCGAGGTAAGCCCTACAGAGAATGTGAGAAGGAGCCTGGAAGGAAGAGCCACTCCACAGACACAGCTGGCCGCTGCAGGGGGCCTTGGGGTCTGACATCAAGGCTCTTCCCTTCAGGGTGCTGAGGATGGGAAACACAAAGCATTTTCCAAAACAACTGCCAGCAAGTATGGTTGAAGGAAAGACACTCCTCTGGGGCTCCTGGGTCCTCTTGAGGTTTCTCTGGAGTCATCCCTTGTGGGTCTCCTGGGAGTTGAGGAGTCCCTTAAGAGGACAAGCCAGTGGATGGATGTGAGGGTATGCTCAGGATGTCTGGCCACTGGCATGTCACACATACTCCAAAGTCATGAGATTCTCTCATACTCCAGGCCTATCTGAACAGTGTTGTGTTAAGGAGATCCTAGAAGTCCCACTGGCTGCAAGCAACCTTTAACAAATGCTGATTCCTCCGGGTCTTGTCTTTTAAGGAAAGAAAAAAAAAAAACCTGGTTGGGATTTGATGGTCTGCACGGACTAATCCAGCCTAAATTCTTCCTTTTAAAGAAAATAGCAAAAGTGAACAGCCAGCCCAGTGTTCCCTTAGTATTCAAAATCAAACACATGAGAAGCCTCAAATCTGCAAATACTTTCTGATAGCCACCTAACTTACTGCACAGAACTTGTGGAATTTGCTTGGCTCTGACCTACATGCGTAAAGGTCACTCCATCCCTGTGGCTCTGCTTGTTAGATCTCCTAATCCAATCCTTTTACAGTGGAATCTTAAGTAGAACTTAGACAGATAAATGAGGAACTGACTGGATTCCCAATGCAGACGGGGTGGTTTACTTAGCACTGCCTGGTCCTCACAGATCTCTGTTTCGGTTTGCATGTTGGAATGCCCTCTTTAAAGTACATCCTATGAACTGCACGTACCTTTTATTTGGAGCCAGGGTTTCTTAGGGTTCAAACCCCTGAAATACTCCACGGCACAGCCACCTCACCCACAGACTTACCTGGGAAGTTTTTGTTTACATTTCTCTAGCTGTGGATTTTGACTTAGCTCCTGATGGAGTGAAGCAAACAGTTGTAACTAACTAGCGGCAGTCACAAGATGAGCTACAGGATCCTAAGCTTCACAAATCAGTTTAGTTACGACAATGGCTCCTCCTCCTTCTCTTCCTTCTCCTCCTCCTCCTCCTTCTCCTCCTCCTCCTCTCCCTCCTCCTCCTCCTCTTCTTTTCCTTAAGCCAAGTGTATCGGTTACTATTTAAGGAAGAAAGGGTTTACTTCAGCTTATAGTTCATAAGATGTACTTGAAGTCTGGAGGTAAAAACAGAAGGTCAGCTCATCACATTCATCCGTAGTCAGGAAACCCAGAAAGAGCAGTAGTTGGAACTAAACTATCCGCCTTAAGGCCTGTTTCAGTGACTCCCTTCCTCCAGCAAGGTCCTACTTCCTAAAGGTTCTACAACCTAACCGAACAGTATCAGCATCTAGGAGCCAAGTTCAAACACACGAGCCTGTTGGAGACACTTTCACATTCACTGGAAGAACGGCAGAGCCCATCACAACTTCCTGTACCTCCACTGTCTGACTAACCCCTCTCTAACACTGCGGGGGGAGGCTTGCCTCCAGCTCCTTGCCCCGGGATTAGATAGGACCCACTCTTTCCTATCCAATATCTCACTTTAAGAATTAATCTGGAGAAAGGAACTCTCAGAAAAATGGTGCCCTTAGCCAGACCACAAGTTGACTAGAGGAAACTTTGACCACAGACCCTAGACTCCAAAGCTCTCTTGTCCTCGTGAGCTCCACTTTCAATGTCGGATCACCCAGAGCCTGCATGTACCATGGGGCGAATCATGGCCAGGAGCTGGTAGGTCCGGGCAGGGGGGCTAGACAGGGTCTCCGGGGCTCCACTCCTCCCTCAGGACCCACTGTCCTAGTGCTTGTCTTTCCCTAGATCTAGTTAGTATTCAGGCAGACCAAAGGAGTAGACCCCAGCAGCTGCTTGACCCTCTACAATCCCATAGGAACTGCACTTCACTTCCTAGGTCTGTGTCCAGCACCTTCCAAATATATGGCATCCTTCAAAGCAGAAGGGTATGCGAACCTCAGTCTTGCCTTGATACTGTGATGCAGCACGTTGCCCCTATCCCCAGCCACTATGATATCCAGAACCAATTCCACACTGAGCTATTTGAGGAGGGGACCGAGGGACAAGGGGTTGGATGAAATAGCACCACCTTTGTTCTTAGGGCTCCAGGGTACATCCTGGAGCTTCAAGGACATTATAAGCCAACACTCAACCCAGGACCTTCTGTGTGAACAGAACTAACCCCCAGCCAGACA
>CM052705.1:94399998-94420068 GCA_028551405.1 Uromys caudimaculatus | reverse complement strand
CACAGCTCTACTGCTAAGCCTGTCTACTCTCTGACTTCCATCTCAGTTTTCTTCTCACTCCTCTTTGCATCTCCCTTGGCCCCTCAGTTGCAGACATTCCTAGCTTGCCTACCCTGATGTTTTCTCCCCATAATTCCAATAAATCATCTTTGCATTCCCATATGCATGTATAGATGGTTTCATCTATAAGACCAAGAGCCTGCAAAATGGACCCTGTGTCTGACAGGAAAGGAAGCAAGGAGGGAAGGAGGGAGCAGAAAGGAAGGAATTTTCCTATGAATATAATGTTCCAAATGGAAAATTGACTAATTAGATGTACTGCCATTTACTCCAGCACTGTGAACTCTGAATTTAATGGGGATTCCAAGTGCTCTGTCTCCTTGTAATATCAGCAAATCCATTCTTGCTGCAAGTTAGTTTTGACCCAGGCTCTCTCTTAAAACTAAGAGTTAACAAATCTACTCAAAGACTAAACCCAAAGATGCCTATCCAGTTATTCTGGATATAAAAGCATCCTGGCTTTTCCTTTATCTGATATGATTAATAATGTCCAGTGAGAAAACATTCCACAGAGTAAACGCCACTTCAGGCTGGAGCTTGGTAAACAGCCTGAGGGCCTGCCACCTTCTCACCTTCTGTCAGTTTCAAGGTCTGGTAAAACCATGCCTCCACAAGCTATGATCTACACTTAGAACTGGTGACCTTGGAGTGCAATGACAGAACAGCACAAGAACATCTGAAGGTGATTTATTTGGATTATTATGATGTACCTTCCAGATGCTGTCCCCACGCTATGAGGGATATGACGAAGTAGAAAGCCATTGTTCAAGTTAATAGCTCCGAATGTACATGAAGACCATGGTATGCCCTCGGATCTGGCTACTACTTATTGGATTTATACTTTATTTATGGATGAAAAACAAAGACGTGAAAAATGGCTTTAATTTGCCTCAGCTACATCAAAGAGGGCACTTTGTTTTCTAAGCTCTGAGAACATATCCCCTCTCTCTCTCCCTAATCCTTCCTTGGCAGACACCAATGCTAGCAACCTGTGCACATTACCAGCTCAAACGGATCCTTTAGCATAGGAAAGGATATAACCCTCTAAGAGCTGATGACAGC
This sequence comes from Uromys caudimaculatus, assembly GCA_028551405.1. Classification (NCBI taxonomy): domain Eukaryota; kingdom Metazoa; phylum Chordata; class Mammalia; order Rodentia; family Muridae; genus Uromys; species Uromys caudimaculatus. Next base: position 94,418,946 of record CM052705.1, on the reverse strand, counting down.
CACTCCACTCTCAGGCTAAGTATAGGAGCTGTTCCACCATACTTAAGGTAAGCTGGGTGGGTGTACTGAAGCCATTTATGGAGGTCACCTGCTGACTCATTGCCCTCTCTCAGGTTCTGTGTCCAATTGCCATAAAGAGCAAACAGGTTCTCTTGCAACTTGGCAATCTACACCAGTGAGTTACAAAACTAACAGGGGACAGACAGAATGGAGACAGCTGAGCAAATACTACAGACTCACAAATAATAGCGTTATCATCGTGTGCAAGCACAGGAAGTACCTAACCTTAACTGGGGATGCTGACTGGGAACCTGGAGGAACACGTGCTCAGACCGGATAAGGCCACTGAGAATTCACGCCTTTCCCCCCAACTAAACATCATTCAAGGCAGCAGGCTGACCAAATAAATCTGATTTTCCCACAGACCTGACCCTACTCTGAAAATGTCAAGTTTACCCAGGAAGTCAAGATCCTGCTAGCATTTTCAAAACAGGTCAATTATTCATTGCTGGCTAATGAAAGAAGCTCTACTAACTGTGGACCTTTCCAAATCAAGGGGCTAAAATGAATTTCCACCCCTTACAAACAATATGCAAGAAATAGTAACATTAGTTAAACACGCCACAATAGAGAAAGCGCTTTCTCTCTGAATTTGGGAATTGTACACCAGACAGGTACATCTACTGGTCAACAATTGTCTAGTGTTAGTTGAGAGAAATACCAATACAAGGAGTCATAAAAATGATGTCCGATCTTAGCAAGTTTAAATCCATTTAAAGGGCCAGGCTGAAAACATCCGAGGGATATTTAGAGAAATAACTAGGAATGAGGAAAGAGCTAGTTGCAAAAGTCTCAGCAAAGAAGAGATGCATGTAAAATTGGGAAGGGTGCCAAGCTTGAGACAAAGAACAAGTAAAGGTCATTGGGAAGAAGGTAAAGGGACCAGAAAGCACAGAGGATGGCATTAACATAGAAATCTGCAAGGCAGATGAAAAGAAGCAGAACTCCATCTGCATAGCAGCTAGCCAGGAGTGTAACAGCATACACCACTCCATAAAAACAGTAAGTGAGGGGCTGGAAAGATGGCTCAGTGGTTAGGAGTGCTGGCCACTCTTCCAGAGGTCCTGAGTTCAATTCCCAGCAACTACATGGTGACTCACAACCCTCCGTAATGGGATCTAATGCCCTCTTTTGGTGTGCATGAAAACACCATACTCACATATGTTAAGTAAATAAATCTTGAAAATGTTAAAAAAAATAAGTGAGGGGGAAAAAAGATTGAACCTCTACTAAGCAGTGAGTGCTCCCCAGTCTTAGTCATCAGATAACCACTGTTTCCTGTGTGGAAAGCAGACGTTTCTTCCCCAAAAGAGAACTTTGAACAGAGATTCCTATTTTATAAGTAAAGGAAGTTCTAAATATTTTTTTTATTTATTTTTGATACTTTATTTACATTTCCAATGTTTCCCCTTTTCTGGGTCTCCTCTTTGGAAACCCCGTATCCCCTCCCCCTCCCCGCCTCTGTGAGGGAATTCCTCCTCCCACCTACCTGCCCACCCATTCCCATATTCCCACTTTGACATTCCCCTTTACTGGGGCCTCTAGCACCCTCAGGCCCAAAGTCCTCTCCTTTCTCCCTGATGGCCATCGAGGTGATTCTTCTGCCTCATATGTAGTCCAAACCATGGGTCAATAGATGTGTATTCTTTGGTTGGTGGTCCAAACTCCAGGACGACCAGGGGGAGGGTCAGGCCCATTGATGCTCTTGCTCCCTCCATGGGGCTACCAATTCCCTCCGCTCCTTCAGACCTTTCTCCAACCCCTCCATCTGGTACCTCACTCTCAGTCCAGCGGTTACTGTTAAGTGAAACTTGGGTATTCTGAACTTTAAATTGAGGCTGATGTAAACCTCAAACAGATATAGGAAAGGGATGTTTAAGGAAACACAGCCACTGTCTGTGTCTTAGGTTTGAGTGGAGGGAGACTGGTGTTGGTGAATATGGCTGGTAGGATTCAGGCGCATCCAGGGAAGAGATAATGGGCCAATAAGGGAGAAAGAAAACAAACAGAGCAATACAATACTATGAGTAAACGATAATATGAAGTAATATCAAGTAGTAACACAATATAAAAATAATTAAATGCCAAAAGGAAGCCTGATGCTGGGAAGTTAATTAAAAACGAAAACACATTTTAACAGTAATTATGTGGTTCGAAAGGACTAGACTTGATAATAGGTAAGATAAAAGGTAGGAAAATAAACCATTTTTTATTCTCTGGTTTCAAAACAGTAGACGTTAGGGTTCCTAATGCTGCAATGGACCACCCTAACCAAAGGGAAGTTGGGGAGGAAAGGGTTTATTTGGCTTACACTTCCATATCACTGTTCATCACTGAAGGACAGAAGTCTGGACAGGAACTGAAGCAGGGCAGGAACCTGGAGGCAAGAGCTGATGCAGAGGCCATGGAGGAGTGCTGCTTATTGACTTGCTCCTCACAGCTTGTTCAGCCTGCTCTCCTAGAGAACCCAGGACTACCAGTCCAAGGACAGCACTACCCACAATGGGTTGGGATCTCCCCAGTCAATTACTAATTAAGAAGATGCCTTACAGGCCTGCCTGCAGCCTGATTTTATGGAGGCATTTTCTCCCCCCCCCCTTTCTTCTTTAAACTTTGTATTGGTTCTTTAGGAATCATGCACCCCAATCTCACTCATCTACCCCTCTCCTGGTACCTGCCCTCCATCCTAGCAACCTCACCTCCCAACAGAGGGAAAAAAATTCATTGTGGAAGCTTTAGTGTGTCACAGTGTGTCCCACAGTACACCCTTTTGTCCACATTTCTTTACTTGCAAATGTTCGTCGCAATGAGTCATTGGTCTGGTTTGAGGCCTCTGGCTTCTGCTACTCTATCTATACTGGAACTCACTGGGACTCCTCTTGGATATCATGTTGTTGCCCTGTGTCATGGAGATCTGCAGGACCTGCCCCTTCATGCACTCCAGCAGTTCATTGGTAGGGTAGATGTTGGGGTGGGCGAATTCAAAGCCCTGGACCTGGGCCTGAGAGATGTCTAAGCTGGTTAGCCTGCCAGCTCTCCTGCACCCACACCACCCAGGTGAGCTCTCCTATCCTGCCCTGGCTGGTTCATCCAACGCTGTAGCCAGCAAAGAGCAAAGTCAGATCTCCAGCCCTCATGCCCTCTGTGGTTTATCCACACCCATGCCATCAGGGCCAGCTCGACTGTGCTACCCAGGTGAAGTGCAGGGCCCGCCTTCAGCTGATGAGGGACAGGGACAGCTCTCCCACTCTTATGACTCCAGTGCCAGCTCTTCCAACTGCCATAGGTACCAAGGGATGAGAGAGAGGAGGAGGACATTTCTCCCTCATCCACACCACTACACAGCAGGCAAAAGTAAGAGCCAGCTCTCTCACACTCTCACCCTCAGGCTGGCTCACCTGAAATCCCTTTCCAGGACCAGTTCTACTACTGTGCTGCCAGGCAAAGTTCAGGTTCCCTTCTCTCAGATGACTTTAACTTACATCAAATCGATATACAACTAGCCAGGACAGTGGAAGTCTGAGGAAATATTGTTAATGACAGAAATGAAGGTAAGAGCCAAGGAAGTAATAGAAATGACAACTTTATAGGAAGAAATTTTAAAATGGCAGGGTTTTTTTTTTCTAGCCCAGCTAGCTTGCAAATAATTGAGTCTGAGACCTATTGAGTTATTAAAAAGCTTTAAGCACAATAACTGAGCAGATATTTCTAACCATCCATGCTAATGAGCTACTTCTCAGCCACATGCCCGGAATTACTTGCGTTCAGTCTCCTTGGCTCGCTCTGCTGTAGCTGTCCTCATGCCCAACCTCATGCTCACATGCGACTTTCTTCTTCCTCTACCTGTCTCGTGGTCCTTCTCCTTCTCCTGGCTCTTCTCCCTGAGACCCCTGGCTGGGATTGGAAGTTCAGCCTTCCTATCTTCTCTCCTCTGCCCAGTCATTGGCTGTTCAGCTTTTTATTAACCAATCAGAGATGATTGAGAACCATTCTTTACACCACATTGATAACAGGAGATTCTTCAGGATTCATGACAGTGCCTGCATCCAGACTGTAACGAGGTCTCAGGGCACAGAAATCAGCATCTGAATTACACAGTGCATGAGACCCTCCTCTAACAGAATGTGGAGCTAAACATGGAAGGCAATGCCTATAGTCACAGCTTGGGAAGAAAACTGATATAAGTTCAAGGCCGGCCTATGCTACATAGTGAATTGCAGGGCACCTTGGGCTAGGGTGTGAAATCCTGTTTCAGGGAGAGTACAAACTAGGGAGATGACTTTGCTTTCTTTCAATTGGGGGTAAAGGGTTTATTCAGCTTACTGGTTACAGTCTATCATGAGAAGGGCCACGGCAGGAATGTGGAAGCCAAGACCCTGGAGGGGCACTGCTTACTGGCTTGCTCTCCATGCCCAGAACTGCCTACCCAGGAGTGGCATTACTCCCAGTGGCTGGGGACCTCTCACATCAGTCATTAATCGAGAAAATGCCCCCCCACAGACCCTTATGGGCCAATCTAAGAGGCATTTTCTCATCTGAAGTTCCCTCTTCCCAGATTATCATGCTTGTGTCAAGTTTAATATCTCTCTCTCTCTCTCTCTCTCTCTCTCTCTCTCTCTCTGTGTGTGTGTGTGTGTGTGTGTGTGTGTGTGTGTGTGGAGAGAGAGAGAGAGAGAGAGAGAGAGAGAGAGAGAGAGAGAGAGAGAACCAGATTGTTATTAAAGAAACTGCCGACATGACCACTCCATGATATGGTTAAGGTTTTTATTGTCTATATGAGCAGGAACACAGCCAGAGGCGTCTAGAAGAGTCCAGAACAGAAAGGAAAGCAAGTTGGGCAGGCTAAGCTAGGAAAGCAGGATAGAGGGAGAGAATCTCAGAGATAGCAAGAGATAGCATACCGGGAGACTAATAAGGGGGGGATGCCTGCAGGAAGAGTAGAGAATAGTGAGCTATAAGGAGGGCAAGTAGTTTCTGGGAGGGAAGGGCCAAGAGACCAATGGGGGAGCTTTGAAATGTATAACAAGTACTTGTGAGCAAAGACTGAGGGAGCCTGGAGGCTGGCATGGGCTTTTTTGCAGCTACAGGTCCATGTCAATGAAGAGCCAGATGTCATTTCTGCCAGAGGTAAGAGAATGATTCCTTCTGGCAGATGGAAAGCAATTTCACAAGTTTCTGAAGAATGCTAGCTTTTATCAAACTACCAGAAGTCCTCCTGTAGTCCAGCTTGAGCTCATTTCTGAATATTCGGACACCCTGAGATCTAATATTGAGAACCTTAGCTCTATCCTTCAGAAGCCAGGTTTTTAAAAATCAGCCACAGCAGCATGAACCTGGAATCCCATTCCTGTGGAAGAGCAGATCGGGACGTGAATCCTCGGGACATCCTACTCAAACCAGTCTAGGTTTAGCTAGATGAATCAACAAGGTCCATACTGAGACCCTGTCTCAAAAAAATAAGGTGGGGATCAATTGAGAATGAACCTGGACATTAACCTCCATCCTATACACCTTTATGCGCACAGACACACACAGACACATAGACACACACACACACACACACAGACACACACACACCGGGGGGGGGGGGGGGGGGAGTTGAGAAAGAACTATTTCTCATCTCCTCTGATACAAGTGTACAGCAGCTATTTTTTAACATCTTCCTAAAAATAAAGACTGCCAAAAAAGATAGAAAACAAGTGTTCAGAGAAGCCAAGACACCGAGACAGGGAGGACTTTCCCCTAAACCCCTGCTGAGTACTTTGCTTAGAACCAACTGTAGGACAGTGCTGGGAAATAAAAAAAGAGAACATTGCAATATTTCACTAAAGAAGAATGAGGATCGGTGTTTGAAGGGTTTGGGAGAGCCATTGGAACATTTACTGGGTGGCTAGTAGCTAAGGAAGCCTTAGTGAAAACGATCACAAGAGCTGAACTAATCTTCACTGGGATAAATTTCTTTCCTTTTGTTTTATTAGGGAAATGACAAGTGGCATTTTCTTGTACGGCAGGCCCTGTAAACATCAGGTATTGCTTTACCTACGCTTTTTTAAAGACTTAAGTACTTTTTAACTAAATATTTAAAATTTTCAAATCAGTTATTGCTTATTTCTCAGTGTTCAAGTAATGTCCAATTCAAATTCTCAAAATAATTACAAAGAAATACTTAGCTACCTTACAAGTTCTTTTTTTTAATTCTAAAACAAATTTTATTTGCAATCACTGTGAAAAATAAGTAATTAAACATCTAATTAAACTTACAATCTTATTGAAAAATAAAATATTTAGAAAACTTATCACCAATAAAATAAAAATAATTTTAGGCTGAAATCTACTAAATTTTGTCGCGATAAATTTACAAATCTCCAAATGAATGGAGAGCTATCCTTGTTTAACTGAGTAATTTTTTAAAATTTATTTGTTACCTTACAAGTTCTTAACCGTTTTATATCTGTTCCTTGATATTAATTCTGATTCAAACGCAAAAGTCCGGTAAATCCATTCTCTTGAATATCTAGCCCAACTCCTTCCGTCCTCAGCCACCTGTGGCTTCTACCCTTACTTTAAACTAAACTACATCTCCCAAGAGAATCGGCTGGAAAAAAAAAAAAAAATCTAGTGCGGTGTATTGTGGGAGTTGTAGTCCTGGATGAGGGATTCCCGCCTTCGAGCCCTTGCCGCACGCGCTGATTCAGACGCTACCAATTAGCTGGGGCCATGTCGGTGAGGCCGTGGTCCAACCGGGAAAGCTGGTATGAGAACTGTACACAATGATTGGCTAAAAGATGACATAGGGGGCGTGACTACATGTGGGGCGGGGCGATCACGGCCATTGGCCAAGAAGGCCGGAGCGGCAGGCGCGGATTGGCTGCGCTCTGGGCCAGGGAGGCCTGGGAAGGGGCGAAGAAGGAACCTGAGCAGGAAGAGCGGCTGCGAGGCGGCGGCGCAGAGGCAGCGGCTGAGTTGGTCGCGGCGACGGCGACGGTGAGGGCTCTCGTCTTTCGAGAGCAGGATGCAGGTCCGCGTCGGGCTCTCGTTGCTGCTCTGCGCGGTGCTCCTGGGCTCGGCGGCTGCGTCCTCGGGTCAGTATCGTGCCTCGGGCAGCAGGCCCCGAGCCACCGCCCCCCGACCGCGGTGGAGACAGGGCCACGGGACTCAGTGGGTCTCGGGCACACCTCGCCCTGACTGTCACTCGCTCCTGCCTTGGGTATCGGTTAGTCTGGGCCGAAGAGGGTGCTTAGGGAGCTGGACATAAGGAAGGGCTGGTCGCCCTGCCCACACCTCTCCCACGCAGCAAACTTTAGGTGACTTCAGATGAATTAGGAATTGACTGGTGGGGAGGGACTCCTGACGGCTGGCTTAGACCCTCCGGGATTTCTCTACCTTCACGTAGGTAATGTGTGCACAGGCTCTGGGACACGCTGGGGTTTGCAGTGACCTGGAGCTGTCACTTTTGTGCAGAGCAGGGTTCATCGGGACTAGGGTGTTGACAGTGGAGGGATTGCTCAACACCTGATCTGTTAGTCTGGTTTTTAAAAGAAAAACCTCTGATAGAATTATAGTCACTTGTCCCCCGTCCTGGGAAAATATGACCTCTGCCACAGTGTTTGAGTTTGTAGATAGTGATTTTATGAGTTTTGAGAAAGATTTGGTTCTTTCAAAATAGAAAATAATGTTGCCCTTTTCTGTACCTACAAAAAGTGATGTGCTTTTAAATTGATTTTTCGACTAGCTGACTTACATTACCTCTTTGCAAAGGATTTTCCTTTTTAATGTTTTGATCTGCCTATATCAGAAAAGTTACTGTCTTAGAAATGTTTCTTTTAAACGTACTTAGAATGTTTAAGCGTTAATAAACATTGACTACTGTAAGACTTTGAGATTTTAATCAGTTTCAGTTAGCAAGACAGCTGTTGGGTGGCTTTACACTTTCTTCTGGAACACTGCAAAATATAAATGTCAACTTTTTCTTTTTTTAGCAACAAATTTCCCCAGATGGTTATTTGAATCCCCAGATCCTATGTTCTAGTTGTAAATGAAAGCCATAATGTCATCCTACTTCTAAAATAAAAGAGTTAGACCAAAATCCTGTCTCCCGGGGTGTTTGGAGACACCCTTTCAAAAGTGCCAAGCATATGGTAGTCACTTCGCTGCCAGCATTATGCGTCAGGCCCATTCTGCTGGAAACGACAGTTCGTGGTCTTTAAAGACACATTCTTTAAAAGTTCTTTAAAGATGATACTTGACTCTTTCAGAAATTCTAGCAGGTATTGTTCAAAAGAAGTATGAAGTGGAGCTGCCCGTGCCTTGGGTACAGTTCCTCTTGGGAGTTTGCTAAGAACACCGTTTTAGATCTAGAATATATCACATACCCAGACATGAACGAGCTCTGTGATTCTTCACACCGAAGCTTGGAGACTCCAGGAATTAAGTAGCATACCATACAGCCCTCTGAAATTTCCATTTGCAGTGGTTAAAGAATGTTCAGGCATAACAATTTTTTTCTACATCTTCGGTCGACTGTGTTGCATGTACTTTGAGCTCTGGACAGCAGAGACAATCACCGGTTGAGAATTACTCTAAAGTACTCAGGTGTTACATCTTAGGGTTCTATTGATGTAAGTGGAGTACGGAGTTTAAGAAATGTCTGCTCAGATTTGTTACAGTGACAGCCATGCCAAAGCATTTCTCTGGTCCAGGCATAAACATAGCCCGAACTACAGTTATAAAAGTGCGTGATGTGAGAGAGCGAAGGCCGGTGGACACCGCCCACCCACAAGTTCCACATTGTCAGAGTCAACCAGCCTTGGGGGTTAAATGGTCCATACATGTGTGGACTCTCTATTTCCTAAACAATAGAATTGATTAGCATTTACCTTCTAAGCAGGGATGGAGGCTATCTGCAAATTGTGTTCTATTTTATATAAGGGACTTTGCAGCCCTTCGGTTTGGGTACCCCAGGGTTAGGACATGGTGGGTGCCCTGGACGCAGTTCTGTATATCACACAGTAGCTCTCTGCTTACAGAAGGTCAAATGTCATATTTGATAAAGAGCTGTACAAAGTGAAGGCGTGGGTTCGTCAGCTCTCCATGCCGTGCATTCAGTTGCTTATTTATATACAATTTTAACCTTATTTTTGAAATTCAGATTTAAAGCTTTGCTCTTAATAAAAAACATATTTTGTTGTAACTTTGCATTGAATATTTATTTTATCCAAGGCAGGTTGAACTTACAACCACATCACTGTTGGTAAATATCATCTAATATGCTGGCTTAGCAACATGTAAAAGCATGATACCTGTATTAAAATTGCTTTCTTTTTCTTGTAAATGAATAAATCGAGAGGCAGGTGGGCATGCGAGAGCATGTGTGCACATACACACAGAGGCACACACATATTTCTCCTAAATTTTCTCAAGATAACAGTGAAAGGGTGTTCATTTTTCTCACTTAGAAGCACAGGCCATGTTGGAGCTGGGAGTGTTCCCTATTGGTAGTGCTCACCGGGGCAGCCTGGGTTTGGTTCTAGAGACGGGGTGAGGAGAGACTGAGAGAGATCAGGAGAATGACTGTCACAGTCTTTACATTAGCTACACTGCCAGGTATTTGAGGCAAGTTGTATTAATACGTAAGTTCAGACAGCAGCTTCTGGTTTAGCAGGAATGTTTCATTTCCCTGTTTTACTTGTTCCTCGTAAATAACATCATTGTAAATCAGCAGACACATGTTCTTACTCCCTTCCGACAGACTAAGACAATAGAGGCCGAGCAAGCTTTCCATACTGAACCACATGTGTCCAAATAAGTATGTGAGAAAGCCAGGTCGTAGCTTTGCAAACGTCAGATTTGGGGTGACTCGGGATCGGGGATTTCCTAGGACCTGTCCATGTCAAGCAAAGCAGAAGGCAGGATGGCCATTGTTTTCACTGACCTCACTGCTCCTTATGTTTGGAGCTGGACTAGCCTGTTTAATAGGTGTGACACATAGCAAAATGAATTTGTAACAACCACCTTTCCTTGAGAGAATTTCCATGGTCACGTGCAGTTCTCTAAGCTAGTTTATCAAAAATAAAAATGGGTCTTTTTCAAGGAAAGGTGTACAGTTAGTTAAAGCGTTTTAGATGTAATACTGATGAGTAAGGAATTTGGAACTCTTTAATGAATCTTTTTGCATTTTTTTTTCTTCTTGCTTTGTATCTATAGTTGATAAAAAAAATATATAATGCCTTATTTAGGTGTTACATTGTGCCTTCAATTTATACACAATTGCAGTGTCTTTTCTTTTACTTGAAACCTACATTCAGAAATAGTTAAAGTCACTTACCAGCAGGTTTTTTAAAAAGTGATATCTGAATATCAGCTGGAAAGAGAGCATAACTTCTCCTTAAAGCTACTGCTTAGAGTAGGTTTTCCAGTTTAGTAACTGAGAAAGAATCCTTTTGTTGACCAAGTCATCTTAGTCTGTGTTCCTAGTGTGTGAAAGGGAGCATGATGCAATGCATATGAAACCACCCTGTTGTCACAGGTCCTTGTCACAGGTCCTTTCTCCTGCAGTTCAGCAGCACGCTTGCTCCTCCAGCGCTCACGGACTCCTGTGCTTCACTGTGTATCTGTTATATTTACATATAGGGGTCAGTATGTTACTTACTTGCCAGCTGTCTGTGTGAACTGACTTAGTGATTTGCACATAGTGTTGGTCGAAAAGCCCAGTATATGGGGATATGTCATACATGAATTTGCACTGTTGTGCGTGCTCTTTATATGCTGAGTGTTTCGTGTCTGTGGTGAACAAATTACATTTGTACATACAGCATTGATGCAAAATAGGGATGGCTATCCATCCCTTAGCATTGATTTACTGAGGATAGTATTTTAACCGTTTAGATCTTCAGAAGGTTACTAGGTAGGATAGTAGTTAACTCATGGGCCACTACCAAAATGTCATGGGCACTGTGGATGAGTTACTACCCAGCCACCGTCATCTCCAACCTGCAAAAGTATAACATTGTGAAGGTCCTCCTGAAGCAAGTCAGTCTAAATAGTAGCTGTATTCTACTTTTTGTTTTTTTAAATTGGAAGCACATATGTGACAAAACATCACTGGGAGACTAATTTTTCACAGATATACAAAACAAGAACTGCAGTTAAGTGTATAGAGCTTAGTCCCTTATCACCATCCAAAACAAAAATAATACCACATTTTCCAGTAAAAAGTAGTTTTATAGAATGTCCTGGTAAATTTCTCACAGTTTAAGGACAAGGGACTAAGTGCCCATGCAGGATGAAATCAGAGCATTTTAAGAAAAAGAAGAAGGAAACCGAAGATCATGTGATTATTTTGTTGTTATCCATTGGCAGTGACTACAAAAGTCAAATGCTTGCACCTGGCTTGAGTTGTTGCCTGTTTCTATAGAGAGCAGGAAAATGGGCATCAGCCACTAAGACTAGTGAAAACAGCCAAAAACATGGGAAGGGTAGTAGAAAACTGTTTCCTGAGAAAACTGAGCTACCTGTGTGCATTCAGAAGCAAGCTGTGAATAATGGCTGGGACTTTTGTTTTGTTTTGTTTTGTTTTGAAGCAGGGTTTCCCTGTGTAGCCCTGGCTGTCCTGAAATTCACTCTGTAGTTCCAGGCTGGCCTCGAACTCAGAGGTCTACCTGCCTCTGCCTCCCAAGTGCTGGGATTAAAGGCATATGCACCACCCCCACCCCCACCACCTACTTGATTTTTTTTTTTCATAAGCTATTGATTTCTTTTTTTCTAAGGTTTATAATTATTCTCTGTGTATGAGAGTTAGGTTTGCATGTATGTGGAGCATGTGCATTCCTGGTGCCCATGGAGGCCAGAAAAGGGTGTCAGATTCCCATGGACTAAAGTCACAGACTGTGAACTACTAGGTGGTGCTGGGAACCAAACCTGAGTCCTCTACAAGGGCAGCCCATGCTCTTACCCACTGAATTACGCACATACACACACACACACACACACACACACACACACCCCACAGGGACTGAAGAGGTGACTCAGCAATTAACAGTGCTTGCTGTTCTTCAAAGGACCTGAGTTCAATGCCAAGCACCCTTGTCAGACAGCCCATAGCTGTGTAAGCCACAGTCCTCGTCTGGCCTCCACGGGCACTCCTATACACATGGCATATACTAACACAGACACAAAGAAACTATTGAGTTAATAAATAACTCTCATACAAGTAACACATGATAGCTCAGGGCTACATTTGACCTATATCTGGTTATCCCTTTAGCAAAGTAGAATACAAATTTAAACGTATTTGTCTAAATCTATTTGTTAAGCCTGCTGAAGAATAGCAATTATTATTTGTTCTCATCCTATTGTATTAGTGAAACGACAAAATCCCGAAATAGCCTATGGTAACCCAAGAGCCTCAGCAGAGAAACAGAAGAGCTGAAAACCTGAAATGTGACGAGAACACTTCATTTTGTAAACTGAATCCGGATGGGGCTGGTTTAGGGGAGTATGAGGAGGAGGGAGCACCCGGTTTTCCTATGTAGGAAAAGAAGGGGGACATTTTCCCCTTAATGTCTTATGAGGTTATTGGATATAATCAATTTTTTAATTCTAGGTTCATTTATTATACAGTAACTGGTTCTTACCTGATGTGTATTTGTTCTTCCTTCAAGTTTTTTACATGTAATTCCTGAAATACCTGGACTCCTAAGTGGGGACACATGGTGTCTTTTGTGTGCTTTCTTAACATTTATAGTTCCCAACAAAAAAAAGATAATTTATCTTAAAATTTCTTTGCAGATGACAAAACTAACCAGGATGAATCCTTAGATCCCAAGGTAAGTACTAAGATTTGCACTGAACAAATTAAAGCAGAAGTTATGTGCCTTAGAAAGGATATACTAATTTTGAGTAATAGAATTCAATAAAAAAGATAACATGATACCAGTATTCTAGCTCTTTTGCCTTAAAAAAAAAAAAAATCACTGACCTATATAAGAGCAAGTCAGCATTTCCCTAAGGCATGAGTGCTGGCTGTCCAGGTCAGTTTCAACTTAAATTTGAGTGTGCTGTGCGGGTGGTGGACACTCACACAAGAGAGCTTTAAGACAGCATGCTCAGTGCCTAAAAGAAGACTGAATTGATTTTCTCGCCCCCCCCCCTCAAGTGTGTACCACCTTGCCCACTTTTTTTTTTATTTATTTATTTATTTTTTTAATTTTTGAGACAAGCTCTCACTATGCAGTCTTCTTGGCTGGCCTAGAACTCACTGTGTAGACCAGGTTGGCCTTGAACTTACAGAGATTCATGCGGCTGCCTCCCAAATATTAGGATTAAGAGTAAGCATCACCATGCTCAGTTTTAAAGTTTCTAGTCTCTTTTAATTTTGAAGACCTAATTTTTGTGTCATTTGTTTCAACTTATGTAATGTTGTTTTTAATCAAATAAGGAAATTGCATCCTCACGGGCTGCACTAGTATAGCTGATTCTCATATCCAAGGAGACCTGCTAGTTACGAACACTGATCTCTAGATTAGATGGAATAGAGATAAGAAGTCCCAATACAGAATTACCAAGGGCAAGTGTAAGGTAGGATGAGTACGTGTAAAGGAGGGACATAATCCAGACTTGGAGGATTACAGGAGGTTTATGGGAAGGTGATATCTGAGTTGAAATGGAGAGCTAGTCAGGTGGTGATAAGTGCGTCAGAGTCTATAGTCAGGAGTGGTCAGAGCACTGTTGTCAAAGCAGTGGTCAGATTGGATGGAGGGAGCCTTGCTACAGCTGATGAGTAACAAGTGTTTTTTTATATTCTCAGAGTTCTTTGCCCACAGATGAGTCAGTGAAGGACCACACCACCACAAGCAAAGTAGTTGCTGGTCAGATATTTGTTGATTCTGAGGAATCAGAGGTGGAATCCCTTCTTCAGGATGAGGAGGACAGCTCCAAGACCCATGAGGAAGTCAGTGTCACGGAAGAGATCAGCTTTTTAGAGGCTCCGAATCCAAGCAGCTCAACCTACGAAGAACTAAAGAGAGTGCGGAAGCCAGGTAACCTGATGCACTGCTTGATTTCTCCTCATGTAGCAAAGAGACAATTGAAACTTTAAAACGAGGGGGTGTGGGCAAATGCTAGTGAAGGCTGGCCTTGCTGATTATTAACCACATAGAAAGTGCAGAGTGTAGTTTTACAGGATTTTCAAGGTTTTAGTAAATCAGATATTCACTGTGAAGATTTAGTGTTACATGATCTGAATTCATAGATAAAATTGCATTTATTTTTTATTAATAGCCTGGCTTTTTGCATACTAGCATGTAAATTCCTTTGAGAAAAAAATTAAAATAATATGTCAAGGTGGGACAAAAGGACAAAAACACAGACTTGCAGTGTGGTTGCGAAGTTACCTTAGGAGTTTGCCATCCTCTCACCCTCCTGTGACTTCTCAGTCCTCCGTAGATAGTTTGATTTAGGTCTTAACCTTCTCCCGCTGAAACGTGCCGGCACATCCTCTTCTAGCTTGTGCCTGCTTCACAGCTTCACAGAAAGCTGCTCACTCTTACCCGCAGTGTGTTAAATGTCCTTTTAAATTCGGTGACATATCCACTCTGCCTTTGCCTACCATTTGGCCATTTAGTCTATTACTTCCTGGATGAGCAGGGCGGCACTTACTACATCACCACCCACCGTCAGGGATCGAGTCCAGTTACAGTTATGCCATACTTATCAATAGAAAAACCATTTCTTAAAAGTAAAGATTCTTTAATCCATCAACTAAAAAGCTCTAAAATGCTTAAGAGCATCCTGGAGAGTCTTCTGACAGGCTCCCCACCAGGTATGTGTGTACAGTGTGAAGTTCTTTGCTCTAGTTTGTGAGCACTGATAAGAATATAGAGAGAAGAAACAAATGCAAGTAATTTTCTTCCACTCACCAGTTGGTGAGTATTTTCCCACACAGCAAGCAAGCAGTTCTGCAGTGGATTTCACACTTCATGCTGCCTGGTGTCCTCTTATTTACCTCGGTTCCATCACACTACCTGGAGATAGCATCAGATCCCCCAGGTCAAGTGCTCAGTCCCACAGGACTGCCACTTGCCCAATTCACATGCCAGTTACAAGTCTCAGTTGCCTGTGCTTCTGACAGTCTGTGTAAGCCAAATTTCCCACAACATCATCCTTGGGTTCAATTAATTTGTTAGAGCAGCTCCCAAAAGTCAGGAATAAACTTGTGTTTACTCATCTGTTGTAAAGTATGTTACGGAAGACAGAGGTGAACAAGGAGACAGGAAATGTGTAGACTGAGGTAGAGGGGAAGCAGATCTTCCACAGCCCTCTGGGTCCACAACCCTCTAGGAACCCCCATCCTCTGAGCTGTTGAGACCCTCTTGGAACTCAGTCCTTTGGGATTTGTGTGGAAGCTTCATTGTGTAAGCATCACGGATGTGTCACCTGAAGGCTCTGCTCCTCTGATGCAGTGGAGGGTCACTTCCATAGCTTCAACCCTTAACCTTTAACGTGTTTAATGGCATATCTGTCACAAGCATGTTTATAGCGGAGATTTATCAAGTCATCTCTCTTTTTCTTAGGCCAGTGAAAGGACACAACAAATTGGGATTTCTGATTTTTTGTCTCCGGGGTGTATTTACTAGGGATTTGAAACAGTGTTTTAACTGTGTCTTACATCTGTGGGTGGTTATATCAACAACTTTATAAATATTTACATTTGCTGTTCAGCTTGTTTTAATTTTCAGTAATGATTTGGATTTATTTTTAATTTATTCATAATGCATGAAATATTATACACTTAAGCATATGTAATGTGTAATATATATTGCAAGGGATTGCATGGCTTTGTGTGTTCCATTCAACTACATTAGAATGAGATTCTATGACAGTCCCTTCTAAATCACTCCTAAATTACAGCTTCTAGTTCATGTTGCTGTTGTATTCATCTTCCTAAAATTCACATTTGACCCCATTGCTTCCTCATTTACAGCTGCTCACTCCCATCTGCCTTCTGCAGTAAAGCACACACTTCACACTTCTTAGCCTGATTCACAGAGTCTGGCATGGCAGCAGCTCGTCTGTAATCTCGCCTCCTGCAGCCCTCCCTGGAACCTCCTTTCTCAGAAAGTTCCCCCAGTGTGCTGTGTGGTGTGAGTCACGGGCCTTCCACAGGTTATCCTTATGATTAAATGCCCTGCCCACCCCTGGACAGACCTGACTACAAATGTCTGCTCTTCTTTCAACTGCCCTTTGTGCAGAGCTCATGCACCATGCAGGGTAAGAGCCTCCTGGCTCAGACCTTCACTCTTTCCTCTAAAGTCAGTCCCTGGCAGCAGGCAGGCAGGCAACAGGCAGACAGAGCCAACTTTCTGCTCAGCCTTGCAGGTGTCTGTCATCTTCAGAATCCAAACCTGTCACCTTTATTGTTAAGACCTTAGCTCCTTCCTGGTTCCTCCTCTGCTGCTCCCCATCTCCCACATGACCCCAGCCACACTTGCCTTCTTACTAACTCGTGAATGGTTCAGACTGTGTTAGCAAGACCACAGCCCAAGGTTAGCAATTCACCAGGAAGACTCTAAGGACTTACCACATAGTTGTATTCATAGCTATTCTTTAATAGACTAATTTTATATGTACACATGCATGCACACATACACACACCACTCATAAACACTGTGGAATGCCCTTGCCTCTCTCCCAGTTAATTAATTTTAATTTTAAAATGCAAAGGAAGAAGTGCATAAAGTCAAGTCTAGGGGAGCTTCCAGTGGTCTTCCAAGGATATCCCACCAGATGCACTTAACGCTCCAGCCGTAAGTTATAGTAACACATATCAAACAGTAGAGTCCCATTACTGTAGGCTAGAGCTGACAAAGTACCTCAAGTTTTATTGGGAGCTGGGCAGGGTGGCATCTGTGTACCTGACACATACCAAAATTACCCACACGCAGCAGGAATGCAAGTGTTCAGCATGAACCGTACTATTTGTATAACTTGAGGGAGCCACTCTGAAGAGGCAGGCTGGTGAGAGCGCATCAAAAATCAATAATTTCACACGTGCCAGCTAAGGACAACCCTTGTGAGCAGGATAACCCTTTTCAAGGATAGAATTTAGGCGTGCTATGTTGGTTCCTCGCAGCACGGTCTCTACCTCTGTGGTCATTGGCCCAAGGCATCTGTAGAGCCGAGATGTATCAGTAAGGCCTGGGAATATGAGGCCAGTCTGCTGCTTTGTCCTCTAGGAGTTCTGTTCTTAGTGAAGTACAGCAAATCCTATTAACTGTAATAGAGCTGTTAGAAACCAGGTGGCTTCCTCCTTAAGTTAATTTTAACTTCCTCCTTAAGTTTCTATGTTAACATTTTTTTCCTGTTTACCTGGCTCAAAGCATCAACTGACACACAGTGTTACTGGGTCTAGTATGTTGAAGTAGACCTAATGGCCTTCCAGAGTGAAGTAGAGTTATGAGAGGTTCCATCCCACGTGGTACACATGATAACCCTGGAAACAAGGAGCTGACAGCTGTTGGATACACATTAAGTGATACAATATGGCCTTCAACCACAGTGGCTTGTCTTAGCCTTCCTAATCTGATCCTTGGTTTCAGAGGACTTCCTAGCAGGTTTCATGTGGTGCTGCCCATAACTTGGTCCATCTCCCCGTGAGTCTGTGAAGGATCTGCAGGATTTCTGTGTGGATACTGAAAGCGTGGGCCATCTACTGTCCTCCCTAGCTCCCCTGTCCTTAGGATGCAGTACAGCGCCCTAGGCCCCTGTCCTTAGGACGCAGTGCAGCGCCCTAGCCAGTCTCCAATGTCCTCCCTAGCCCCCTGTCCTTAGGACGCAGTGCAGCGCCCTAGCCAGTCTCCGAAGGCTGTGAACGCCCTCTGCTCATTCCTGCCTCCTCCGTGGCAGGGGTTTCAGCTTATTTTGCTCAGTTGCTAAAAAATCAATAATTCCATTCAGAGTTCATAAATACACATTTTTCAGCCATTCCTAGTTTATCTATATCATTTGTCTAGAGGGATTATATGGAAGAGGTGCAGTACAGTGTCACAGAAAAGTGTTTTTGTGTAACTTTATTTGTGCACAGAAACTGGACACAACAAAATCCTGACTTTTCAAATGCTTTGAAGATAAATTCATAAGTTCTCTTATACTTTCACCCCGCTCATTCTCACTTACCAGTCAGTTCAAGGGGAGGTTATGATGGCTTAGACTTCCCTGAGCCATGCGGAACAGGAAGTGGGTGAAGGAAGCCAAGCCAGGTCATCAGTCTGTTGCTGTGCACTGCAGCTGATGGAGAAAGAAGCACAAGGCCAGCAGCAGTGAGACCTGCCCAGCAGGAATCAGGCTGTCCTGCCTACAGTGAGCAGAGGATCATGGTCTCTGCACTGTGCCTTTGCCAGACTTGCCAGTGTCACAGTGCTGTCTGTATCAGACATGGACAGCCAATCAGCAGCTGGATTTCAGGGCGTCCCAGCACAGAAGGAGCCCATCCCTGGGGGCATATGGATGTGGCCATTTAGGCCAGTTAACATCCGAAATCCGGACTTTTTCACAGCTTTAGGGCCCCTAAGCAGTGTCCTAAATGTGTGAGGCTGTGGGAGCCTCGGTGCTGTCCATTGAGCTCATCCCTGCGTCAGAAGGGGCACAGTTCCCAGTGGGACTGAAAGCCTATCCTAGACAGTGTTGGCTTTTGGCTCAGAATCAAGGCCAGGCAATTCAAGTCTGTATACTCAGGGCTCTAAAGAAAGCCAGATGTTAGCAACAAGAGAAGCAAGGAGCTTCAGGGCCAGGGAGTTGAGTAAGCCAGGCTTTGCTAAGTCCTTTCTGTCTGGTCAGTCTTTAGTCTTAACTGACCTACTCAGAGTACATTCTAGTTGGAAAATCATCTGCCTT
>CM052705.1:94307771-94399898 GCA_028551405.1 Uromys caudimaculatus | reverse complement strand
CGGGAGGAAAAAGAAGGGAAGGAAGGAAGGAGAGAGTCAGACTTCAGCTTTCACCAGAGTGAATTAGCAACCAAAGCCTGTCTTTAAACTGTAAGCACCCCGTCTCTAGACCACCCCTTTTTCTTCTTGGTTCCCCTTAAGCAGACCAATCCACATCTTCCAGAATGGAAAAGATCAGCTGCTGAGATTTATTATGTTTCCAGTTCTCCACGCTTAAATTCCAGCCTGTGCTACTGGAAAAGCCAAGGAAGTTGTGCCTCAGTAACATAATCTTCCTTCAGGTTCTCTTGACCAGGTGCTACCTCTTACAAAACCATATGTACTTAGTATTTTGTGTGAATTTTTACCACATATCCAAGATGTACTAACCACACAGTGTAAATCCACTAAACCTAACCCCCCCTTCCACTTTTACCCTCACTGCTGTTTGCTCAGACCCTGAGTCCTAAATTCAACATTTGCTGTGTTGCCTCAGAGCAGCCAGAGATGAACCAGCTGGTGTGAGTAAAGCAGGGCAGGCCGCTGCAGCCATGGTGGCAGCCAGGCTGAAGGTGGCCTCTACCCCTGTGGCCTCTGGCCTGTCGGCCATTTTTCTTCAGCCCTGAGACCTGATCTAATCATTAATCCTACCCCTCACCCTTGTGCACACATGTATACACTCTTAGAGGAGAGAGAGTCGAGTTGACATCTTTAGTCTCGTCTGGAGAATGTTAGGGCTTCATCAGAGGACAGATAAAAACTAAAACTGACCAAATCAACTGGACTACTATCATTTTCCCATTCCATAGACAGGCGAACCAAGAGCAGCTGGGGCCCCACGCCCACTCTCCTAGAGTTAAGCCCCTTATTTTCAGCTCCCACAGGTGGTAACTTTCTCAAGCACACAGAACCTCAGCTGCTACCGCTTATGGCTCTGTAACCCACCTGTGCACCAGGCTTATCATGCCTTGCCCCTTTCTCTCTTCTTCCCTAGCAGTGCCTCCAGTGCGTCCTGCTCATTCTAGTAAATCCCACTTGCAAGGTCATCAAGGTACCCAAGGCTATCCCAAGGTTTGGTGAGGCCTGGTTATTTGCTAGAAGGAATCACAGCACCTGACCATGACTGTACAACAGAAGGATTCAGAGCAAAATCAGTGAAGGAAAGGTACCATGTGGCAATAGAGGAAACAAGACACAAGCTCCTAAGGTCCTCTCCCAGGAGTGTCAACATCACTCGGCAGTTAAGAGCAGATACTGCACTCACAGGCAACCTAAGTTCAGGTCCCAGCACCTTTGTCAGGCAGCTTACAACTGCCTGTAACTCCAGCTTTCTAATAGTCTCAGTACACTGCACTCATGCACGTCACACACACACACACACACACACACACACACACACAGACACACAGAGAGAGAGAGAGAGAGAGAGAGAGAGAGAGAGAGAGAGAAAGAGATAATATATAAGCAAAAATTTTAATTTACTTATAGTTTTGGCCAAAACTGAGAAATTCTCAATCTGTCAATACCTAAACAATGTTACAAGTTATAGAAAAGGCAGGAAAAAAATGCAACCAGTGTACATATGTAAATTTAGTTAATGTGTCTCAATTATTTGAATGGAAAGATACGTCTTAGCTCCTGGTTTGAGGGACCCAGTCATTTATACTGCATATGAGGGACCTAGTCATTTATACTGCATATGAAAGACCCAGTCATTTATGCTGCATACAGTATTTGCTGTGGGGAGTTGGAGCTGAAAAACACTTTTGCCTAAATTTTCAAAGCCTCATTTCCATATAGGAGTCACTTGACACCGCAAAGCCCCCATACACAGAGCACCTCGGGATGACTTGTGAGATGCTGCCCACAGGGAAGCTCATGGGTGTCTGGTGTTTTGACTAGGAACTATCCATTTATTCATCCTGGCCTAGCATATACCAAAACTATAGCCGCCCAGGGGGAAAACCACATTATACAAGCGAGTGAGTCCCCCGCATTCGGGGGAACGGGGGACTTTTTTTTCCTGTTTGCAAATGAAAAGCTCAAAATTTCTATAAAGCCTCCTTAACTCTGGAGAAAAGGAGTTTCAAGCAATAGGCAAAGATGATTATTTTCTTCACATTTGCATACTGTCCAGTTGTCTTGATTATGTCATATAAAAACATATTTTCCTTACAGTAAAATAAAAAAAAAATACAAAGAATAATAACTCAATAGACTAATCAACATCTTGATCTTCAGCTGGCACAAACAGGTTCAGAGAAAGCAAGCTGCTGGGTGATACCAAAAGTTTCTGCTCCTTGGTTGCTCTGGGGATACCAGGAAAGGAACCTTCGTCTAGTGGAGGTTAAGTCATAGGCAGTGGCCTCCAGCAGGCCCCAACTTTGATGGAAAGGTCTGCATTGCTGTTGACTCAAAATATTACTCTCCCGGCAGGGAGTGAGGAGATTTATTCTGAGCCAGGTATGAGTGACCAGGGCCTGGAAGCATTGATTGTCCCAGTGTGTAAGCAGCTACATGAAGTTTATAGTCACAGAAAAAGAGAAAACTGAAAATCTATGGCTTGCTTGTTTAAAAAAAAAAAAAAAAAATGCATTGATGGGGACGTCAGGCTAGAAGAGTTAGAACAAAATGAGGAATATGTTATAGGTTCAGATGCTCTCTGACGACATTTGTAGCTTTTGAGTTGGTAGAGGCTAATGGTCTGCTGTGCTTACGCATGCCAAAGGTCTTATCTAACAGTTGGAAGGGTGTTCTGTCAGACACAAGTGAGTGGATGATAAAGGTCTAGGTAGGGACGAAGGTTAACCCAGGATAGCCTGACATTGGACCTGGAATGTTCTAGCTCGCCACAGTCATAGAATTACTTTATTCTCAAATCAAGGCATTGACTTTTATTATTCATATACTTGGTAGAAAAGGGAATGTGGTAAATAGTTCAGAGCACTAGTTCTCAGCCTTCCTAATGCTGCGACCCTTTAACACAGTTCCTCATGTTGTGGTGACCCCCAACCATAACATTATTTTCATTGCTACTAACTAATTTTGCTACCATTATGAATCGTAATAGAAATATCCGATATGCTACCCCTGTAAAAGTGCCATTCGAGCCCCAAAGGGGTCACAGCTACAGGTTGAGAACCACTTGGTTAGAACCATATGAAAAATCTGGGTAAGTACATGCAGATCAGACGTGGCAGCTGAGCTTGTGTGATTCCCTTTCCTCACACAGCCCTGGGCACACTTGAGCCACTGTCATAGCAAGAGCAGCAGCTCCTGCAGAAGGCGTACTTGCATCCCTTTCAGCTGTAGGATACGTGGCATCTACCTGCTGCAACCATTTGGAACATTTTGTCTGGCGTAGCTTACTGAAAGTAATTTTACAATTAGTATCTTAGGATGTGTCCTTTATTTAAACTGGAAAGAAAGGAGTGATGCTTTCTAGCCCTCTAGAGAAAGGGTGTTAGCAATAATAGCAGCTGTCAGTTCTTGAACTTATTTCCTGACATGACTTGGGCCACATAAATAGTCTAGCCAGAGCTACCTGTGGGGAAAAATCTAATAAAACACTCAGTACATATGATAAATACCCTAATAAAATGTGCATCACGGATGATTATTTTTGCCTGGGGAAGCATTATTCCAGTAGATAATTGAAATTGATATACTCAATTCAGAAAAAGGGAAGAGAGATGATTCCCTTGTATCTGCCTTGGTTTTTGTTCACCCCCTACACAAGAGTTTGGGGGGCTCTTTGGTTGCACTTTTTTTTTTTTTTTTCTGATAGGTTGCACTTGTTTTGCTTCACTTTGCTTTGCTTTTGATCCTCTGCAGCCCAGGCTAGCCTCTACCTCATGACAGGCTTTATACTGTTTCCCAGTAAACTTTGAACGCCATGCTGCTTTATCTTAAGAACTCAAAGTCTAAGCTAGATGCTTGAGAGTAGTCAGCCAGGCTCATTAAATGGACTTGACCTCAGGTCATCGCCAATCAAATCAGCCCTGACTGTCCTTTGGCTCCCATTACAAATGGTGCAGTGTGGCTCTTTGCATTCAGAGTTTGATAGCTGAAGTTTAGTAAATTACAGAGGTGTTCATATTTAGACTTTTGTTTTCTTTTCCAGTCTTAACTGCCATTGAAGGTACGGCGCACGGGGAGCCCTGCCACTTCCCCTTCCTTTTCCTGGATAAGGAATATGATGAGTGCACCTCAGACGGGAGGGAAGATGGCAGACTGTGGTGTGCCACAACCTATGACTACAAGACAGATGAGAAGTGGGGCTTCTGCGAAAGTGCGTATTGTTCAAGTGGGGGCACGCCCTGCTGCTTTAGTCTAGAGAGCATTTGGAAGGCATTTCTAGCTGTCCTCTCCCACATGAACCAGTGTTATTGACAAGGTCACAGCCTTAAAGCAGGACTTAACGACTGGGAGCATGTGATGCATTTACCTCAGGCTGTCACTCAGCCGTTCACACTTATGTCTCATTGATTCACAGGTAGTTCTATAAACCCCTGAGGCCTGCTGTTGAACTAATAAATACAAAAACATTTTGTCAATAATGGAAGCTGATTGCGAGGGTGAAGGTTAATAGTAATTAGAAGAAAACCAAAAACTACCTTAATTTAGACACTTAGAGTGAAATATGCTATGCTTATGTAACATTTGACATATGTAGTATATTTAACCACACTGTAAATGCTGCCCTCTGCTGAAAAGCTGTGTTTAGGGGGACGTAACAGTGCAATAATAGATACCATTTCTAGTATCACAACTATAGACTCCTGAGCATCTCTAGAAGACAGCATCAAATGTAGGCCATCTCCAGATGCAGGCCAGCATGACTAGTTTAATGTCTCAGGTTTTCTTTATTACAAAAAGAATTACTTCTATACATAAATAAATAGTGATCCTACTGTCTTATGATGAGTTCTGTATTGTTTAAAATCTTACATTTAAGTAACAAAATAGTGTTTTAAAGATTCATACCAGTTCTGCAGTTTCTACAGCGCTACATTAATGAGTATGAAAAGGTAGTGAGCTGGGCTTGAGCCATAGCTGGATTGACAGAGTGCTTGCCATGCATGCACAGAGCCCTGACACAGCCCGTAATCATAGCACTCTGAGCACAGGAGCAAAAGGTCAGCAACATCCTGGGTCACATAGGGAATTTGAAGCCAGGCTGGACTACACGAAACCGTATTTCAAAAACAAAAAAAAAGAGAGAAAGAAAATTAATATATTTGAACATGGCACACTAAATTAGATCCATGTTTAATAAAAGTCAGGTTTTAAGATTTTAATTGTATATTTAAATACTTTTCTAAATGTACAACATGTGACCTTTGAATATTATGGTAGTTTTCTGTTTATTCTTCTCCATTAGTTTTTTTGTCACTACTTTAGCTGAATTTAGCATTTAATCTGGAAATTTTAGTTGAACTGTACTTTAAAAAGTCACCATTATTAACACAGAAATATCCTCAAAAGCAGCCTGATCTTGCTTTCTCAAAAAGAAAGTGACTTTGGTGAACTTTGTGGTTTTTAGAAGTCTTTTGTCAGTACAGGGCACATGTCAACTGTTTTTAGAGTCAAGTTTGGAAGTAGTGAAAGACCCTTCTCTCTGTGTATTCCTGGGCGTCACAGTAGGTGAGCATGGTGCAGATGACTAAAATTCATCAATGCCTGTGTCATTTCATTGTCAGCTGAAGAAGACGCTGCCAGAAGACGACAGATGCAGGAGGCGGAAATGATCTATCAGACCGGGATGAAGATACTGAATGGAAGCAATAGGAAGAGCCAAAAGAGAGAGTAGGTCCCCATCCAGCACCGCTCCTCAGACAGGCCTCGGTCGCCGCGGTCACTGTGTCAGAGGCACCTACATGTGTTAGTGCTGCCGCAAGGCACCTTCAAGTGTTTTGGCAAACTTTAACTCATTAGGATGAAAAGATTATACAAATTGACCATAAGGCTGATCAATGAGAAAAATGGCAATAGTGGATTAAAGTTGTAGTCAGTTCTAAGACCTAAGAATAAATACGCTATTCAGATTCAAAAATAACATAAACAAAAAGAATTGTCACCAAATATGTTGATTTTTGGTTTTGCTTTGAAATTTTCACCTAGAATGTAACACTCCAAAAGAATTCTAATATTTTATGTCTGTTTGATTTCTGCTGGTTTTCTTAGTCTATATAGAATTAGAAAATTCTAAATTATTGAAATACTTACCTGACGTGATTATAATTTTCTACTGTAAATCTTGTTAACCTGCTCCTTGGATTTGTCATTCATTGTTAGTGTAATTAGACCACTTTAAAATATTAGACATAGGGGAAACTGGCCCCTTAACTAAATCAAACTATCCAGCATGTTTTCTACGTATATAAATAACTCAAGATAGTAGGAATAATGTGTGGAAATTTATTATTATAAAATAAGAAAATTATGCTTCATTTAGTAATAACAAATCATTTAATGGCTGTTATAAAAACACTGCTAACTCTCTGTTTGATTGCTTCTATTTACAGAGCTTATCGGTACCTTCAAAAGGCAGCAGGCATGAACCACACCAAAGCCCTGGAGAGAGTGTCCTATGCTCTCTTGTTTGGTGATTACCTCACACAGAATATCCAGGCAGCTAAAGAGATGTTTGAGAAACTGACTGAGGAAGGTTCTCCCAAAGGACAAACTGTAAGTGTGGCTTTGGTGGAGAATCTCTGTACATGGCACTTTGTTGTTGTTGAGTGTGAGTTTGGGATTGGTTTGGGGTTGGGGGCATTGTTTATGTGTATGGATGTTTTGCCTGCCTGTGTGTCTATGCACCACTTGTGTGCTTGGTACTCGAGACCAGAAGAGAGTGTCCTGTCCCTTGGAACCAGAGTTATAGATGATTGTGAGCTACCATGTGGGTGTGGGAATCAAACCAAGGTCTTCTGGAAGAGCAGCCAGTGTCTTAACTACAGAGCCATCTCTCCAGCCCCTGCCCCTTTGTAATGTTTTTAACATGTATTTTAATAAAGTGTGAATGTATATGAGTCTGTGTGCATGTGAGTGCCTGTGTGCATGTGAGTCAGGGGGCAAGTAACACAAGTGTGAGAACTGAACTCAGATCCTCTGGAAGAGCAGCACAGACTCTTAGCTGCTTTGCCCTCTCCGCAGGCTCTCTCCAGCACACAGCACTTGTTGATTCTAATAGCAGTTTGTTCTCTGAGCCCTGACTTCTTTCAACAACTAGAAAACTGAATGACAACAGACCACTTTACTTAATTTCTTGGATACTTATTTTACTTCATCTAAGAAGGTTATGGTCAATGAAGATAATTTTATAGCTACATCTTACCACAATTTCTTTTGTAGTTTTTCAGTATTAAATCTATAGGGAGTAAAATATGTAAAACAATTCTACAGAGCAGCAATTTTGTTTTATCTGAAATTATTCGTCATAGTTTTTCCCCTAAAGTTAGCCTTAATTTGTGTGTGTGTGTGTGTGTGTGTGTGTGTGTGTGAGAGAGAGAGAGAGAGAGAGAGAGAGAGAGAGAGAGAGAGAGAGAGAGAGAGAGAGAGAGTGTGTGTGTGTGTGTGTGTAAGAGAGAGATGGGTGCTCTGGGAGGCCAGGGGACAGTATGAGATCCCTGGGATCTGAAGATACAGGTGTTTGTGAGCATCCTGACATGGGTACT
Organism: Uromys caudimaculatus; assembly: GCA_028551405.1. Classification (NCBI taxonomy): domain Eukaryota; kingdom Metazoa; phylum Chordata; class Mammalia; order Rodentia; family Muridae; genus Uromys; species Uromys caudimaculatus. The sequence goes on along the minus strand of CM052705.1, from coordinate 94,392,240 downwards.
GGGATCTGAACTCTCTGGGCCTTGTGATAGAGCAGCAAGCACACTTAACAGCTAAGCCACCCATCTCTCCAGCCCAGTATTGACATCATAAATAAATAAATAAATGTTTTAGAATTGGGGATATAGTCAAGAAAAAGAGCATTTGCCTAGCATGTGCAAGGCCCTGGGTCCAGTCTCCTAGTAGTACACTACACACATAGACGCCCACACCATCCCTCCAGCCTATACACCCATAATATACTCTGCATTGAGTGCAAAATTTTCTTCATCCTGACTTTTGTCCAGGCAAGTGCTCATCAGAGCATTACATTGTAGTTGTTATTTCTAACCCAGCCTTTGTCTGATTGGTTGTTTGGGTGCTTAATCTGTTTCTATGTTTGAAGTAGATGCAGTTTTTCTACAGAATGTCCTGCCTGCATTTGTCCTTGTCACAGTATCCATCAGTTAATTTTTCTATTACCTGTATTTCCTATTAGCCAAATACCACAGCTAAAAGCTGGCAAACCTAAGTAATTGCTTTTAGTTAAGATACATTATAGGTGAATTGCAATACCATATTGCACAACGTCCATTAATAACATATCTTGTTATCAATTAGTAATACAGAGAATACAAACATTGACACCTAGGCTTAAGAGGCCATCTGATGGGGAAAAGGGAGAAATGGCTCAGCTTTTAAGAGCACTGGCTGCTCGTCCAGAGAACCATGATTCAATTCCCAGCACACACTGAGTGGCTCTCAACTGTAACTCCTCTTCTAGTGGATCCAGCATCCTCTCCTGGCCTGCAAGAGTATTTTACTTACGTGGTACACAGATTCAGGCAAAGCACCTATATACATAGCATACATATGTACATACATACATACATACATACGTACATTTTTAGGTTGTGTTTATTTATACATTGTGATTATTTAAACTGCCTCTGATAATTCTGGTTTAATCAAAATATGATTTATACTTAAAAACAAACTGTTGGAATGCATGCATATTTATGAAATTATTTTTATAAAATACATTTTCCTCTAAAGTATCATTTCTGCCAACCTAGAAAAATGCCTGTTTGCCCCTAACCATAATGGAATGAACCTTGTAAGACAGTCCTCTTGAGGTTTTATACTAGCAGGATTATACCCATTGTTTTCTGGGAATATTTAATGAATCCACTACTCTTCTCATTTTTTAGTCTCATCTTTAATCGGAAACAGATGCTATTTTAACTGTTCTTTTGTTTCTGAAATGTTTTCCCTTCTTAATTAAATGAGCTTACATAAACCTATGTATACATATATGTTATCCTCAGAAGCATTGATATCTTTAAGGCAATGTTGTTCCGTTCAGACCCCACCAAGCACTCTCTCTGTGGTAATTAGTTTTAGCTGATAATCAGAACCTCCAAATCAGATACGTTTTCCTCTGCCAAATGAGACTGAGCCTTGTATTACTTCCCTGCAAACGGTGACTCCTGGGCAACAGTTGTCCTCCTTTGCAACCATATCTAGGATCATAGTCTTACCTAACTGCAAGGGAGGCTGACATGTGGCTGAGCGTCATAGACTAATGGCACTCCTCCTCTCTGCCACCCTGTCTTTATCACTTGAGTAATATGCCTCTGACTGACTAGCATCAGAACAAAGACAGACTAATGATTATCCAAGAAGTACAAATTATGTGTTCTGTTTTTCATTACATGTCCAGCATTACAAGTTCAGTCACAATTAGAAAATACGGACAGAACAGGTTTTATTATCAACCCTATAACTCCAATTTAGACAATCTAAAAAATGTCTCCTTCAAAGGAAATACATTCATTATATGACAGCCTGCTTTCAGGTTGGCACTCCAGACAAACAGAAAAATATGAACAGGCCTTTTTATAACCAGCAAATACCAATCCCTAACTTCCTTTACTATGTTTCATCGTCTACACTTTTAAGTAGGAAAAGTTTTAGTCAACCTACCTTATTTACTGCATGTTATTCCTCCAGGGGTCTACCCTGTACCACCCCCTATCTTTAAACCACACTTTCAGAGAGCTCTAAGGGTTCTGTAGAAGGAGGCTGTGAATCTGTACCTATTCTCCTGGCCAGTCAGAGTTTGTTACTGTCTTTGCTCACCCTGCACCAATTACACTGCTAGAGCTTGCTCAGGGGCAGAGACTCCAAGAAGATTCCTAGAGTAATGGCCTCATCTAGCTCTGCGCTTATGTGTGCTTAATAATCTCCAGGACATGGGGAAGACGTTCAGATAGAGCAAGATAAAGTTAATTTAGGATTATACTAAAAAGATTTAGACGTAATTTTCCCAGGAAAAGACATAAAATGAATCAATGCAGAAAGTCCCCACAAATGCAACACACAGAGACCAAAACCCAAAAGTTAGAAGGACAGCGCTTGCAGTGGTCGGCTCAGCTTTGCTGGGACTGTGTCAAGGAGCTGTGCTGGGTAACTTCATGACTCGCTGTTTCCAATGGACATGGCTGCCACTTAACCACTTGGCGTTTCTTCATTCCTGAGATTGCTTGGACACTATTGTTTTGAGACACTTTTGTCCTTTTCCTCCCTCCCTGCAGAGAATGAAATGTGTTGATATAATGTCAGAAAAGGTGTTTTATCTTCATAATGACTAAACAAATGAAGTACAAAGCATGTTTAAGTGTGGTTGGCTTTGTTTTTCTAGTTCTTACCTTCTTAACTTTCCATTAACCTACCAAATAAACTTGGGTTGTGTGAAGTTAGCTGTGTGGTTTATAAAAGGCGGAATGTATTGCTTCAGCTCTTTAACTGAGCCATCCTGCCTGGTTGTCCTCAAAGATTCATATTTAAAGATCTTTTACTCTTCTCAGAATGTAAGCTGTATGTGTCTTCACCAAAGTAAGAATATTGACTTTTCCTCCATTTTACCACAGGGTCTTGGCTTTCTCTACGCTTCTGGACTTGGTGTTAATTCAAGTCAGGCAAAGGTAATGTTATTGAAGTCTTACTGCACATTAAATTTGGAATTGAATAAGCACTGGCCTATGCTCACCTATGTATCTGATTTTTCACAGGCTCTTGTGTATTATACTTTTGGAGCTCTTGGAGGCAACCTGATAGCCCACATGGTTTTGGTAAGTGTGACCTTTAATCTAAGACTACTTACATTAAATGGTAAAGTTTATGTCTGCAGTAGCTGTACGTTTCCTAGTCTTGCTGTGAGATTCTCTTATGATCAAATACTCAGTTGAACATCTACCAGATTCTTGTTAATGGTTATAACACATTGAATCTACATGTGATAAAAACCTATGTAAATTGGACTTATTTATCAGAATTATTTTTTGGATTGGATCATCATAGATTATGCATTTAAATTGATGTCCTAGTATACAAAAAAATGTCTTATAATGGACACTTGCAAATGTCTGTGTATAAGCTGATAGTATAGACCTCTTATGTTGCTTAGTGATACAGACCTTCCCACCAAAATCTTTTTGGACTAAGTGGCTTAAGTTTCTTATGCATTCAGTTTGGGATAGATCACATGACATGTACATGACAGATACTGTGTTTTAAATGAATATAAATTCCTTGTTAACAGGAATGTCTCAGTTGGACTGAGAGGACATGAAACTAAAAGTAGGAAACCCGTCCAACAAAGGAAGGGATCTCTACACTTGGTTACTGACAGCACAGACATAGATAGTCCAGCCCACTTCATAAATCATAGATAATTTCAAAATTAATTATTGAGTGATCGTCAGGATGAGATGAGATACTGTAGGTAGACAGAGATAACCTAAAGAGTAGAATGCTGGGAGCTGATACACAGGGCAGATAGGAACCCAGCAAAATAGCTGAGTTGCACCCAGGAGCTTCTAAAGTTTGCATCTGCACAGGCTGATCCAGACAGCTCCCCCCTGCTTCAGTGATGATCAGTCGGGCCTCCCCCATTACTACTCTGTGGTCATCTGTTACTGGTGTAATTGTACCTGCTTCCAGCACATACACACTTCCTTAGTTTGCCAGTTTATGATCTTCTATTGGTACACTCACCTCGTTCTCACTAAGGTTAAGGGTTGCCATTGGTTCTGAGTGAAAACTGATGCAGACTATGTGCATTCCTCACTCGTGAGGCTCGTGGCACTCGTTTGGGTACTCTGGGAATGGTCTTTTCTCATGCTTAGCTATAGACTTCTTGTTGGAGTTCATGGATCAAAGGACTGCAGAATCAGATTCTGAGTGTGGTTGGCTCTACAGAGACCCGTGGTGATGTTGTAGTCTCACTCCAAGGTGTCTTACAGGGTTACCGTTACTGGGCTGGCATCGGAGTCCTCCAGAGCTGTGAATCGGCACTGACCCATTATCGTCTTGTTGCCAATCATGGTACCTGTTTTATTTTTCTCTTTCACCCTGTAGGGGAAAAATTCAATTAATTTTAAATATATATGTTTTGGTTGTACTAGTTTAAATACTGAAAATGACTTATCTTTAAACTACTTTTTTTATCAAAAAACACATTTCTTTTACATTTTATTCTTAAATGTTTCCTAGTGGAAGTCTAAAGTCTAATTTGTTAATGTATGTTGTTACCTGTTGACTACTACAGAAGCAATACCATTAGCGCCATGTCTGTCAACGTCTGCTTGCTACAGTTATGGACCTGTTCCTTTGACTTCATCTCACAGCCCTATTTGTTCTCCTCCACCAGTTGCTAGTGATATCTCCCTGACTGGAGGCTCTGTGGTCCAGAGGATACGGCTGCCTGATGAAGTGGAGAACCCAGGCATGAACAGTGGGATGCTGGAAGAAGACTTGATTCAGTATTATCAGTTCCTAGCTGAGAAGGGTGATGTGCAAGCACAGGTGTGTGTGCTTCAGGGAATTTCTTACTGCACTGTCTGCTTAACCTAGGAAGGGAGGGCAAGCACCCACATCTGTAAGTAATACTGTCTTTGCTCTGAGTAATTCTTAGCTTTGTTTTAGAACCACCAGTGGATTCTTTAGAAAGAGTATCCTACACTCTCAGCACTTTTTTTCCTATTAAGATTGCAGCTATTTGGGATACATAGAAATAAGTTAATAGGTACTAAGAATGGTTTTAAGGCCCACAGAAGGGAGCCTTAAATTAAAGCCATAATGAATGGTGGATCCGACGGTTACTCGTGGAAGTTAGCGTGCAACTGCCTTGTCCACTTGTCAGGGGTATATTTTGCTTTAAGTGTCCTCTTGTACTTGCTGTCTGATTACCTCCTTCTTCTGCATTCCCTCCCCTCTGCTTTCTTGACCTGTGTTTGGGGCCTGCCTCTGTTACCTCACCTCTGTCCACGAACAAGGCAGTCAGGCCTTCCTTGTGTTCCTTAGAGACTGCGCTCAGCTCTGCCTCCCAGGTCTAGTAGGTGACATGTTACCGTTCCCCAGATGACACCAAGACTTTACCATGCTTAGCATGGTCTCATTCTACATGCTTTGTGAATCTCTCTTTTATATAGCACATGCTAGTTTAAACTTATTCACAGATTGGTCTTTCCTTTTGTTTTCATTTCTTCCTTTCTAAGTTTCTCAAAGAACTATGTTTGTTGGCTTAAGAGCATCCTTTACTATTCCTTTAGAGCCTGTTCACTGAATTCAGCATCATTTGTCTAAAAGCCTTTTATGGAAGCAGGTTGCTGAGCCAGTAGCTAAGGCATGTGCTGCACAAGTGTGAGGAACAGAGTGCCCAGAACCCACATAAGTACTGAGTGAGTGTGGCTCCTGCCTGCAGTGCTAGCACTCGGAAGGCAGAGGCAAGGTCTCCAGAGCAAGCTGGCTGGCTAGGATAGCCTGATTGGGGATCTGGACTGTGAGTTGAGAGAGCCTGCCTCCATTAATAAGATGGAGAGCGGCTGAGGAAGAATTCTGACATCAACCTTGGGCTTCTACTTGCATACACTTGCACCTGCACACATGTGTCCTTACACACATGTGAGCGTCCTTACACACATGTGAGCATACATACACTCACAAACTCTGTATACATATGCAAAAGAATGCTGTTTATTTTAAAGCAAGCCTTTTTAGCGCTTGGCAGTTTTAAGATAATTGAAACAGAATAAATACTCAGGATTAAAGAATGGGTTGCTAGGCTTTTGACTAATGCACAGAACCTTCTTGCAGTCAGCTACTGGTCTGATTTTAATCACATGCCAGGTGCTCACTTTCACTTTTGCATCATTTTTGTTGCTTTTTAGGTTGGTCTGGGACAGCTGCATCTGCATGGAGGGCGAGGAGTAGAACAGAATCACCAGGTATCCACCCTGTTGTAATGCTTTCTTCAGATTGTAGCAAAACATGATGCTGTGTGTGTGTGTTTTTGCTAGTCAGGCTCATTAACACCTGTCACAAGTGAACTCTTACGACCTACCTATAGACCTCAGCAAGGCCAGAAAGGTTTCATTTACTTTTAGTGTGTCTGTGACTGTGTCTATGTGTGTCTGTGTGCCTGTTTCTGTATGCCATGTGTGAGCAGGTGCTGATACAGAGGCCAGAAAAGGATGTCAGACACCTTGGAGCTTGAGTTACGGGTGTGGGTGCTGAGAACTGTACTCGAGTCCTGTGGAAGAGTGCAGCATGCGCTCTCAACTGCCAAGCCATCTCTGCAGCCCCAGGTTTTATTAAACTCAGCTCTTACTACTGCCCCAGACTCACATATACATCTTGACTTTTTTGTTATTGTTAAATATACAATAGAAGTGGGTCTTCAGACACCTTTGGAGTCTGGAGAGATGGCTCAGCAGTTAGGGGTACTTGCTGCTCTTACAGACATCCTGAGTTCTTTTCTCAGCACCCATGACAACAGTTTACAGCTACCTGCTCCAGTTCCAAAGGATCTGACACTCTTTAGGGCCCTGCAGTTACCTACACTCAGGTATACATACACACACTCAGACACACACAAAACCTCATAATTAAAAAAAAATTTTTTTTTTCAAAAAGCAAAATGGAAGCCATTTAAAAAAGCACCTTTTAAAGGATTCTTTATAGGGCTGAGAAAATGTTACTAGAAATCAGGAGCAGACAGCTATTCCCATCTAATCTACAGCTACTCACCAGGTTGTATCAGCTTTCTGACCTAAATGTGACTCATCTCTTCCTTCTCTCCATTACTGACAGCTGCCACTTGTCTGAATCCTCTGCCACCTGCAGTTTCTAGGTATCGATGTGTCTCTATAAACGCAGCACCCATCCTGTGGTTCACCTAAAACTCTCAGTGCTCTGTGGGCTCCAGTACTTAAAGATTTGCCCTCTAACATGACCTCCAAGACCCCATCCCAGTGTCCTAGCACCCCAGCCCCTTGTTGTCTAAGGCACAAGCACACAGAAGTTTCTAAGGTCTCTCAAACTACTGAGAGCCTCTCTTTCTCATGACTTCAGGGCATGTTCCATCTGTCGGTGGTGACTATCACCCCAACTACTTTGCTTATGTGGTAATTCCTACCCAGCCTCCAGAACTCAACACCAACCTGTGATGCCCCACCCCCCATCAGCCCTATCCCCACTCCAGAGAAAGGTCACATGTGACAAAGGATGCCTGAGAATATGTGCTCTTTGTGATTCTTGTCCAAGGTAGATTAATTTGTTCTATAACTTACATTGTTTTCCTGGCTAGTTTACCACTTTATCCAGAACCTAGCAGAACTGAGCACGTAGTAAGTTCTCAAGAAGGATTTGTCAAACTCATGAAATTCTTATTTTGCTATCATATTAGTTAACTATACCAATTAAGTTATTTTATATACTGTATCCTCTCAACTTTAAGAACTAAATTGTCACAAATAGACACTTACCACTTATGCCAACCACCTGTGGGTTTTCTTTATTTGGGCAGCTTTTGACAACTGTTGTTGTCTCTTGATCACCAAAATGTATGCTAGGTGCTGCTACTTAACAGAAATAGCAAGAGAGCAGGCTTCTGAGGGGCTTTGCCCCAGAGCTCTTGCATAGCAAGAACTGAGAATGTTCACTGTGTGCTGCAGAAGACTGGAGAGCAGCTTACAATGGAAGTTTGTCTCACTGGCTCCACAGAAGAAAGAAGAGATTTCCCAACAAACATTGCAGTGTCTACTGTGTGCTAGTCACTGCCAGGTTTTCAGAATGCAGCACTGGACAGAGAGCTTTGGTCATTGCCCTACTGGAGTTTCAAGTTCAGTGAAATATTAGTTACTTAATAACTGCATCATCAAGTAGCAGGCATTTAAAGTTGTGATTGCCGTTTAAAAGCAGAATTAAGGGACAGAATAAGTAAGGGAAGGGAGCAACCAGATGACAGGAAAGACTTCTTTAGGGAGAAGAGGGTGGCATATTGACCCTGAAGGTAGAGCCATCCCAGGGCAAAAAGAATAGTACATGCATAGGCCCTGGGGCAGAAGGGAGTGTGGCTGGTATTCCCATAGTGCTGACATCATAGGACATAGTAATTCTGAGACCGTCAGTGCTTGCTCATGTCAGCTTAACCTCTGCATTTCAAGGGACTCTTAGAGCCAGCACGCTCAGATTTGAAAACATTGGCTTTTGCTACCATGGGGAAAATGAGTTAGTAGAATCCCAAAATATAATCAGGGAAATTAAAGTGGAGACTATTTCAGAGGTGCATATGAAAGAAAATGTAATGTGGACTAGAGCCATGGTACAGGCGCTTCACAGGTGGAGTCATCATGTGCTTTGTGAGTTCTGTACTTAGATTAGTTCAGAGCTCCGAGCTGTAGATGTAGGCACTGCCATCATGTAGATGATACGTGGAGCATGATAAGGCTGTTGAATACAAAGGAGAATGGGGCATCAGCTGAGCCTTGAAGGACTTGACTGTGAAGAGGCAGATGATAGAATAAGATTTAGCAAGGGTGGCTTCCATAGTGTAGGAACAGACAGGGGTAAGGAAACCTGAAAAGAGTGGCATATGAAGCCAGTAAGAAGTGTTTCCAAGAGAGTGAGGTAGACTGCACCAGGTGCTGCAGAGGTGGAGTGAGATGACAGACTTGTACTAGTGATGAGAGGGTTGTCCGTAACTTAATGAGCTGCCTTTCTGAGGTAGTTGGTGGAAGCCAGTCAAGCTTGTGGAAAGGCGAATCCTGTAGTGGATTCACTGGGAAAACTACCCTGTGAATGAGGTAGCTAATCCGTATCAGTCCCATTGGAGAGAAGCCGGGACCGAAGAAAAGACGCGTGTTGTATTTCTTGGTTTTTTTTGTTTTTAAATAACAGATTAAAGAGAGTGTGCTTGAACAAAGAAAGAATAGAAAAGGAAGAGGGTAAATCATGAAGACAAACAAGGGGCAGGCAGTGGTATAAGATCCTTAACAAAAGGGAGCCATGGCAGCCTTGAGCTGAGAGGGTGATGAGTGTCTTCCAACACAGCGCTCAGTCATGGACTCCAGAACAGCTGAACGTTTCTCACATACAAAAGGCAGCTGTATTTCAGAGTATGCCCATGCCTTGTGCGACAGCCCCTGAGTTTCTTTCTTTCCTCACAGGTACCAATAGTAAAGCACACTAGTGAAGTAGAGCTGCCGGAAGCCTGTTCACATCGCCTGTAAATAAGACATCATCTTACCTGTGAAGTTTAGGGAACACCATGTCTTTGTGGTTATAAACCTTCTAGATATACTACACAATTCTGTTTGAAATCCTGATGAATATTCTTGTTTTTAAAGCTGCTTTATTACAGAAAAAAAAATGTTTCCTGATATTCCTGAAATAAGTGTTTTTGTTGAAACAGATTCTGTTAAAAAATAATTCTTCTTATAATTCTCTGACAGAGAGCATTTGACTACTTCAACTTAGCAGCAAATGCTGGCAATTCGCATGCCATGGCCTTCCTGGGAAAGGTACTGTACACCTACAGCTATTTATCAACCAGCGAAATAAAATTTCCAGGTCAAGTGTGTTGTGTCCTGTTGAAGGTAAAAGTGTAAGGTGCTTTCTCAGACAGCGTAGGCCTAGTGTATGTAGCCTTTGCTCCAAAATGTATTCCCTGTGTGAACTCCTAATGTTATATCTATTGTATACAGTGATGAGGCTGGAATGCATGATGCGCAGGGTTTCACTAAGAATCACAGTTGTGTTTCTTTTCATGGTGGAGTGATAGAGTTTTTAGCATTTGTCTGCAGATCTTTTCATTGTCTGAAATATGACAGCTGTGAGCACCTCTTAGTGTAGTCTTTTTGTGAAGCAAAGAAACGTTTACATCTAAAAACTAATGAATAGATTCTGTCTGGGAAGAATTCCACTTTCATTAATTTTAACATTAATACAGTGCGAACTGACAGTTGTTCATGTATAACCAAATCATAAAGTAAGGAAATTCAGGTGGATTCCAAGGATTTTATATACAGGAAAGACTCCCCAAATAATCCCAGCTAGCTACCTGGGAGCTGGAACATTCCATACAAGCATTCCAATGTTCTAGCATGGGATGCGTGGTACTGATGCAGTGGACAGGCTGCGTGGTACTGATGCTGTGGACGGGCTGCGTGGTACTGATGCAGTGGACGGGCTGCGTGGTACTGATGCAGTGGACGGGCTGCATGGTACTGATGCTGTGGACGGGCTGCGTGGTACTGATGCTGTGGACGGGCTGCGTGGTACTGATGCTGTGGATGGGCTGCGTGGTACTGATGCTGTGGACGGGCTGCGTGGTACTGATGCTGTGGTAGTGAGCATCTTAACAGGGGGATCTGTTTTCTTTATCTGATTTTATTCCCAACATTTTTACTTAAATTTTCTTAAATTAGTAATGAATCTTATGTCTAAAGCAACTTTAGTGTTGTTTCCTTAGTATATTATGTGGATGCTGGCCACTTGTTTTCCCTTCTTCTCAGGCCTTACCTGGTCCTATAGTCATTATTGTTTAGACCTAATTAAATAACTTTTTAGTTACATGCTGTTTTTGTGTATTTGCACACAGGTACTATGTGTATGTAGGTGTGCATGCACACGTGTGTGCCTAGAGGGAGAGACCAGAAAACAGCCTTGGGTATCATCCACCTTATTTTTGAGACAGGATCTCTCACTGGCCTGGAACTGAACAAGTAGGCCAGGTTAGCTGTCCAGCAGTCCTCTGGAATCTGCCTGTCTGTCTCTGCCTCCCAGGCACTGAGGCTGCAAGGGCCTGCCATCGTGCCCAGCTTCCTTATACTTGGGCTCTGGGTTCTAGCTTAGGTCTGCATGCTTGCATCCAGTATTTTACCAACTGTGCCATCTCCCCAGCTGTCTGTTAACCCCAGATGTACCATTTACCCTGTTCTGGGGCGACTTGGTAGAGGAAAGGGCAAAGCAGACTTTGTGACTCTTGATAGTCTGCTTATACTGATTGGATCAGTCATCTGGTCTCAACTAAATTATTAGCCACCTGACTGTCCTGGGTTAAAGATTTCTTTTCCTGGCCCGATGAGATGGCTCAGCAGATAAAGACAATACCTAGGACCTAGACTGTTGATGGAAAGGAACAAGTGGTCCTCTGATCTCCACACATGTACCATGTTACCTGCATTCCTACCCATAAGCACATATACATAAGCAAATGTAATGTTCAAAAATGCTTTAAGATTTCTTGAGATAGCCAGTAACCTGCTTTATATATTCAAATCTATACCTAAATCATATATTTAATAAAATACTAAATACTTAAAAATATGTAAGTACTTACCAATAAAAGTTTGCTTTCAATTCTATACTTTCCTATGAAGAATTGTAAACGTGGGGTAATGTCACGAAAGCTATTAACAGTGAAATGACATGAGGAGGGGAAACACTGTCTGGAGACTGGGGACAACCCCACATGGAATCGCGGGCTGTTTTCCAGATGTATTCTGAAGGAAGTGACATCGTACCTCAGAGTAATGAGACAGCACTTCACTATTTTAAGAAAGCGGCTGACATGGTAAGACTTCCCGACCTGCACTGTTACAGTTGTTCACTAAATGGACATGTTGAAGGTGAATGTTAGCCTGTCTCCTAATGAGGAGAGTACTAGGTCTTAGCCATGACATTGGGAGTTATATAACCTACCTCAGTTGTATTACAGTTTAGAGTTTAAAAGCATCCATAATCTACTTCTATTGATAGCCATGATAAACAACTTGGGCTTTCTTTGACCCAGAAAAAAAAATGCAAATAGGATACTTAAGACCCTGTATCTTCCCGAGTACTTACCGGCCTCTCTCCAACTATAGGTCACTGTGCAGCACAGTGTTACCGAGTGTCTTCCTGAGGGATGCTGTGACACATCTTTTTATGATGTCATCGATCCCTCTGAGTTTGAGCGAATTCTAGAATTTTCTGTTTTGCATCTCAAAATCCTTTGCTCTGTGTCACTGCATTAATCTTAAGGATCATTACCTCCAGGTAGCATTGCTGCTGTTAACATGACTGCTGGCTCTGCCCCACGGCATTGTCCTTCCTTCTTCCTTAGGCAGGAAATCACCAATGCATAAATACCCTAGATGGGACCTGCTTTTAATTTTGATGAAATAATGTTAGTCAATTTGTGTCATAAATTCATGGTACCAATGTTCATAAGTAGGGTCACAAGAATTAATCTTAAAGACAGTTAATGTTTCAATCTTTGAAAGCAAATTACTGACAGCCCACTCGTGTCTAAAGTCAAGTTATGTTTAATATGATTAGAAAGAAAAGGTTTGTCCTTATTTGGAAACTAATTCAGGCATATTTCCGTTTCCTTCAGATTATTTCTTTTGCAATCCTTTATCTCCCCTGTGTTCTAATGAGCTCTTATCACCGCTGTCTGGTTTCTCTGGTTACAGGGCAACCCGGTGGGACAGAGCGGACTTGGAATGGCCTATCTGTATGGGAGAGGAGTTCAAGTTGTAAGTATGCAGTGAGGCGTGCTGACTTTAGGGAGCAGTCAGCCAAGGCTGGGGGAGTGGGGGGTCCTCGACTAGCTCGCCATCCAGCCTGGGGGAGCCATCCCATTGCAGCAAGCCCAAGCCCTTCCCTACTGTCTTTTGAACTGGCTTACACCTCACACCTCACCTAACTGTCTCCTTGGCCAACTCCATCTCTGAACCATCTGCGGGATAGAAGCCTTTCTCAGTCTTCATGTGGGCCTTCTACACTCTACTCTTCCCATTTCTCCAGGACTTTCTTCCTTGCCTGCTTATTTACTCGAGCCTAGGAAAGCATTCAGGTCTTTTGTGTAGGAGAGAGAAGCTCTCCCTTCTGCCCTTTGCTCCTTCCACTTTCTGCCTCTCTTGTCTCCAGTCCTTCACTGAAAGCCCAGTACCTCCACACAATGAACCTTAAGAAGCCACCTTAGTTCTTAGTTGTCAGCTTTCTGTGTCAGCCAGGTCACCAGCAACCTTCTAAGTGTCGGTGCTGTGTCTGCCAGCACTTGCTTGTCCTTGGCCCTCATCTCAGGGTAGATGCCAGTGAATCATGATGTTATTCCAAGGAACATACATTGTTGTGTCTGAAACTAAGGACTGGGTTTAAAAATCTTATCTATAGTTATTTTCTAACATAAAAGACAGTGATACCTTTGACTCCTGGTAATTAGGATACCAAAATTCAGAGTCATGTATTTTAAGTTTTTCTGCAGTTACATAGGCCTTTGGGATTGAAAAACATAGCATCTTGTAATGTACACAGGAAGGGAACAAATAAGGAGAAAATAATATTAGTTAATATTAGAAAGTTAAGGTTTAAAGGTGGATAGTAAAAACAGTTTTTCTTAATTCGTGCTCCAGTGTTCTACTTGTGTTTGTGCTTTCTGAGAGCAAACAAATTGTTTCATAAAACTCTTATTTGCTTTTTGGTTTTCAGGGATTTTTTGGTTTGGTTTGGTTTTTTTAATCAAAAAATAATGGTTCTTTTTTTTTTTTTTTTAAAGAATATATATACTTTGTTTATACAGAGAATGGCTCAGTGCTTTCCTGTATATCAGTCTTTGGTGTTTTCTTACCATTTGACATCTCCTTCTACAGAATTATGACCTGGCACTCAAGTATTTCCAGAAAGCTGCTGAGCAAGGCTGGGTGGATGGACAGCTGCAGCTTGGCTCTATGTACTACAGTAGGTATCTTCAGTTAGTGACAGGTGGGACAGTCTTGAGGCTGGGTGGCCGGGCAGCTGCATCTTGGCTCTATGTACACAGTAGGTATCATCAGAGTGAATGACAGATGCAACAGTCTCAACCGGTTTCCACTAGATGGCGCTAAGATAAAGAACTGAGGGAGTCAGTTCTGGGTAATTCATACTCTACCAATTCAATTACTTATACATCTCATTCTTGTTACCATTTATATTAATCTGCATTGGTGATATTGACATGTTTTGTTGGGTAAGAACTCTGACTTCCACTAGTTTCATTCCTCTTAAAGTTTCTCTGGTGCTTAACTAAATCCCATTTAAGACTCGGCTCGCCTTTCATTTGTCTTTGTTTTGTTTTTCTTGCAGATGGCATTGGAGTCAAGAGAGATTATAAGCAGGCCTTGAAGTATTTTAATTTAGCCTCTCAAGGAGGCCATATCTTGGCTTTCTATAACCTAGCACAGATGCACGCCAGCGGCACAGGGGTGATGCGATCCTGTCACACTGCTGTGGAGGTGAGGACTGTTCTGCAGTGTGTCTGTAGGAATGGGTTTGCCGCTGGAAAGGCCTGCTGCCCTTTGCATTCCAGTTCCTCTCACCTGACCCCTGCCATGGTCGAAGCGGACTCTGCTCTCTAGCCTTGATACACTGAGGGAAGAAACTGGAGACCTGTGCTTACTGCTGTCCTTACCTGTTTGTTCCTATAAGAAGCAGTGTTTGCAAGGGTCAGCGTAGATGATGCGTAGTATTGAAGAGAACATTGAAGCGGGTATGAAAAGGGCCAGGCCAGCATCTCCTAACGGGACTGCTTCCCCTTCGCTGTCACACCTGTCACTGGAGGGACACTGACAAAGGCTTGGCACCATTTGGAAATCTTGCTTTGCTTTATTTAGAGTCCTCACTTGTAAAATAAGATTTTTAATAGAACTCACCTGAGGTAGGAGAATGTGCTGATAGCTGTAATACACAGATGTCGCTAGAACAGCCCTGGCCACAGTAAATAGTACGGAGGTTGCTGTTATTTTTACTGTGTTTGCTTCTAAAGAGTACGGAAAGCCAGCTGCCAGTAGGTCATGGAGCAAACTTAATATCACCCAGAGCCAGATGGAAAGGTGGTTTTCTAGTACGTACATGTCGTTTTCCTCTGCACAGTTGTTTAAGAACGTGTGTGAGCGCGGTCGCTGGTCAGAGAGGCTGATGACTGCCTACAACAGCTATAAGGACGAGGACTACAATGCTGCTGTGGTCCAGTACCTCCTGCTGGCTGAGCAGGGCTACGAGGTGGCGCAGAGCAACGCAGCCTTCATCCTCGACCAGAGTAAGCTCCACGGTAGTCCTGTCAAAGCTTTAACCACACTTAGCAATCTATTTTCAAAATGAAGTGAATACCAAACTGCCCTTTCCCCACCCAAATCCCTAAACTAGTCTCAGTATCTGGCAGGCTAAAGCCTGCTCCAGGAAGTAGTGTCATCCTGACCCAGTGATTCCTTTGAACCTGGCATCTTCTATCACTTGTTTACTTCCCAGACTGCCTTAATTTAGCATTTTCTGTGCTCCACCATAAGTTACAAATGAAAACACTTGGATTCTGTTTCTTGTCTCTCCTGTAGGAGAAGCAACCATTGTAGGTGAGAATGAAACTTACCCCAGAGCTCTGCTGCACTGGAATAGGGCCGCCTCCCAAGGTGAGCGGCTGACTGTCAGAATGGGTCTTCCGGGGTTCTTGCTATGTTGGTTTTCATCTCTCATGGGCATCACCAGACACTGCTACTTCCTAGGTCAGCGGCTGAAGTGCCAGTCCTTGAGGGATGTTTCCATCACCATTTGGTTTTTAGCTTCAGGCCAGTTGACTGTATTAATTGATAACTGAAGAATGTGTATTAGAATACCAGCCTGAAATGGAAAAGAAACGCTTAGCTTTCCCTACTCTTTTTCTTGAATGTATTTTTCTCACATACTCATCTCCACATTAGGCCTCTCCTTCTCCAGTCATGCACAGTGCTCACGCTGAATAGTGTTTTACATTAAATGACATGAGTGGCGCATGGTCCTTGGAAGGGTGGCATTAGTGAATCCAAGTGCCACCCGCCTGGCCTGATTTCTCTATGCCTGTTACAGGCTTTCTGAGAAGAGATAATGTCTACTGTAAATGTTTACTGACATTAGAACTTGGCTCAGGGATCCTTTTAAAATTTTTCTACTGCAAATGAAAATTCTGTTTTATATACGCATGTTTTAAAAATAACTTTCAATTTCTTTTAAGCACACTTTCTCAGCGGTTTTGAGTTTATTCATTTTTATTTCAGGTTATACTGTGGCTAGAATTAAACTTGGAGACTACCATTTCTATGGCTTTGGCACTGATGTGGATTACGAGACAGCATTTATTCATTACCGCCTGGCTTCTGAGCAGCAGCACAGTGCCCAGGCTATGTTTAACCTGGGATACATGCATGAGAAGGGCCTAGGCATTAAACAGGTGAGTGTGGCTTCAAAGCTGGCACCCGAGTAGCACTGCTGAGACCAGGAGATGCCCGCGCTGGAATGTAAACCGTGCTTTTGGCATTCTGTCAGACTTCGGCCACAGGAGGAGAACTGGGTCTTGAGTATGTCGGGACTGTCCCTGCACCTCATTTCCAGCACACACGAGTGTGAGCCCTGCTGTGTCCTGGGTAGCACTGACCTGTTGAAAGCCTCTTTTTTTCAGGAACTATGTCCACATTTAGTCACCGCAGGTGTCTCTGAATCATTTTGAAATGGGTTAAAATCTTTTCTGCCGATGAACTTTTTCCTGATGTCCATCTTGCTAATGAAATCTAGTTTTCTTTAGAATGGTTCTAAGTGTTTGCCCTATCTACCCCAAAAGGATTCAGAGCAAGCCTTACTACTTGT
Organism: Uromys caudimaculatus; assembly: GCA_028551405.1. Lineage (NCBI taxonomy): Eukaryota > Metazoa > Chordata > Mammalia > Rodentia > Muridae > Uromys > Uromys caudimaculatus. The sequence continues at coordinate 94,375,283 of CM052705.1, read as the reverse complement.
ACACTCTGGAATAAAGACTATGATAAAAGAGTGTTCCAGAAGGGAAGCAGGGTTCAGCTTTTGAAAATAAGTAATTGGATACAAACCTCACAGTGACTCCACAGCATGGCATGACTTACTGAGCATCACAGTCACCCTTTCCGTTCTTTCCTTCTCTGTAAATGAAGTAAACAGTCTTCGCTAATCAGTGCTGCTGGCCATGGTGGCACACACTGTAACACCAGCCAGAGTAAAGGCAAGAGGATCAGGTCAAGGTCTTCCTCAGCTCCCAGCTCATTCAAGGCCTGTCTGGGCTAAATGAGGCCCTGTCTCAAAACAACAGCAACAACAAAAATTCAGTTCAGCACCAAGTAAATTGCTACCAAAGAATGAAGATTGATGATGATTAGAAAATGTAATTCAGGATGTGGTTTGATATGGTTTAATTACCATATTATTAAGAAACATGTAAGCAGGGCTGTGGCAGTTTTGTCAACACAGGAGCCTCCTCTTAAAACAGCGTAGCAAGATGCCTGCCTAGACAGAGTGACCTCTGAGGTTTTCCTACCCCAGACAGTAAAACAGTAGCCCTCCTTTGCAGACATGGGTTCCCATGTGCACCGGCTTGGCCCCGGGCACTGTCTTAGAAACACGTAGTAGAAGTTGAGAGATCCCAGATAGATTGCCATGCTTCTCTAGAACAGGGCCAGCTGCAGATTCTTGACTGTCCTACCCCAGTGTAGGACCAGAGCTGCTTACACCGACTAAAATTAGCTTGAAACTTAAAGATGTTTTGTGGAAATCTCCAGATCAGTAATATGATTTGTTAGGTGTGTGGCTGAATCCAGTGTGTCCACACATAAAATCTGAGGTTATATTAGAAGAGATGACTTACATTTTCCAATTACTGATTTTAACTATTCATAATCATTTGATTAGGTAATTAAAGAAGTTTTACCTGGGTAAAGGTCAGGGTTTTCCTCTAGGTAACAGACATTAATTTTAAGTAGTATCTTGAAAGGTTAAGACAAATTTTTCTGAAACATTTCTTTTGCTTTCTCTCCTCTAGGATATTCACCTTGCAAAACGCTTTTATGACATGGCAGCTGAAGCTAGCCCAGACGCACAAGTACCTGTGTTCCTCGCACTCTGCAAATTAGGTGTCGTCTATTTCTTACAGTACATACGGGAAGCAAACGTGAGTGAGCGGTGTCTCTTAGTTAACAAATACAAATTATGTCACTTTCTCAGGCTTGGAGATTAAACGTAGGAGGCACGGGGTCTCCCTTTCCTCTCAGGTAAATAGCACATGAGCTCCTCGGGAAGAAAGCTGTGGAGCAGGCAGGAGCAGTGTCCAGTGACACTTCTCAGAGCTCTTAACACGAAAGCTCATGTCATTGGTGCAGGTGTTTTCTGGTTCAGGGAAAACAGAGACTTAATTCATGACCCTTTGAAACAGTAATAAACATTAAGTCAGATGAGTACCCAGCAACAACTCAAACCAGTCCCATAAGAAGAGTATGCTGGGGGGAGGCCTGGGAGCTGGTGCACATCTGATTGCTGTAGCAGTGCCACAGAACTCAAGCATGCTGGCAGAGCTTTCTTGCCTAACAGCCTCAACTGCTTAAACAGGCCACTCGACCTAAAGAAGAGGGGGGTTACCTCCTCCCTTCAAAGCTACTAGCTGTAGAGACAAGACTTACAGGCAAGTGCCCTTGGGTTCTGTCACTTAGACTTTTCTGACAGTGGATTACCCGGTGCAGCATTTTGCTCCATAAACATTATGATGCTCAGAGCCCTTGTTGGAGCCATTAACCTTTCGTTTACTCCACACTGTGAGACCCACCATCAGGGTCAATTTGTCCTTATTCAGAATTAAAAGTAAGCAATGCTTCTTCCACACTAACAGAAGCAATGGATTTCTCTCCCTTGGCCACCTTAACCACACTATTGAGATCCTCTACACAGACTCCCAGAACCCAGGGTCCCTTAGATTCTGTCCACCCGGGTTTCCTATATATGTACAATGCCAGTTGTTGCGGTTCCTTGGTAGCATGAGCCAGTGTGTTGTGCTCTCTGCCAAAATACACTAACCAGCTGACAGTGAGGACCAGGTTGCCGTGTGGGGACAGCGTAGCCGCCTGGCCTGTGCTGGGTCTCATACCAAGCTAACAGAAGGTGACTCTCAGACTCCGCAGGGCTGTCCCACACCGCTGTCCCCCACACTTGTCTTCAGTGAGTGCAGTCTAGGATGCAGGATGGCAGCATACCATGGGGAAGATGCTTTTGCTGCTTTGTAAACAGACCTACAAAGAGGACAATAAGATTCTCCAAGTGAAACAAAAAAAAGAACAAAGCAATTCCAGTCCATAAAAAAAATGCAAGAGAAATAATTATTGATGAGAAGGAAGTCAGGCTGGGTAAAAAGACACAAAATTCCCCAGGAGCACAATAGTTTCCTGGATTTTTTTTTTCCTACAAAATTTAGCACCTGTGCCTACAAATGTGTATTATGGGAGCTTTTTGGGCATAATTTTACAAAATCTCATAAACTAAGAATGTAACTTGTAAGTTCAAATTTCTATGTAAAATGGTGTGCATTTTAGTTAAAACAACCAAAAAGAGAAGTTTGTTCATCAAGTGGACACTTGATCCTGTAGTCGCCAGTTACATGGGAGGAGCACAGCTGGCTGTCAGGACAGCAGGCTGCTCGTCTGACCTGCTGCCATTGTGGACAGGTTAGAAGTATGCCAGGATTCAGATTTGGGTTTTTAGGGGTCATTTCTTGTCCTGGTGTTCGTCTCACATATCTACTAGAGAAATCGCTGGAAGCTGCCACAGTAGATTTCTGATGGAAAGAGGGGTTGGCCGTCTGGTGTTGTCAGCTGTTAGGAGACAGCAGCTTAGTTCTTGAGGCACGCCCTTCTGGGTGTCAGTTGAAGAAGGGTTTAATTACAGTGTCCTAGAGTCCACTTCTTCCAAATCTCATGCTTATCTCTACTGTTAAGCAACTCCTTTCAGAGTTCTTTCACTGACATTGAAGTGATAATGCTTTTTCTGTTGTTCTCATTAAGATCCGAGATCTATTCACGCAACTGGATATGGACCAGCTCTTGGGACCTGAGTGGGACCTTTACCTCATGACCATCATTGCACTGCTGTTGGGTACAGTCATAGCTTACAGGCAGCGACAGCACCAGGACATGCCAGTTCCCAGGCCCCAAGGGCCACGGCCAGCTCCTCCCCAGCAGGAAGGCCCACCAGAGCAGCAGCCACCACAGTAGCAGCCACACACTCACCTGGGTCTGTGACTACTAGGGAGCTGCTTGCTGAGAACACTTATTTGATGGAGGGCTCTGGATGGTGGCCACCGCCTGGAAGAGGCTGAGGAAGTGTTGAATCCCAGAAGCTGCTTAGAGCCTGCTGCCTGCCTTTGCAGGGGTGAGCAGCTCTCACCAGAGCTGCCGTGAATGTTTGTTTCCGTGCCATATGGAATGACAACTCTCAGTGGCTTTCCTCCTTTTTCCTTTTCTCTCTTCGTTCTGCAAACATACACAAGACACTCACGTCATGTCTACTGTACCCACCTGTCTTTCCTGAGAGACCTTTTGTCATCCTGTCGGTGTGCATAACTTCTTACATGTCTTCTAAGTCCTGAGCATTGACAACCTGGGACAACCCAGTTTGTTGCAAGTTTAACCCTAAAAACATGCTTAAGTCTGAGGATAGAACTTGACTTTAAGTCAAAAAAGCAAAACAAGCCAAGCAGGATGTCTTCAGAGTGTTTGGGAAATGCAGTAACTGGGAAATTTCACCAGTCTGCGTGCAGGTTCATATGTTTGGCACTCTTATTTAAAAGGGACTATTGAGTGGATTCCTGTACTGTGACTGTGACACTATTGAGTGGGTTCCTGTACTGTGACTGTGACACTTCATAGCAACTTCTCTTCCTCAAAGACTGAAAGGCTTTGCTAAAGAATTCTTGTGACCGTCACTTCCTTGCAGTGGAATAGAAGTAAAACTCAATGAACTGACTGCTTGCTCTCATGTAGGATTTGCCCCAACTGCTCCTGTGATTTGCTTGTGGTTTGAGTGTACAGAGCTCTGTTGCAGACACCAGAGGATGGACTAAATGGAGAAATCAGAAAACAGCCTTAACCGACTGAGACACACCCCCCTTGGGTTGATGCATTGCCTTCCGGGTTTCATTTTACTTTGCATTTCTTACGGCACAGAGAACAGACAACCCTCTGAAAATCTTCACATATGAAATTCTGTTGTCAAGATATGGCCAGTAGTGACTTCCTTTGTAATACTAAAACTCAGATAACTGAGGATGGGTTAGACCCAATGCATGTCAAAAACAAGGGCTTGAGTGCACCTGCTGTATGCTGTGGCAGCTTTTTATTTCTGACAGTTTCAAGTGGCTGTAGACAGTCAGCCACTGCTTAGCTGTCTGTCATGTCACCACCCTTCTGTTGTGAACATTAGGAAACTAAAGTTGTCCCACTCAGCACTGCGTGCTTAAATAAGATGCAAGAACAGCAGAAATTGAGAGCTTCACATAATCACCCTACGGAAGAACTAAAGCCGAGCTGAATTTGGGTTTGTGTAATCACCAGGTGGTATCGTTCAGCAGCCAGCACCCCACAAGGGAGCTCACCCACCCACCTACCCCCATTCACTGTCACCTTCCCACTGTTTTCCGTAATCCCTGTCTGCAATGAAACTTGAGTTTATCACTTACGGAGTTGAGAAAGCTTTGAGTTTGAATGTTGGGATTGTAATCAGAATTCAATTAGTTCATCTGTAATGAACATGAAGGCTTTAAATGTGAAGTTTGTGTGTGCTTACAGTATTATGGGAAACCCAGTAAGCAAGTTTTCCTCAAAGATATTTGCCTCCAAATTTGAAGATGTGGCCACAAAAGGCTGTGTGCGTAAAAGCAGATCTTTGAGAGTCAGCCAGCATTCCTCTCAAAAATGTACCATTGCTCTGGGCAGCACTTGTAACCTAGTAAGGCTTTGGTGTCCTGTGCTTAAAGCTCCTGTTGTGAGTGGTACAGTACGCAGGGTCCTTCACCACTGCCTCCTCTCCCAGCCCCACCCTCAGCCCAGTGAGACCCATGGCCCCAGCGCTCTTCCTTTAGAAGGCAGGTTTTACATTATTTACAGGAACTGGGTACAGTGGTGTGTACCTGTAGTCCCCTGTCACTGGGGGACTGAGAGAGGAAGACTACATTAGGCCAGGAGTTTAAGACCAGCTTAGGCAACACAACAAGACCCAGTCTCTAAAAATAAAGAAATAAAAAGATGGGAAACTCTTAAGATGCCAGTGGCTTCTCTGGTTTTCCTGTGCCATCCACCTCAAGCCTCCTTGGACAGCAGCATTTTTGCAATCGTCTTTACTTCCCACAGAGAATACTTGGAGAAAATATTTCTTAAGCTGGCATACACTACCTAAAGCTGAATGGAACAGTCCAGGTTTGTTCTTCATGTGGCAGACTTGCCCTTGCTCTCCTGTTTACTGTCACTAGTGCACATGTCCTTCCCTCAACTTGTTACCTTCTGTTTCCAGCCTGGGTCGTCTCTACCAGAAATCTGGAGAGCGCGTTTAAAATAATTGAGTTCTCACTCAGAGATGGTCTCAAGCGCTTTGCTCCTGTTCTCTTACTGTTCATGGGACATGGTACCTAAGCAAATAGGAATTGGGTTCGGTGTTTCTCTTAAAAATAATGCACAGTACTTACTAATGGCATCCATTTGAATAAAGTGGCAATAAAGCTAGTTAATGTCAGTGACATTAAGCCAACTCCAGGATTCGGGAGTTTTAGCGTTAGGACTTAGATTTACCAGATAGAGCGTGGCTTCCTTCCCCCCTGTAGCCCGTCCCCACCGCTGCCTTCCGTGGTCTGTCTTGCAGCCTCCAAAGGCTCTCTGTTCAGCCTCTGTTCTCCTGGGCACCTGCCCCGTTGGGCAACCAGCTATTTCAGAGTCTAGAGACCGCAAGTTTTACTTCTGTGGTATAAAGGTGGAATCTTTGTCTTTGAAGTTTTTGTTTCTGATTTCTGGGTTTTCTTAGTTACTAGCTGATACTACAGAAAAAGGTCGGACAGGGGCTTTCCCCCTAAAATTCATTAATACCTAAACTAGATAAATGTAAAAGTACAAGTCCTAAATCTTGATATTCCTCTGAAAATATATAGAGACTAATTTCTGAACTTTTTCCTCTCTCACCATCTCTACCATGGAGAAGGGAGCTGGTGAGGAGCCGATGGCTTGGGTGTTCTATACACAGAATTTGGTTTTGTTTGGCTGGTTGGTTGGGTTTTCTCTCTCTCTCCTCTGCTTCTCAGGTTTGCTCTCTAGTGCTTGGAAGCAGGCGTATAGGTCTCCAAATGCAGACCTCAACTCCTCTTGTGTGGTATTTGCACCAGTGTCTAATTACATCTGCAAAACTTCCCTTTCCAGGGATTTGGACTAACACCTCACATGTATATTTCAAAACAAGATGTTTCTAGTGATTCTCCCACACCCCCACCAAAAAAAGCAGGCCTATATTTACTTCAGGAACAGCTTGTATTTGAAAGTGATTTTAAAGTATATTATACAATATTATGGCCCTGAGATATGCAAGAAATAACCAGAGCAAAAAAAAATAAAAAAAAAAAAACCTATTTTATGCAAAAAAATTTTCATCAGTTATTGCTCAGATACAAGAGAAACTTTCTGGATGCTATATTGTCAGGTTTTTAAATGGGTAGTGTTCTTTGAAAAAGAAGCCAAGTGTCTTCACCCACTAGGGATTTCAAGAAAATTTGAAATAACCTAATATACCAATGATTTATATCTTAAAGAGACTGTTTACACATTAAAAAGCCGATTTTGTATGCATATGAAAGGTCCTTTGGTCATGTGCAGGGAGCCATTCAGATGTTCTTTCTTTACTATTTATTGGTGAACGATCTGACACTATTTCTCTTATATTTAAACAATGTTGATGTGATCAAAGTATGACCACTATAAATGTTGAGGGGCGTGTCTAAAGAGCATAAGCCAATGTCGTGAAGGAACACCGTACTAGACTTTTGTAAATTTATTTTATATTTAATGGAATGCAGTATAACGGCTGGTGAAGTGTATTATAATTGTGTAAACAAATCCTGTTAATAGAGAGGTGTACAGATTCATTTTGTACTGTATCTTGAAACTTGTGAAATAAAGATCCCATCTCTGGTTATCTGTTTGTAGTAGCATGCCACACCCAAAGGCATTCATATTGAGACTTTGCTTTTAACCTAAAGATTCAATATTTTAGTGAACCATTTTGAAATACGGAAATGAAATTCTAGAATGCATTCATCTAGGGAAATTTGAATCTTTCGTTTTTAATATCTGTCAATTAGATTCCCATGAATTAATTGAATATTGACTTGGGGAGGATATAAATTTACCAGGAAGTGGTAACTATCTATAGAATCTGGTGTTTGACCTCCATCTGCCTGAGATGTAGAGTAAGCACACCTCTATTTACACTACTTACAGTATAAACTTACCCAAGTGGGTCTGCATGCTCACCCCCAGTTTTTAAGAGGGCTTGCAGCGACACATACAGCCCAATAAAGACTATTTAAAATAAGATCTAAATAAACGGGACACAAAGGGACAACATTAGCTGAGAGTAAGCGTGCACACAGTTCTGGCTAGGGGTAATGGCGAGTGGCAGTGGGAGAGGCTTTGGGTCCCATCCTAAACGAAAAAGGCAAGTAAGGTTTGTCCTTCAGCACCCTAGCGGACAACTCAGGTGATAAAAGCAAGTGGTCCAGCTTAGCAACATCACATCCTTGGGTAAGAAGTCTAGGTAATACAGACTGCCACAAATAAAAGGTTGGATCTCAACTGTTACTCCAAGGAACACAGCTACATGAGATGGCCTTGGCTAAAGGAAAAGTGAAGATAGAAACAGCCAAGTGACAACCTCCAAAGTCTGCCTGGAATTAGGCATGGTGGCTGTTTACCACTGACAGCATTCCTCTCTGGACACCACAGTGAAGCCTCAGTCTTTGTTGGCTCTCACAGCTCCTGCCCTTTAGCTTCCGTGAGAGCCATAACTTATATTGGATATACCACCTTGGGAATTTGCTGGTGCTGAGCTCTGGAGCTGAGAGTTTATCTATCTGCATTTCCCAGACTCTGTTCCACCATGGCCTTGCCCACTGTATATCTTCTTTCTCAGTGCACGAACTACATACAATAGGAACCATTTCTCTAATAGAAACTATGAAAAACATGCACAGGGAAACATTTTCTAGTTCCCAGGAATATAAGAATTAAAAAACAAAGCAACAAAAAATACTTTAGAACCCGGTAGTCCAAGGGGATGTGTTCCTGGACCAGCTACAATTTAGAAAGATGGAATAGAAGTGGATCCTGAAAATTCCACCAAACTGATAACGTGTGGATGATGTCCCATTTTGAACAAAACTAACTTTCCTAAGGCCAAGTTGTTGTTCTCTGGATTAATTTCATTGAAATACAATAGTATCAAAAGGCTGAGTGTGGTGGTGCACGACTTTAATCCCTGCCCTCAGAAACAGGAGGATCTCTGTGAGTTTAAGGCCAGCAAGTTCCAGGACAGCCAGGGCTTCAAAGAGAAACCCTGTCTCAAAAATAAGAAAGGAAGGAAGGAAAGAAGAAAAAATATAACCTGACAAACTTGCTGTTTGAACGATGGTGTTTGGTAGCATCTTACACAATGCATGCAAATGTACTCCTTACAGACACCATACTTCCTCTACAACCCAATTCTGACATACACTGACTTAAGTAGAACTGTCCACAGTGGAGCTACACACAGCTGTCTCTTCATTTGAGGTGCTCCCCCCTCCTTTGTTTTGTTAATATCTATTTCATCCTTCATTTGAGACATAGAAGTAATGGCAAACTTCGTGTGGATGCCAACGTGTGTATTAAGTTTTCTTTTTTAAAATGCATGCTTTCTTAAATGGATTAGCATGTGGTCTGCCAGCTACCCGCCCTTCAAACATCCGTGCTGCTCACAGAAAAACTTCCCGTGGCTCAACTCTTGGCCTCCCAATAGAAACAGCCTCCCATTGAGAAGGACTTCTCCTAAGTCTTATAAGCACTGGGAGGACTTCGTGGCCCAAGTAAGGACTCTGAACTTGGAAAATGAGGCTGTCACTGTTTTCCACAATTCAAGATTTCAGTGAGTCATGAGATGAGTGACTAGAAACCATTCTTGGAAGCAGACTTATTTTGAGCTGTGCAAAGGCAGCTGTGAGTTTCAGAATTTACCCATCTGGGGTTCCCCACCACCCCCACCCCCCACAGCCTTGACCGTTCTGTGCTTTTCCTAACAAAATTGGACGCACTGAACATTTTTGTTCTAAATGAAATGTACTCCCACTCATCCTGGCTCTTTGTATACGGCCAGTGATGGGGAGCAGAGGGAGCCTTCGAGCTGGTGCGCATGTTCTTCATCTCTGGAACAGTTAGTTGCTCTGGCAGCCTGCACACATGTTATTTTCTCTCACTTGCTATTTGAACAGCGTTGTTTGGTAACATCTTACACAACGCATGCAAATGCACTTCTTTCAGAAAGGATTGAAAATAGTATACTATTTCCCTATAACCTGATTTTGACATGAACTGAAATAGTCCACACTGGAGCTGCAAACAGCTGCCCCTGTTCATTTGAAGAGACCCCTCCCCCTTTGTTCTGTTGGTATCTATTCATTCCTCATTTGAGACTTAAAAGTAATTAAACCATCATAACAAGACTGACATTTTCTATATACTTGGGTTGGTGAAACCAAGGAAGAATCTAGTCGGTGTCACCAGGTACAGCTCGGTAGGTTCCAGTGAAGACACGCATGCCTTAAATGCTGACATAGAGGAAGTGCCATGGGCAGGAAGAAGACCCCAGCGTTAACTGAAGAAAACCTGGTTGCCTCCCTCTGGCCTGTTAGCTTTATTAAACAGCTTTTTCACTGTCACCATTCTGGACCATGAAGCAGATGTGTGAGGGAGGGGTCGGACACACCCCCGTGACCTGTAGCTGTGTTCCCATCTGCTCCTTCCACCAGCCCTCTTGAATGGCTTAGTGCAGTGAGTCTCAAGCTAGAGATCAAACAACCCTTTTCCCGAGGGTCACCTAAAACCACCAGAAAACCCAGATATTTGCATCATGATTCATTACGGTAGCAATATTATAATTATGTCTTTGTTTTTGTCCTTCATTCCACAGCCTTTATTATGTTTAAGTCACTGAAATAAATCTGAAAATGAGGGTGCATGAAAGAATGAATTGAGAATGGCTCTTGTCCCCTAAGAGACATCTCCACCACCGACTGAACACAGAGGTGCTTGGCATGCGTGACTGGATCGTAATTACTCCGTGATGTCACTCCCTTTCCCATCTCTCTCCTAGCCGCTGAAGAAGCAAACTTGTGAAAGGCTGAGCAACTTGAGATTGCTCAGCTGGTGCTAGTCATAAAAATTCAAATGCAAATGAAAGACGCTCACGGCCTCTAAAATCCAGGTTCTTAAACTACTGTGATATGCTATGTCCTTAATGCATCGTGGTAAGATCTATAATGAAGATGTGGACCGTCCTGTGGGGAACAGAAAGAGTAATGACACAAAGTGCAACTTCTGTGCTATTGAAAAAGATTAGTGGAGCCAGTGAATGCCTGCATGTGTGCACGCTCAGTGCCAGCTGTGACTGCTTCAGTTCGGGTTTCTCTTTTCCTAAGGCTCCATGAGGCCTCTCTGCCCTCTGGCCAGGCTTGTGCTCCTCCTCCCGTCTCTGTTTACACTCCACTGGGTCCACATGAAGTCAGGCCCATCTATTACGCACCCTTGTGTGTCTCTTTGATAGCTCTTCTCATCATTGATTACAGTATTTGCCTGCTGTACTCTCCCAGCTTGTAAATCCCAAGACAGGCACCAGTCTGTCCTGTTCACCAGCAGGGAGGGGGTCTAGAGCTTGGCACCATGCCCACCATGCAAATTAAATTGTTTCATTTTTGAATTAGCAGATGGAGTTTCTGGTAGGAAGAACATGGAAAAGGGGGCATTGACATCCAGAGTCCATTCTTGGGAGAAAGTGTGGACATGCAAATGGATATTTAACAGACTTCCCTGAACTCTCTCAAATCCCAAGAAGGATGGAGATATCCCTTCTGAGAAACCAGCTTAGGAGAGAGACAAGTAGCCCCCATCACATGGAGGGAGGGGCTGCTCGGGAATCTCTCTCACACATGGGCTGTGTTCGAGAAATAGGAACAGAAAGTTTTACATGGAACTGGGCCCACTGAAGTAACAAGGCCTTTCCAAACTAAGAAGAAGGTAACACAGAGTGCTTAGAGCATCACTGAAAAGAAACCAAAGCAATCTCTGCCCTCTTTAGCTCTGCTGTTCCAATCCCATCTAATGTTGCCTGGGTGCCCGAGCCTGGACCAGAAAGGAGGAGAAAGGCAGTGTAAGGGGGCTGGGGTGGGGAGGAGCCACCAGGAGATGCCACCTTCGCACGGTGTCTACTAACTCACATGGGACATGAGCCTTCCGTGCACATCTTCACTTAGAAAGTCTGGCTATCATAAAGATGAAAAACCTGCCTGGAATATAGTTGAGCTCTTTATTTTCTTGAAAGTCTTATCAAGTTGGTAAAGTACCTTTAAACACTAGCAAGTATTCAGTAACTACTGATCACTAAAAATGTCTAGTTTCTTTTTAGGATTCTGTGGCTACCGCAGTTACACAGCCATCTTCGTCCTGTGGGATGTGGTTATGGGTACTCGGAGAACAGAGACCACAAAGCAGACAGACTCCTCTTGCTCTCCCAGCTTTGCTTCTATCTAAGCTAAACAACAAGCCGGGCACATGTCTACCAGGCAAGTCCAACCTACACCCCATTGCCACATGCACCCAAAAGCAGCAAAGATTGCAACCTAGTACAAAATTGTAAACTTGCTCGTAACACCGGGAGATTATTCCGTTACTCGATCGCGCAATCCTCAAATGTGAACCTTGTAGATGATAACTCCATGTTCCCATCTACGTCAAATGATTGAACGTGCCAGTTCAGAGTCTAAGCTCTTGTGTGCTCCTGTTTTCTACTACGCATCTCACATTGTTTTTTAATCTGAACCTATCAGTTCCTCTTGAGGTAAAGAAGGCAAAGCCTTGAGGCTATCTGGGCAGAAGAATGGAACGACCCAGGGTGGGGATGGGGGTCAAGGAGCATGAGGTCAGGGACAAAGGGGAAGAGAATGAATGAGAATGACTTATAATGAGACATGTATATGAAAATATCGAAATGAAATAAATTATAGGCAAATATTATCCTCTGAAAAATACATGGGTGTAGTTTCCAAAATTTCCCCTAGAGGGCACCAGAGTGCCACACCAAAAAAAAAAAGTTGTACATGTTGTTTTGTTTTGCTTTGTTTTGTTTTTAAAAAGACAAGTTGTCCAGTTGTTTATTTGTTTGTTTGTTTGTATTGTTTGTATTGTTTTTCCAGTCTACTTTTCTGAGAAAAGATGAAGTCTGAGGTCAGGTGTTCCTCACAAGAATATAACTGTAGCTTCTAGAAACACCACTGCCTCATTGTCTCATCATGCAACTATCTTTTCATGCATAATACTGAAGTTACAGAGAACACATGTGTCTTAGTCAGGGTTTCTATTCCTGCACAAACATCTTGATCAAGAAGCAAGTTGGGGAGGAAAGGGTTTATTCAGTTTACACTTCCATGTTGGTGTTCATTACCAGAGGAAGTCAGGACTAAGCAGGTCAGAGAGCAGGAGCTGATGCAGAGGCCATGGAGGGATGTTAGTTCCTGGCTTGCTTCCCCTGGCTTGCTCAGCTTGCTTTCTTATAGAACCCAAGACTACCAGCCCAGGGATGGCACCACCCACAATGGGCCCTCCCTCCTTGATGACTAATTGGGAAAATGCCTTACAGTTGGATCTCATGGAGGCATTTTCTCAACTGAAGCTCCTTTCTCTGGGATAACTCCAGCTTGTGTCAAGTTGACACAAAACCAGCCAGTACAACATATCACCTGACATCAACCCAAGGAGCCATCTGGTCTACCCAGTTCCTGGGTGCAGTGCCATAAGAAACAGAGACTTCTGGGCTTTGTACCCTCTCCCGTGGGTCTCCCCCAGCAGCTTCCTCCTTTGGCATCTACCAAGTTGTTCCTTCCACAACCATTTGAAGCAGGGAGAGTAGAGAGGATTAAGCATTCGGTGTGGAAAACTGTCACAGGAATTGCCTCCAGTTGTAGATAATTCAGAGATGGGCCAGGGGGAGAAGGGCTATCTGCTAGAGAAGGTGACTCGGTTTCCCTAGAGAGCCTCTTGAAAGTGCTCTGGCTCCATTTTTGTATCTTCTGACACGAGGTTTACCATTCACTAGCAGTTACCCACTTCCTTCTGCAGACTTAGTCACGATGCTTCCCTTTCCTCTCAGGTTACTGATCCTTACTGATTTCTACGAGCTCTGGGCTGTTGTCAGGAAATCAGTCTCTTGCTGATAAAGGAACTGCGGCATGTCACAAATTTCATGTGCTTTATCTCTTGGTCCTGGTGAGTTGTGATACCCTCACCACTTTGTTCTTTCTTTCTGTTTGTTTGTTTGTTTGTTTGTTTGTTTTTCAAGGGTTTCTCTGTGTAGTCCTGGCTGCCCTCGAATTTACTCTGTGTGTAAATCAGGCTGGCCTCAAATGCACAGAGATCCACCTGCCTCTGCCTCCCAAGTGCTGGGATTAAAGGAGTAATGCCATCACCCAGCATTTCTTTGTTCTATCCTCGAAGGTCTTAATGCTCTGCTAAATGCAGGCTTCTAAAAGAAAAAGAAGACCTTGGAAAATGAGCAAAGTGATTAGGGTTAGTCATAATGCCTAAACAGGCAGATCAGAATCATTCCAAACTGATATCTTTAAACATATCTAGCAGTCGGGAAAGAAGAGGATTAGCAAGATGTTTCATTGAGTAAAATGTTCACTACACAAGCACAAAAAACTGATCTTAGGCCCTCAAATGTCGTAAAAAGTTTATGGTGGCATAATGGTGACATCCAGCACTGTAGGGCCAGAGACTGAAGGACCACTAGATAGTCAGATGATCTTGTGGAATCAGTGAGCTACAAGTTCAAAGAGAAACCCTATTTCTAAACATAAGGTGGAGAGGAACACAGGCACACATACCTGCATACACCATACACACACACACACACACACACACACACACACACACACACACACACACACTTACAACATAATAACAAAATACATAGAAGAATTCTGGAAGCACTCCAGACTCACCTTCCTTAAAATCAGCTGGCAGCCAGCCAGCACTTCCTGGGCAGGAAGATGAGGATGTGAAAGAGACCACGCCCCACCCCACTTCCCACAAATACACCTTCCAGTCCTATGCTAGACATTCCCTGAGAAAAACTTCTTCATGTAGCTTTCCCCCTCTATTATATTGACATGTCACTGAATTTTTTGTTTGCTTTTGTGTGTGGGCATCATCGCTGCTGATCGAACCCAGGGTCTTACACATGCTAGGTTGAACAGCTAAGCTCCTGAATAGCCCTTGGCCAACATCCTCCTGTCTTTCCTGACCCCTCCTGATGAATGGCATGAATAGAAACGGTCCTCTCTTGTCAGAGGCAGGAAGTTGATTCGGCTTCCGGAAGACTGGGCAATGGCTGGCAAAAGCTTGGGAGGAAGAAAACAGGCTTTCAAAGGGAAGCAGTTGGGTGTGGTGAGGAAAGGCTTCCCTCTGTCTGTGTGGGGGCTCAAGGTTTCTCCCAGAGACACAGAGCCATGCGGGACCTCAACATCTCGTCAGTATATAATTTGCTCAGGGTTCACTTGCCTGCCCTAGAACAGAACCTATAACTTTGTTGTCTTTTTAGAAAGTTTGTATTGGTGGGTGAAGTTATGTGGGTACTCACCCATGTAGGGAGGTCAGAGGACAACTTTGAGGAGTTGGTCTTCTCCTCAACCACCAATGAGTTGTGATGACAGAAAGCTTGGCAGCAGCAGCTTTATTTGCAGCAGCTGAGCAATCTCGCCAGTTCAATGACCTAGAATAATATTTTTTAATGTGTAAGGGTATTTTGTCCTTATGCATGTCTGTGTACCATTTGCATGCTTGTACCCTCAGTGGCCAAAAGAGGGCACCAGAGCCCCTGAAACGAGAATTACAGATGGTTATGAGACACCTTGTGGGTGCTGGGAATAGAACCCGTTCCTCTAGAAGAGCAGCCAGTGCTCTTAACCACGGAACCATCATCTCTCCAGTCCTAGCTACCAGAATTTTTAAGGGACATGCCTTCATCATTCATGATCCCTTCATCTCTCTTTCAGATGCTATTGAATGCAGTTCTATAGACAAGAGCCATTCCAAACCATTATGGATGCTGCCTGAGTTCATGAATCATGGTGAGGAAGGCATAGACTTTTGTGGAATGACATCATTTGTGAAAACTCTTTTCTTCAGCTTTTTGAGACAAGGTCTCTCTGTGTAGCCCTGGCTGTTCTAGAACTCACTTCGTAGCTCAGGCTGGCCTCAAATTCATGAGATTCACCTGCCTCTGCCAACCAAGTGCTGGGATTAAAGGTATGTGCCACTACTGCCCGGCTAATGAGAATTTTTTTAAAGCCAGGAAACTTAGGAGGAGGAGGAGGAAGAGGAGGAAGAAGAGAGAGGAGGGGGATGGATGAAGCAAGTAAGGAAGAAATGAAGGAAGAAGGAAAGAAAGAAAAAGGGAGGGAAGGAAGGAAGGAAGGAAGGAAGGAAGAAAGAAAGAAAGAAAGAAAGAAAGAAAGAAAGAAAGAAAGAAAGAAAGAAAGAAAGAAAGAAAGAAAGAAAGAAAGAAAGAAAGGAGGAAAGAAAGAAAGGAGGAAAGAAAGAAAGGAAAGAAAGAA
Source organism: Uromys caudimaculatus (assembly GCA_028551405.1). Classification (NCBI taxonomy): domain Eukaryota; kingdom Metazoa; phylum Chordata; class Mammalia; order Rodentia; family Muridae; genus Uromys; species Uromys caudimaculatus. Next base: position 94,359,340 of record CM052705.1, on the reverse strand, counting down.
AGGAGGAAAGAAAGAAAGGAGGAAAGAAAGGAGGAAAGAAAGAAAGGAAGGAAGGAAGGAAGGAAGGAAGGAAGGAAGGAAGGAAGGAAGGAAGGAAGGAAGGAAGGTTGAGACCTTTCTGAGTAAGTCAAGAAAAAAAAAAAAAACATGGCTACCTATCCTTGAGATCATGTTCTCTCAATCATTCCCTGTTCTGCTCTGCACATTATGGCAGAGTCTCAGGGCACCCTTGGCAGTCCCCAGCCTCCTGGGAAGATGGTTCTCCCTAGCATGGATAAACAGCAACCTCAAGACTTGAAAATTCCCGATAGATCGCCAGTGATCACACAAAAGTTTCTTTGTCACCAACCTCCCAGATTTGCTCCCATATCCATGTGCACACTTGTGGGGGACATGACACCTGGATCTAAGCTGGTTGGAGCCTGCAGACCTCTACTACTTTTGATGTTAAGGACTGCACTAAGGAAATATTTCCCATTTCTTCTTTAGTAGAATCTAAGGAAGTATTTTAGATATTTCTCCAAATTATCTTCCCTGGAAATTTTTTAAAAGAACCATTTATTTTATCTTGTGTGTGAAAGAGAGAGCCTTATGGGGGTATATGTAGCCCAGATGTGCCCTTAGTGGTGCTCTCGGAGCCAGAAGAGGATGTCAGATCCCTGGGACCTGTGGTTACAGGCTGCTGTGGGGGTGCTGAGAACCAATCCAAGTCGTCAATGCCACATGACTTTATCATCTGTCCAGATCTCATCTCTGGGAATTTTAACGGCACAGGTATAGTACCTATCTGTTTCTCACTATGTGCATATCTGTACAATATGTCAACTGGGAAGACGGTTTCTGCTGGAGGCCCGCCCCAGCTGGGACTGAAGTGGGACACAGCAGTGGACAAAGGTCAAAGGCTGACGATCCCCAGCCTTACAGTCTTTGTATTTGTGCTTTAATAATCCTGGATTCCAAGCCGGGCAGTGGTGGTGCACGCCTTTAATCCCAGCATTTAGGAGGCTGAGGCAGGTGGATTTCTGAGTTCGAGGCCAGCCTGGTCTACAGAGTGAGTTCCAGGATAGCCAGAGCTACACAGAGAAACCCTGTCTCGAAAAAACCAAAATAATAATAATAATAATAATAATAATAATAATAATAATAATAATCCTGGATTCCTTACTTTGTGCTTTAATGAGTTCTGGTTTCTTTTCTCTAACTATTTTGTGATTTAAGAAGTGCTAGTTTCCTATTATTCTATGGATCAATACCACTGGTTTCTGGTAATAAACTCCTCCTGTTAGTAACAATGGATTAGAAAAAAGGCTTAGTTACTAGGCTCTTTTCTCTTTGGCTCAAATGCCCCTCACTGGCCAGACAAGAGGTTTGAAATTCATTAACTCTTTATAAACCAGAGAGAAAAGAAATAAAGAGAAAGAAAATCTTTTAAACAGGCACCTTGCACAGACACACAAACACACACATACACACACACACACACACACACACACTCCGATCGGACCTCACCACCTGTCTTATCAACTCCACAAGTGTGCATACATACTTCAATACACATACCTATATTTACATATGCATATACGTTTGGTGGATGGAGTGAAAGCTCCCTCCAGCAAGTACCAACACAGAATATGGATGAAAAAGAGGCTCTAACCTTTGTTTCTCAGGGAAAGAAAAGGCTTCTACCGATTTATTGCTGAAAGTAACAGAAAACTTCTCCCTTAGTGTCGTTCTTAGTTCTTATGCTTTCTCAGGAAAATTGATCACATGGTTTCCCAAGCATCTTTACATCCCATAAGTTCATAGCAAGTTTAAGACACTAATTCAAATCATAAAATGATAAGGTGTTACAGCAGAGATGTTTACATTTGTTTCCATGAAGACTAGTACCTGACTAAATATTCATTATCTGTTACTAGCTCCAGAAGTTCATTAAAAGTTTAAAACAATGATTCTTACATTATAAGTTAGCACAGTTTTGACAAGAGACACACCATCTGCCTTGTGCCTTGTTACTTTTGAAGTTTTGTATAGATAAACCAGTCAATATTTTATTTTCTGTGCTTGCACCTACAATGAAGTGTCCATTCCCAGGCTGTGACTTTTAGTTATCAGATGGTGATATCACAGCTAACCTGAAAGGAATGTTTCCCCGATTGTAAATCTGTTCCAAGTCTGCTTTCTGTTCTAGTGCAATTAGCCCATGACACATTGAGGTTTGCAGAGCCTTATTTGAAGCTTTTCAGGGAGCTGGAAATTACTTGTATAAATGTAGGAATTCTATAAAATCATTATCAGAAATTATGAAATCACCAATTTGTCTACACAGCATTATTACATGATAGTACATTTTCATATTGATTCTGCAGAAAATCTGCCCAATCGGATGGGCTAAAGCCCAGCATTAGGCTATGTAATAGTGACAGGAAAGACATATCCGTATCAAGAAGCAATCCTGAAATAAAAATCTCTGAAAACCCTGCAGTTCAGAGTTACCTACTGCAGTCATGCAAAGCGATGAACCATCTCCAGAAAACTTATTTGTATGCCATTAGCCTTTCCTAGATGGCATACAGACAGATTTCTTTACCCCTGTATCTATTTTTACCTGTTTTGTCCACTATGTCTTAAGGTTTCTATTGCTGTAATTTAAAAAAAAAAAAAATGACCAAAAACAAGTTGAGGAGAAAGGGATTTCAGCTTCCACTTCCACATCCTCACAGGGCACCAGGGCAGGAACTCACCTGGTCAGGAACCCAGAAGCAGGGACTGAAACAGAAGCCATGGAAGAATCATCCTTACTGGCTTGCTCACTCATTGCTTGCTCAGCCTGCTTTCTTATACTGGGACCACATGCACAGGGATGGCACCATCCACACTGAGCTGGGCCCTCCCACATCAGCCATCAATCAAGAGGATGCTCTACAGAGTAGCCTATAGCACATTCTTATAGAGGCATTTTCTCAATTAAGATTTCTTCTTCCCTCATGGCTCTAACTTATGTAGAGTTGAAATAAAAACCAGCCGGTACATGCCCCTGCTGTGCTAGGTGTAAGAATATTACAGAACGATTTGTTGGTGGGTTTTTTTTTTTTTTTTTTTTTTTTTGGTTTTTCGAGACAGGGTTTCTCTGTGTAGCCCTGGCTGTCCTGGAACTCACTCTGTAGACCAGGCTGGCCTCGAACTCAGAAATCCACCTGCCTCTGCCTCCCAAGTGCTGGGATTAAAGGCATGCACCACCATTGCCTGGCTTACAGAACCATTTGTAATGACAAAAATAATACTCAAATAGACAAAAGAAATAAATATCCATCAAAAGAACCGGAAACTTAGAAGATACTACATTCAAGAAATATGTGACCACAGAAAAGAATGGGGCTTTTCTTATGTTGTTATAGAGCTTATAAAATGATGTCCTCTTCAAAATTAGAGAGGGGGTGGCTTATGGATTTTTGCAAATGCCTAAATTATGATAGAAAATATGTGCTTGGAACAAATAGGACAAGAAAGAAATGGGAGATAAACTTGTCAGCGTGCACCTAGTCCTCGAGACTGTGTTATAAGTTCAAACTTTAATTTAAGGTCAGTATTGATGCTTCCTGGTATATCTTAGAAAGACATCAGTGCAGCAGTTCTACAGTCTCAGTGGGAAACACTAACTGAAGGATTCTCTCGTGTGCTGAGCCTAAGGATCTGCCAGCAAAGGTCTACCTGCCTCCATTGGCGTGTCTATAATCTTGGGGTAAAGGATCACCTCAGGATTTCCCAGCAGCAGGAAGTACTCGACTGAGCTGAAAACGGAACTTCCCCGAGTCTCCATTTTTCATGTCTGTCACAACACACATCGTTAATTCCCGCTTCACTACCTGATTATCCACAGCGAGGTTTGTGTGATGGTTTGTACCACCGGTCACAGTATCTTTATCCTTCGGCAGAGTCATTGCCTGATCGTCCCCAAACACTCCAGCCTTTAGTGACTCATGTTCTCGATAAACAGAATCATAGAGGGGAAACCCTCTAAACACTCCATTTGCTGGGTCCTTCTCCTTTTTCTCACTAAGGGTTTCAGTCCATCAAATGGTGCTTTCTCTACACTGCGGTCTCCTGACGCTTCGGGGAAGCTCCTGCTCGACTTTAATTGGTCACCAGGCTCCCATCCAAGGGTTTATTTTTGTGTGCTTGCTGTGGACTACTCTGGAAGTGATGATGATTTTAAGGGTTTGTCTAAAGGCTTTTGCTGGAGCTTTGTTGGGTTTTGAGGGATGGACCCAAGCTTCCTGATAGGTTGTGGGATCCAGTTCAAAATAGAAACACAATCTAAGGATCTGTGGGTCAAGAAGCGGATGTGGCCTTTCCTGGTGTGTGTCAAGGCTTGTGGGGCCTTAAGATAGACTAGGAGCGTAGGGCTGGTAAGAACAGAGAGTCACAAGAGGCAGAGTGAGATGGAAAATGAAAGTGCAGCAGACTCTCTAAGAGGGTTCCTGGGTGGGGCTCCTAGCCCCTTAAAGGGAGCTTGCTGCAGGTCCTGTTAAAGACTGAGGAGCTGCAATACAGGATCCAATACCAGGAGGCTGAAGGTCCAGTGTCCCAATTTCAACAAGTGTACATTGAAAGCTGCTGCACACTCTTTTGTCCTTGTGCCTGTGCCCGAACTCTTACTAGACACGATCAAATTGTAGACTAAGGTTTTATTTTGTTTTGTCTGGAGAGCCCACCTTGCTCTGTGGGTATGATGTCACAACAGGTGACAGGGATTATTTGCTCCCAGAATAATCTTTTTTAAAATTGCTTGTTTATTTTTATTTATAAGTGTGTGCGTGTGTGTGTGTGTGTGTGTGTGTGTGTGTGTGTGTGTGCCTGCTTGTCGGTGTGTGCAGATGCCGATGGAGGTCAGAAGAGGGCATCAGATCCCCTGGAGCTGGAACTACAGATAATTGTACTATTTATACTATCCACCCAGTGTAGGTGCTGGGAATCTAACCTGGGCCCTGTGCAAAAGCACTAACTGCTTTTAACTGCTGAGCCATCTCGGTCCACAATGTTCTATGTCCCCGGTGTCCTGCACATTCTGTTGACTGAAAGACTGTGTAACACCTGATGGTACCTGACTGTACTTGTGGGTTGGACTTCAGAGCACATAATAGATAAGTCAACCTGACACATCCCTATTGGCAAAAGAGTCATTGCAGACTCAGCACCTGGGATTCCCCCATGCCTCTGAAGTGGATGAAAATGGGCTCCCAGTTCCAAGTAGAAACTGAATTAAGTGAGATGCAATCTTCTAGATTCGTTCTGGTCATAATGAAACTAGAACTCAGCATTAGGGAAGGGAGGGAGTGTCAGAACTGTACAAAGAGATCTTGAGTAGACTGATGGTGCCAACAACCTAGCTGAGTGACTCCAGCCTGAGAGGGTTGGCAGTGAGCGAGACTTCCACTGTCATTTAGAACTTGATTCTAGGCCCGCCCAATCACCAGAGGAGAGCAGCACCCCTGCTTGACAGTGGGTTGAGGGGGGAAAGGAGAATCGCTGGCTACGGGTCTCTCAAACAGAAAGGAGTTCTGAGCTGGGAACCCTTGTGGATTTCTTACAAATCCAGTATTTTTTCTGTACTTTGCCTCGGTTGGGGTTCCATAAAGAAATAGCCGATGGGATGAATAGGTTTTACAAGAGGGCTGTGTTAGACATGCGCCCTTGATTTACATGCTCTGTGCTGGCGTAGCATTCCAAAGCATGTGAGGTCAAAGCATTCAGTGAGTCCGACAGCAGCTCTCTGAATTCTGGGGAGACTAAGACCTCAGGAGCTGAGCCCATGAGGCTGGACACATTAACCGTCCCAATCTAGTGGGGAAGGAGAGCCCTGGTCCTGCCATACATGTTGGAAGTCAGCAAAGGCTGGGTTCCGAGGTCAGAGAAAGAGTAGCATCAATGCCAGCAATAGGCCAATGCATTCACAACCAAAGCAGAGGCAGCAGCTTTCCTCAGACCTCCTTACAGCCTGCCCACAGTGGTTCCCACTCGGAGGGAAGCTTTTCCTCCTCCCTACTTCCAGGAAATGGCCTTATATACCTGCCCAGAGGTGTGTCTCTTAGTTGATTTCAGATCCAATTGAGTTGACGAGCAATCAACTCCTAGAGAATTTTATTCAATAAAAACCCAAACCTAAACCTAGTAAGAGTCTGGAAGAATCTTAAGGGGATTTGAGTCTTTCTCTTGAGGACCTGACCATCAAGATGAATTCTAGAGGCACTAACATACCCACTTGTAGACACAGAAACTAACTAACTTGGCAGTAGCCAAGTACAGTGGGACACACTGGTTTAAAAGGACACATTAAGTCAACCTACGGTAGTGACCTCATCCCAACTGTCCAGCCGTGTAAGAGGGACAGATCTACTTTAGTGAGCCCAAACATTCTAGTGAGAGGACACTTTTGTAATTCCAAGAATATCTCTAGGTAGTTATCATAATTTTATATATTCAGCTGTGATAATATAAGGGCCTAGACCCTATCTAGGCAGAGCCACACAGCTGTTTGCCAGTCCCTTGCAATAACATTGATGTACACTAGGGGCATCAGGGCATATGTTTTTAACCAAGTTTAACCCAACTAGAGTCTTTTTGACATATATTATTATATATATATCAAATATATGTATTTAGTCATATAAATACTGGGTCAGAGGTGCATCACAGCTTAATTGTGGTGGTGTGAGGACAATTTGTAGAAGTCAGTACCCTCCTTCCCTCATATGGGAACCAGAGGATTTGGACTCAATATCATCAGACTTGGTGACAAGTCCTGAAAACAGACTTTTCACAATTGACTTAACTGGATGCCAGCTCTCTTCACATGAGATGGGTGAGCCTTTGAATAATCATCTCGAAGACATCAGCAGCCTTAAAAGAGAAGCAAAGACTCTGGACCTTGGAGATCAGGTTCCAGTTTTGCTTCTGGCTTTCCTAGCTGAGGAGCGGAGCAATGGTGAGCCGCACATTGCTACAGCGGGCACACGATTAGCCCATCCCGTGGCTTCTAAGCGACTTCACCTTCCCTGAGGTGTTGCTCCCAAACTCCGTCCAGAACTCTCTTTTCCTTCACTGTCCAGCCTCCTGCTTCCCACAGAGCTCGGTTGGAGAGGTAAAGAATCCCTAGCTGTGGAACAAAGGGCAGCGACTCATGGTTGGCGGAAGAGGCTTCCTGGTGATGTGTTTATAACCAAAATTAAGTGCTCATTCATTTAGTGACCAACCAGAAGTCCCCACAGCGCTTGCTGCTTGCAAATGCTCTTACATACAATAAAGGTGAGAGCTGAGGATTCCTTGGTCACATGCTGGTCTGAGGGGAGGACTAAGTGTGAAATCCAGACCATTCTCAAAGACATAACATGGAAAACAGATAGGGAATGTTGTTTTCGTTCATCCTGGCTGCTGTAACAAAGAACCTCAAACCTGGAAGCTCCTAAACAATAGGGATCGGTTTCTCACACCGTTTTGGGGAGTAGGACGGTTCAAGGCTGAAGGGGGGAGCAGCAGAATTTGTGTCCAAGAAGCGGCTTTCTGGTTCGCAGTTGCCTCATCCTCGAGTGATTGGGGAATGAGATGAGCAATCTTGGGCTTCTCTTAATAAGCATTAATCCTATCCATAGGTGTTCTTTCCCCCCACCCCCAACACACATACCCAGACCTCGCCTTCTAATACCAACCATGGCTACGTTGCTAATTACGTGATAGCTGATCTTCACTGGCAACTTAACTGGATTATCAACCAAAACTCAAGCCTCTGGGCATTCCAGTGATGACTTTCCCTGATCAGGTTTACTTGAAGCAGGAAGTCCCATGCCAAGTGAGACATCACCTTCGGATGTCAGCCCAGATAAACAGAGAAGAAGGAGGCTTTTGCTTCTTTGCCCCATCACTACTGCAACCCCATCCTTCCTGTGGATGCTGCGGCCCTCTGTTGATCTTGAAGCCAGCTTTCCCCAGCTCTAATGTAGACTGAGGACCAGCAGCTTTCCAGGAATCTCAGGCCCTCAGTGTCAGAGTGGGACAGCTGAGAGATCCAGCCTCGTGAACTGAATAACTACTGGGATCTCAGCCTCTCCAGGGTGAGACAGCTGCTGTTGCACTACCCAGACCACGTGCTGTAAGCCAATCTAATGCATCCCGTTTATACACGATAAACTGAATGTATATATTCAGCTTACCAGTTCTTTTCCTTTAGAGAACCCTAATGTATCAGGTCTCACCATAGGAATGCGAGTATGTGGAAATATCCATACCATAGCAAAAATTTTAATAATTCAATTATTAAATACAACATAATCTTAATAATTTAATGCATTTGAACATCTACTGAGGTGTTTTACATAAGACTGAAAGAATATGAGATTAATTAAATTTATTAAAATGGCTCCTGAAGAGTTCAAATGATTTACGTACGTGTCTCATGTTCTGTTTCTAATAGATCAACTAGTTAATCTTAGTTATACAATTTACAAATTTTTATCCTGGGGCTTAGCGTATAGTCCAGTCATACAGTATAGGGAAAATGGGCAGGCTCTGGGTTCATAACCACCACTGGAAAAGGTCTTGTCACCCTGTGAGGTCCTGTGATGGAAGAAATGTCCTAGAGTGGAAAAGCAGCTCCCTAAGGCTTCTATCCTGCAGCTCCATTCACTGAGGCTTTTCCTACAGAAACGCCAGACTCCCATAGGATGGCTGTGCACTTGGAGCACAAAAAAAAAAAAAAAGTTAGGGCAGCCTAAATATGCAACAACCCAGGACAAATTGGTAAATGGTGAATGAAGATATAGGTGGCTGAGGGGGAAGCTCATTGGTAGGACACCTGTGTGGCGTATTCAACACCCCGGCTTCATACCCGGCATGTGCGCTTGCGCATGCGCACACGGGAATGCGCGTGTAGGGGAGGGGGTGGCTATTACATCCATCTATGGAGTGTATGCAACCATTTTAAAGACAGAGAATCTTAAGAATCATCTGAGAGACTCAGAGAAAGAATTAAAAAGGAAAGACTACCCAGGCTCCTCCAGAAGAAATTCTCGTTCAGCAGGTCTTGGTTGAGACCTGTCAATCTCTGTATTTTAAGTAACGTTCCCCCAGGAGATTGTGTCTCCCAGACAAGCTTGAAAGATGCTAAAATAATACATGTATGTAAATACATGAGAAAGATGCTCAAGTCAGCAAGATAGCATTCAGAATCACGTGACACCTCTGTCTCCCAGGACTGAAAGTGCACAGGGGAAGATGGAACCACACGTACCCACAGAGAAGGATCTGAGCCCAGCCGGTCCTGGCGGCTGCCTCTGGGAAGGGGAAGAAGAAACGGACTCAGCATTTTTTTGTGTGTACTTCAATGTTTGTTTATATTCATTGGAGAAGGAGGAGGAGGAGGAGGAGGAGGAGGAGGAGGAGGAGGAGGAGGAGGAGGAGGAGGAGGAGGAGGAGGAGGAGGAGGAGGAAGCAGAGGACAAGAAAGAATCCCTTGGGGCTTCATAGTTCCCAAGTATATGTAGAGGGTGAATGTGGGAGGAAGTGTCACTCAAGACCATAACCAGACAACCCAGGGACAGTCCTTCGTGGGGACTCAAAGTGGTGCTGTGCTCTTTCTGAGAGTCCCGGCCAAGCTCGACCTCACCCTGCAGCTAAGGCCCTCTCTCCCTCTGGTCCTTGGTGCTGAGTAGGGAGAGCCCAGACTTGGGAAGAGGGCTTTCCAGATAAACTTGGCCCAAGACAGAGCCAACGTGATGAGGTCATTCAGCACAGCTGCAAACTATTTCAAGGAAACAGGTGGTGGCTGGAGCCTCTTCCAGGCTTGGGGTGTTGCTGGGAGAGAGGCCTCCTTCAAGGGCGTCCTCCCTGCGAGGCCAGACACTGAGGCCTTAGGCGGCTGGGAAAAGGGAGCACAGGGTCACAGGGCATCCTCAGAAGCCTGCAGATGTGTGTCCCTCCACAACCGAAGTCTCAGTGCTAGCTGTTTGTTTCTTCCCCATAACAGCTTGCAAACTGTTCTTCGGGAGCCGCACCTTCAGACCAAAAAAATCATTCTCTCTAGAGAGAACCAGTGGAGTCACGCACAGTTTGAAAGCTCTTGGATCGTTTTAACTGTACAGCCAAGGTGGGCACCAGCTGACGTCCCTGGACAAGTAGCACTCCCTTGGAAGCTTGCTGGGAGTTTAGAACCTCAGGTCTGTACCCATTCTCCCTAGATAAACAGCAGATCCCGGGGGTCACAGAAGGGATGCATGTAACCACTGGCCTTCTCGGAGATTCATCGGCTTCCTCGAGGATGCAATAGTTAGCACAATTTTCCTTTGAATGCTTGTGATGGTCATGATTGGTGCTGCCTACAGAACACTTGGTCCTTAGCGCTTAGTAGATTAGGGCTCCTATTTTGTCAGGATGGTGACTGTTGCTGATCCTGAACACAACCTGGTTAGTTGCCCAGCTTGTCTGGGCATGTGCTGGCTCCGTTTCTTGGGCAGCTCAGCCCCCATTCTGCCAATATCCAACATCTTTTCTCACGGCTGCTCAGAACTGGGAATCAGAAAGTTCAGCCCTCTCTCCGATCCCAGCATTGATTTTTTTTTCTGTTGAAATTGTGTGCTTGCTCCATCCTGAGGAAAAGCAAAACAAAGGGAGGCTGTAGGTTCTAACAATTGCCGTAGAAGCTGCAAGGGTAAAATGCTTCTCTGCCGGCTGGAGAGGAGAAGGGCTTGGACTTTGGCTTTGCCAAATCCTTGCGTTCCAGGCTTCTGATAGCAGTTCAGTTCTGGTTGGAGAATTAAAGGCGCATTGTGAACATAGCCCTGCAATGATTTGAGGACTGACCCAGTACGATAATGGTGAGTATCGGAGGACAGTAAGCAAAGCTATTCCTTCGATGACAGCAAAGCTTCTTCCAACCATGAGACTTAAAAGGCATGTGGTTGATGGTGTATGCCTTTGATACCAGCATTTGGGAGGCACAGGCAGATGGCCAGCCTAGTCTGCATAACAAGTTCCAGGATAGCCAGAACAGAGACCCTGTCTCAAAAAAAAAAAAAAAAAAAGACCAAAACAATCACATACACCCCAAAAGCATAGATAAATAAATAAATACATGCCTACTTACTTAGCAAGCAATTAAGCATTTTCTAAATGCCAAGTATTTGTACAACCGTCCCATTTAATTATCAAAATTACTCTTCAATACTGATACAGCATTTATTTTTAGGTGAAAAATAGGCTCGGAGATGTTTGGGCCTTGGGATAAACAGCTGTGGAGTCACAGAACGGGGAGTCACACAGAAGTGATCCTGGGTCCAATGTCTACTATGGGTCATTCTGTTAGGTGACCTTTTTCCATCTCAGGGCCCGCCATTGGCTCCTGGAGCTCTTTCTAGCTAAATATTGGCTTATTTGTTCTTCCTTTGTCTTTTCCTGCTAGTGACGAGAGAGACATCATCTCTCCAAGTTGCTCTGTCAATCCTTTCTTCTAAGATGGAGAAAGTCTATTAAGGACTCCAGCTTTGAATGTGTATGCTGTAGGAGTTTTAAAAGTCATCTCCCTGACTCTCTTTTACTCAAGAAAACATCTATTGTAGATGTCGGGAAATACGCAGGAGAGCAAAAGGGAGAGACGGCTTTCGGCTTTCGTTTTGAGGGATGGAATTCTGAGGACATGAATCCTGGGTGCCAAGGGATAAGAAAAATAGATACTTTGTGTTTTCATGGATCAAAAGGAGAAACTTCAGGTCATGGCAACGGTACAAGCAAGGCTCGTTTTAAACAGATATTGATTCATTCTTTTCTTTTTTGCCATGCTGAAGATTAAATCCAGAACCTAGGCAAATGCTCTACCATGGAGCCACACCCCAGGTCTGCTCTGTTCTTTTTTGGTTCACGACCTCTAATATGCAGTTTTCATAAACTAAAAGCCACATGAGATTTTAAAGAGCCAATTTGATTTTCCTATTAATCATTTTCTTTTTTGCACCATATGGGTGGGAACTCAGGGTTTCACATATACTTGGGCAAGCATCTACTGCTGACTGTATCCCTAACCCTAAACCTTGATTGTGAGCCTTAAATGATCCAAAATAACAATATCCATGATATCAAATGAGTCCTATGACTACACACCAGGCACCATCCTAGACACTTGATGCTTGTTAGCTCTATGCTATTTGTGTAACTCCTCGCCAGATCCAAGTGTTCATGAGTCATTCTTTCTCTCCATAGCACCTAGGGCTGTTCCTGCACAAAATACACAAGATCCGTCAATATTTATGTAACGAAGGAATCTTGCCTTGGAGGGTACCGTGCTATAGACTAAAGCTTAGAAAACACCGCCATTCTATACTATTGATTTCAAGTTCAATGAAAGTAGGATTAGAGATGTAGTGAAGGAGTTAAGGATGTTGAAAAGCCTGAGGTGGGGGTTTTAAAAAAAGGATCTGAGGGCTGGAGAGATGGCTCAGTGGTTAAGAGCACTGACTGCTCTTCCAGAGGTCCTGAGTTCAATTCCCAGCAACCACATGGTGGCTCACAACCATCTGTAATGGGATCGGATGCCTCTTCCGGTGTGTCTGAAGACAGCTACAGTATATTCACATATAATAAATAAATAGTTTATTTTTTTAAAAAAAGGATCTGAAAGAGTCTTCAGGGTAATGAGATGGAAGAAGACACTTGATCCTAAGCCTGACAATTTGAGTTCTATCTCCAGAAAGCAAGGGATGGAAGGAGAGAACCAATTTCTTCATATTACCCTCTGACCACCACAACATGCTATAGCAGTGGCTCCCCACCTTACCCCCGCAAAAAAAAAAAAAAAACAACAACAAAACCAACAACCAAAAAAAAAGCCAATACATGTAATGTTACAAATCATAAGATTCTCCAATGCTAACATCTTAGTAGCAAAATTTTCTCCTTGCAAAAGCATTGAGTGTGGGGTGCTGGAGAAAAGGGCCATGCTCTTTAAAGAGATTTCTTTAATCTTCCCTTCCTCTTTCTCAAGACCAGCAATTTAAAATCATTTTTTTGTTATTTAATTATGGGTACACACCCAAGGAGATCAGGGTGTGTCGGATCCCCTAGAGCCCAGGTTCCAGGCACTTGTGAGCTGCCTGATAGGATGCTGGTCGTGAAACACACGTGGTCTAAGAACGATACCGCTTTTAACTACCAAGTCATCAGTTCAGCTTAAGACTAGCACTTTAAAGTTGCCTGACATGGTTACTCTTTCCTGTTTCCAGTGTGTTCCGTAAATTGACTGACCCACACATACTTGTGAATGGAAGCACTTTGCATAAAGACATGGCTAGGTCCCTGTTGGATTGATGCTCCAAAGGCAGTGCTAAAGGAAACAGGAAGGATGAAATACTTCTGAAGGGCTTCTGGTGGGAACAGGCTTGAGCCAGGCTGTGGGTATAGACACGGGCTCTCCCAATCCCTAACAGCTAAGATGGTTCTAATATGGTGTTTGTTTGCTTGTATATTTGTATGTATTCTTGCCAAGTAGATCTGGCTGATCTAGAACTCACTCTGTAGATCAGGCTGGCTTCGAACTCACAGAAACCCACCCGCATCTGCCTCCCTAGTGCTGGGATTAAAGGCATGTACCACCACACATGGCTGGAACGTTTTAATTCTTCAAATCAGCTCATGTCTGAGTGCCATATTGGTAGCCATGAGCTACATGTAGCTATGCACATTTCAGTACAACTTAAAACTCCGTGTTCCGATATCCCAACCATCAGGAGGCAAAGGCAAGCTGATCTCTATGAGCTCGAGGCCAGCCTGGTCTATAGATTAAGTTCTAGGACAGCTGAGGCTACACCGAGAAACCTTGTCTTGGAAAAACAAACAAACAAACAAACAAACAAACAAAACCCAATATTTCAAGTAATAATTAACCACATTTCAAGTCTGATAGCCACACGGTAATTGCTGCCTTATGAAATACCTCAAATAAGAAGTATTTTGCTGGCTGTGGTAGAATGTGACTGTATAATCCCAACACTTGTGAGGCAAAGCTTGGACGATCAGGAGTTCAAAGCCATCCTTGTCTACATAGTGAGTTCAAAGTCAGCCTAAGCTATGTGATAATCTGTCTCAAAATAACATATACACAAAGAAAAAGACAAAAAGACAAAGAATATTTCCATTTTCATAGCCCATTCTATTAGACAACACAGATCTAAGAAGTTAAGTCCATTCCAGGCTGATAGAGGTGGGAACATGGGGCTTAAGTAAGTTATATTACATCTAGCTTCCTTTCATGGGCCAACCAAAGTTTCTCCCCCTGGAGAAGGATACCCTTAGATACTTCATCTTAGGATTTAATTGATGTTTTCCTCAGAGCACTTGCTTCACTCTCAGAATGTATGCTATATAATAATAGGTTTGTTTTTTACAAGTCAGCAGACACTCATTCCCTAGTTAAAGGCATTTTACCCCAAAGGAGACCTGGTCGACGACTCCTCATTCCCCATCTCCCACAGGTCAGCTGTGTAGACGACTCCTCATCCCCCATCTCCCACAGGTCAGCTGTGTAGACGACTCCTCATCCCCCATCTCCCACAGGTCAGCTGTGTAGACGACTCCTCATTCCCCATCTCCCACAGGTCAGCTGTGTATAGTGTTTCTCCAGATTTGCCTCTTGTAGTGTTGTACAGACGTGGGATTTTACGTTGTGTCACCTTTGGCTTCTGGCCTCTTTCACTTAGCATTACATTTTCAATATTCATCCATATTGTAAAAAATATTGGTACTTCATCATTTGTGTTTGTAGCTAAATAATGCTTCATTATACTGAGTATTTGCTATTTTATTTATGAACAATTGATGACTTTGTACTTTTCAGCTATGATAGATAACAATACTACAAATGTTCTAGAACAAATTTTTATGCAGAAGCATGCTTTCAGTTTTTCATATATATATGTATATAAAAATATATGTGAATACATTTGTAATATATGTGAAAAATATATATTTACATGGGTCCAAATGTAGCTCTGGATGACCCGGAACTCACTATGCAGGCTGGTCTCAAACTTGGAGGTCCATCTGCCTCTGCCTCCAGAGTGGTGGGATTCAAAGCCACACAGCATCATGCCCAGCCAGTTTTCTTGATAATATAAGTAGAATTACTGTGTTGTATTGCAACTTTAATCTTAATTTTTTGAGAAACTGCCACCATTTTGTAAATTAACTATACAATCTCACCTCACCTTGTGTTCATACAATAAAGATACCATTTTTCTCTTAACAGTGTTCAACATACAGGAATTACTTGTTTACAGTTGGATTGAATGGATGTTAATTTTAAGTCAATATCCATTTATTCAGGAACTGAAGGGTGCCCTGCTGAAACTTAGGATAGGATTTTATTAGCCTGTTGGAAATTGTAGTCTCGTTCACCTGTTCATGTTTACAGAGTGCCAACTGAGTTCTGAGAGAGAGCTAGGCAGTGGGGCTATGCTGTTCAGCAATGCATAGTGTTTTAGTTCAAGAAGACTTGTGACCAATGGATAGAGCACTGTTATTTTGTGCCTGGGAGATTTATTTGGTGAAGGCACGGACAGGAACGGACATTTGGTTCAGTCTTCCGTGCCGAGGACTAGTCAGGAGAGAAGAAAGTCAGAACTAAACAAAGCATTTTTTCTAGATGAGTCAGGGTATAGAACTATGTATAAGTGACCTCACCCATAAGAAGACTAGACTCCATGGTCTTCATTCTTTCAAAACCTTGTCATTTGTGGGCTGAGGTTAGCTCAAAGCAACCGGAATTGAGTAGTTTGACACATCATCTTGGGCCAGCCTCCAACTCTGGCAGGAACGCGTGAGTTTCTCTTCTTTGGAGTGAGCAAAAGAGCAAGTCAAATTGGGGCTTCTGCTTTGGCGAAAGCCAGAGCCATGAGAAGCGATCAGCCAGGACTCACGGGTTGCTGGGTGCACGAGCTTCTGATGCCTGAAGAGGGAAGCCCTGAAAGGGCTTTCCTCACCTCACCTCCTGTTTGGCCCCGTATTTCAACCAAGTGAGGCTCAACCCGTACCCGATCTGCCGCCTTTCCAATATAAAGGGATCCAAGATTTGTTGGTTAATATAAATGACAGAAAACAGATGTAATTGTATCCTGTGGACTGTGCCTCTTAACCTGGGATAAATGAAAAAAAAACACTGTTTAGAGTGATTCAAGCTGGATCCCAACTGGTATCTTTTAAGCATTTTTCTACCGGCCACACTTAAGGGTTCTGTGAGTCTAAGAGCTCAGAAGTAGAGAAATGCTTGTAAAAAACGGTCACATATGGTGAGCTGTTTGCTTGTTCATTAATATAAACGACAGAAAATGGAGCTGCATTTTATCCATTGCCTATCAGGGTGGTAGAGCAGATGATTTAAGGGTGGCGTGTGCTTTTACACTGCTTGGTTTTGCTTTTTAGAAAGATATAGGTGGGTGGGGATGTGGAGAGGGTTAAAGAACTATGAGGGAAGAGATGGATGATGGGAACGGTTACGGTCCCCTCTTCTCCTCACAGGAATTGGAGCCATGCTGGTCTTTTAGAAGCAGTTTTGCATCTTTAGAACGACTATGTTCTATCCCCAAGGCTGCCTTTATGGCAGACTTTTCCTGAATTTCTGGATTATAAAAGTGAATGTAAAGTTCTTGGAATAATGCCTGTCAAATAATATACACCATGTTAATATTAGGGTAATTATTATGTTATGAATCAGCTTCTTCTCTCCAGCTAGGTATTAAGTTCTTTGTTGGTGACATCAGCTCATCTTGTTCTTTTCCTCGCCAGTACCATGTTCTTAATATGTTGATGGTATTGGGCTCTCTGACAAACTATTTCCCTTTTGTGAGCTCTGGTAAGTAGGGACCATTCACAGATTTGGGTAGAGTTCAATCTGAGTTCATAAACACTATTTGTCATCTACTGTTTACAGGCGTCCTTCCTAAGCCCTACACACCCTATACTAAAAAGTATGAAAAAATAAATGTGAACTCTAAGTGGCTTGCCTGAGAGAGGCCGGAGGAGCACAGATCACAGCATGTTGGAGGTTCACAACCGCCAGCCCACAGGGGTAATAGCTGGGACTCCGTAATGATCCCCAGGCCCCGCCATCCCTGAAACACTGTTCCTTGTCCCGGGGGCTTGCTTGGCCTACACCATTGAGTGCAGAGGGCACCGGAACGGGTTTCAATGTTCTCCTGGCCTCAGGTGCGATGGGAACCAAGGCCCGGGCAGCTAAGTTCTGGGAGTGGCTCCGCCCATCCCATTCCTCCTGACCAATCAGAGAGCTGCTCTTGCATAAGCAGCGCCCAATCAGGAGCGGCGAGAGCTGCGCCCTGAGCCGGCGGGCGCCCAGCAAGCCCAGAGTCGGGAGCGGGCAGTGGAGGTGCGGCGGCCGGGACGGAGCTCCGCGCGAGCGGCGGCGGGACGGAGTCAGGCTGGGGAGCTGGCGGTGGCGCGGACCTCACCGCCGACGCCGGGACTCTGCTCAGCCCGATGCTGGTGAGTACGACCCTCGGCGGGGAGGGACCTAGGCGCCGCAGGTGGACGGCGGGAGACGCCGGCCGCGAGGTCCTAGCGCCATGAGGTCTCCGAGCACCGCGTAGCGAGCCAAGGCGGAGCGCCACCGCACCACCAAGCCGGGGGAGCCCCATCTGGAGAGGGGAGGATGAGGCGAGGCGGCCTCCTTGGGGTATTTGTGGGGAGACCCCCGTGACCCCCACACTTATCGCAGCACTTCTTGCCAGCCGGTGCCTTCCCGAGAGATCCAAGTCGGCCAGGGCGACTTCGTTGTCCTGAGCGGGGAGGCGACAACAGGTGTCCTTGAGATGGTGCCTCGCCCCACCCCCGCTCGAAATCCCGGCCTTGGCGTTGCGCCCCAGCTTCAGGGTGTTCTGAGTCGGGACCCCAGCCTGGCCTCTCAGGCTCTTTGCCCGCTGGACAGCGCCCAGGGGCCGCCTGGACCCCGGGCCTTGGATGGAGTTTCCTGAATGCGTTGCCAAGCAATTTGCTGGACACCGCCTCTTGTTGGGATGGATAGTTGAAGATGGGGTGGCGCGGGGGTGGGGTGGGGTGGTGGTGGTATTGGACACTGGCCTCTCCCTGGGATGAAGAGTTGAAGTGTGTGTGTGTGTGTGTGTGTGTGTGTGTGTGTGTGTGTGTGTGTGTGTGTGTGTGTGTGTTCCCATACAGACTCTGCTGAAAGGAGCTGCCTGAGGGCTGTAAGTGAATCATTAACTCTGGCTTTGTGCAGCTACTGCCCCTGCCTGCATTTCTCGTGCTCCCTGTCTCCTTCATGCTTTCTGTGCTGTTTGCTCTCCTTATTTATAAAGTGACAGTACCGATTGCACTCGTTGTATGGAAGATTAAATAAGCCACTGTCTGAAAAAATATCAAGCATTCAAAAAATGCTGGCTCTTACTATTGTGAAGTGGGTGATTGTTTTAAGAGTAAATCAGACTTGTCCAAACTGGCCCCATAGCCATGTGGAGTATTTAGCAGTTTTCTACTCTCCAAGGAGAAAAATGTTACTGTAACTGATGGTAACATTTAAAGGTAATAAATATATCCTATGGGGAAAGAGAAATGAATTTCAATTAGTAATCAACCCTTTGTAACCCTATAAATGTTTTGTGAAAAGAATATTATGATACTTTTGTTGAATTCTCTCACTCTCTCTCTCTCTCTCTCTCTCTTACTCTCTCTCTCTCTCATTTGTATGGGTGATTGGAGTGGTGAAGGAATTACTTTTTGCATTTTATGGCTTGTCCTTTTTTTTTTTTTAAGGTAGGGGGGGCAGAAACACACATACACAATTCTCAACCTTATAACAAAATACCAGCAGTTGAAAGAAACCCAAAATTTGTGTTTCTACCTTTATACAGTTAATGGAATGTCTGTCTCAGGTAGTCTAGTTCAGTCTTTTGCTGTTGTATCCTCCCTGCCCCTTTGCTGTTTAATCTGAGGATCACAGAGACAGGCGACTATGTATTTATTTGTGTTTCTAAATCTAAGATATCACATGTATCGTGTGTTGGAGTTGTGAGCCTTCTCCTCTGGAACCAACCCTAACGACCCCTGTCTGTGTTCTCAGTGGACATCTGCCTATCTTGTTATCCTACTCCACTCCTGTAGCCTGAACCTTCCAAGGGAAAGGTCAGACAAACCACCCGGGCTTTCCTGTGATTGCCAGAGCCCTGTCTACCTTAGGATCAATACACCCGAACAGAGAGCGAGCATCTTCTTAGTGTCCAAGATGCGTTTCTCTCCGCAGATGTTGCGAGTGTGATCAGTGAGGCTTCTCAGCTGTTGCTCTGCGGACTTTCCCTTTCCAGTGGAGTGGGAAGATCGGAAAGCTGTGGCTGGGGAGGGACAGAAGTCTGAGACACAGGGCAGATTACTGAATTCAAAGGTGGACCTCACCTGGTAAAAGCCCGGGCTCTAACTATGGCTACAAGGGCACCCTGCTTTGATTCTCTGAGCTAGGCTCCACATGAGTGACACTGGTTTTATTAAATAGTGAAGAGACAGGATGCTTTAAAAAAAATTATTGCTAGTAGATGGGAAGCCCGTAGCACAGCCCCCGGCCACAGTTACGTGTCTGTGGCATCTAGGAGATTCTAACAGTGAGAGTTAAGGATAAAGGCCAGATTGAGAGTTGACCACTTGGACGGTTGATAGACTGAGGAGCTGAAGTGAGCTCTTTAAGAGCAAGGTAGAACAGACGGGAGAAGGCACAGAAGATCACAAGTGATGCTGTCGTCTGCTTGGGCTAAATAGCAAGTAACCTCAAATCTCATTGCTCTACCGTCGCTCAGACTTCTTGCTCACTGATGCTGTGTGTGTAGGTGGGTCCTCATGTGTCTTCCTTTGCAGTCCCACATCACTTCAAAACAAAACAAATCAGCCTCCCTCAAGGACCATACTGATCTCACTTATGGCAAAGAGAAAGACCTACGGTGAGACAGCACTATCACATTTAACATCTGCTGGGAAGTAAGTGGTGGCTGACCCTACAGCTCCAAGCCATTGACCAAGGTCAGTGACATGGCCAAGTGTGATGTCAGAGACAATATAAGCTTCCTGAAGATAGGGAGATAAGGTTATGCAGATCGGAAACTGAAAGAAAACAAGGTCAGAGAAGTTACCCAGAGGCAGATGATGAAGGATTTGGGTTTGTGGACCAGGCACTTGGGTCTTTATCTTATAGGCAGGATGTAGCCATGGAGAGCAGATTATGTGTGTGTGTGTCCGTGTGTATATATATCTGTGTGCTATGTGAGAGTGTGTGTCTGTGTCTATGTCTCTGTGCATATATGTGTATGTGTGAGTGTTGGTATGTGTATATGTGTGTTGTATGGTGTGTGTGCACATGTGTGTGTATACCCATTTGTGCACATAGAAACCAGAGGAAGATTTGGGGTACCCTGCTCTACCCTCTCCTCCTCATTCTCTTGAGACACGGTCTCTCACTGTACCTGGAGCTAGGTTGGTGGTCAGCAAGACCCTGTAATTCTCCAGTCTGTCCTCACACCACTTTCTGAAGCCTGCTACACGGGTGCTGGACATTAATTTGAACTCAGGCCCTCAGGGTATAGAACAGCCACTATTACCTCCCGAGTCATCTCCCCAGCTCCTAATGAAGTTAAGTTGAGGTTTAACAAGGTCAGATTTTGAGGACAAACACAAATCTCCAGGAGCCCTGTAGAGAGAAGTCTGAGATTGGTGACATTCAAAGTAAGAGGTGGTGAGACCCTGATGAGCCCAACACTAGGAAATTCTTCAACGGATGCTGCAGTGGCTTGTGGTTTTCAGGAGTCTGCCTACAATGCATGTGCTCTCTTACTTTGACATTTTTATCTTGTAATACCATGAAAAACAAACATCTAATATGGTAGTTCCCAAACTTTGACTGCGTCAATAGACTGGAAGGCTCCAGTCAACAGAAACTGCTGACTCTGCCTCCCAGGCCCACCCCAGAGTTTCTGAATCCAGGGTCAGACCTGAGAGTAAGCTTTTCTGCCCAGTGCTCTGAGGATGCTGATGCTGCTGGCCCAGAGGCCTCACACTGAAAAAGCAGTAAAGGCAGAAATTAAGATGCATCTGCCGGAGCCGGGCAGTGGTGGTGCATGCCTTTTATCCCAGTACTTGGGAGGCAGAGGCAGGCGGATTTCTGAGTTCAAGGCCAGCCTGGTCTACAGAGTGAGTTCCAGGACAGCCAGGGCTACACAGAGAAACAAAGATACATCTGCTGGGAAGACCTGAAAGGGAGGGCTTATGAAAGGTTCTAGCATTTTGCCCTAGGCTGCCTTGAGCATTGGGGTGTGTAGGAGTCACTAAACCTCCAGTTCTTATTAATTGCTTGCTTGTTTGATTTTTTTTTTTTTTTAAATAGAACCTTATTATGTAGCTCTGCCTGGCCTAGAGCTCTAAGCAATCCTCCTGCCTCAGCCTCCTAAGTACTAAAGTTACCGGTGTGTACTATCCTGCCCAGGCGCATATTAAATGTCATGTGCAATTCTCCTAAGGAGAAAATGCAAAGCAGCTCCAATTTGGAGCTTCTAGAAGCATACAAGGGTTGCTTTGTCCCACCCCCTTATAATTCTGCCCAGCAGCTCTGTCCTGTCATTGAGCACACACCCTTTCATCTGGCTCCAGCCTTCTCTCTCCGTGGCCTGTCCACACATCCAAATTTTAGTCCCTCCTACTCTTTTGTCCTTCCGATCTAACATCTTCTGGAGCTTGCCCACTGGGTGGACCTTTGGCTGAATCTTAGCAGAGTCAGACCCAGAAATTGCTCGTCTCCTTTGGTTTAGTCTTCATGACTAAACATCTGTATGGTGTGGTCATTTGCAAATTGGAGCCCATCTCTACCCCAAGATAAATAATCTTCTGAGAATCCAAGATCAACCAGGCCAAAGCTCTTTAGCTTGCTGTAATAGGAGGGGCAAGTCACAACAATCCTCTCCGGGCTGACTCACTGCTCTCAGAGTGACAGTGTCTGAAAAATGGTTGTTAAAGAGAAAACATGTTGCTTTGTACAGGGAATGAAACATGGGTTTCTTTTCTTTCTTTCTTTCTTTCTTTCTTTCTTTCTTTCTTTCTTTCTTTCTTTCTTTCTTTCCTTCCTTCCTTCCTTCCTTCTTTCTTTCTTTCTTTTTTTCTTTCTTCTCTTCCTCCTCTTCTTCCTCCTCCTCCTCGTCCTCCTCCTCTTCTTCATTTTAGACATAAACAAAGGATGACAGCCTCTGTCTAGCAGCCAGATAACTATTGTGTGCCCACCCTAATATGCAGCATGTGAACACATGACATATTTTTAGGCTCAGCATTTTGATGCTGGATGGTGGCTTAGAAGATGTGTCTCCAGGGGAAGACGAGCATATGATGGCTCAATGGGATACCAGTAGAAAATTCTAGAAACAGTGCATATTGTTTATATAAAATAAGAAATACAGTGAGCCAAAGCTTTGAAAAGGCCTAATATTTGACGGATAATCACACTTAGCAGGTATGTTTTTCGAACAGGCAAATCTCTCAGGGTTCTGAGTTTCTCCCAAGGTAAGTAAGAAAGCTTGGAACTAGAATTCTTGTTCTGTAGGCCTCAGACCATCTGTTTCTCTCTCCCGGTAATTCTGAAAAGCAAGTAATTTCCTCTCCTCCTACACACCTGGCTTCAAAGTGCCCTTCCCTTGGTGACTTTATGGGGCATTAGAGCATCTCCCTTCATCTTAGGTCTCCAGGAAACTTTGAAGTTTCAAAAGACACCATAAACAGAACCCGGGCCTTAAGAGTGAGCTACAAGAGACTGTAGACAGGAGGGATTAAAATGGCGAGCAGATTCAGAAAGTGCTACTCTCCCACTGGATAGCGTTCATCTGGCAACTCGATATGAAATATCATATGTCAAAGATGTCAAAAGCTCAGGTACCTAGAACGCTGTCCTTATGTGTGCATATTGAACAGTTGTAGGAGATAGATTTGCAGTACTATTGTTGCCTTTCTGAAGTGTCATACCTACCATAAAAACACTAACTAGTCTAAGTTCTATAGACAGACAACAGATAACAAGATAAGAGAACAGATAATAAGAGGGTTGGATTGAAAACTCAAGGTCTTCCATGTTCTGTCCATCCTGTGCACCTGCTGGCCCCTTCCTAACCTGAACTTGTGACCTTCAGTGGCTTCACTTATGAGAAGATGGTGGTCAATGATTCCGATGTTTGTGATGGTCCAGTGTAGCCTTTGAAAGGTGACACACGTGATGGACAGTCCTTCTGGGTACAAAACTCTGAGGAAGAAGTTACAGGGACTCTGTGTCTTCCTACACAGCCTCTATTCTGAGAGTGAAGGAGTATAATATTTACATAAATTAACAGCAGTTAATGGTGAGACCACAAGCAGTAAGTAGGCAAATGACTAAGAGGGTACAGAGTGCCAGGAGTTCAGAGACCCAACCATGTAAGTCTGAGAAAAAGTAGCACTGTGGAAGGAATGTAGAAATAGGGATTTCATGAGGCAAAAGCACTTGTTTTGTAGGGACCGAACCACTGTGTACTGTAGTTCTGCATTGGTGACTCACTTCAGGCTCCCTGACAAGGCTGCTTCATCTGGGATGAGAGAGTCGACAGAAATCAGGGGAGTTGGTGCGGGTGCTTCCTTGTTCAGTTGCTTTCTGCCCATCTAATATGAATGCTCATGCACATAGAAATTTGCACAACCTCGAAACCAATGACTATAATTCATTAGCAGGCAAATAGCACAGGACTCTGATGTGACCTTCTTAACATGCCCGTTTTATTAATAGGAAAGCCCTTGGGAGCTAAGGATGTCAAATCTCTTTATAAATAAAGTCTAACCCTACCATAAACTCTGTCATCTGGCAGGCCATTAGCCTCTCTCTACTTCTAAAATGACTTAAAGGTCAAATGGGTGGTTCAAAGTCATACAGGAGTCCCTGGACAGGTCCACATTAACTGATCTTTCCTGTCATTAGCTGGTGTCTAGATTACGTTGCTTCCCAGATCGCCACAAGGATGGTGACACTAAGGACTTAGGGCCTTGCCATCTAGCTAAGATTTCTCCAGCTAGCATTATATACCACACTGATCTTCAACTGTTAATGCCTAAAGCTCCTTGTTAGTTTAAATTTAGATAATTACACCCTTTTCTTTCGGGCTTAAAACCATGGCTTTTATTGAAAGTACATTTGTGCTGTGGCTCTGTGCATTGAGTATACTGTGTGAATAAAATGGCATTGAGCTCTTTCAACCCAAAGTCAGCCAGGGTAGTAGTGGGTCTGTCGGTTGCTTTCAATCTGTTCAAACTTGGGAGTGACATGCCAAACCATTACCTGCTAGATACTGTCTGCCCTCTATCGCCTGCCTTTTGAAGGTAGCGATTGCTCTTGCTACTGCTCCTCCCTCCTCCTCTGTCTCCTCTCCTTCTTACTCTTCTTCCTCCTTTCCCTCTTCTTCTTGGTTTATCTATCCGCGCGTGCGTGCGTGCGTGTGTGTGTGTGTGTGTGTGTGTGTGTGTGTGTGAGACACAGCATTAGTGTGAGGGTCAAAGGGTAACCTCAGGTGCCAGTCCTCACCTTCCATCTGTTTTGAAATAGGGTCTCTTGGGTTTTTTTTTTTTTGATCTTCAAGCTTCCAGGAATTTTCCACTTGTCTCTACTGCCCATCTCCTCATGCTGGGATTATAGTAGATGCTTGTGCTGTGTATCAGGCTTTTACATGGGTGCTGGGGATTTGAACTCAGGTCCTCATGCTTGCATGGCAACCATTGTTATCCACTGAGCTAATTCCCCATGAAGTAGAAACTTAAGGGTTCTTTGGAGAGTCAGTTATGTTGGATGGTGTTTTGCTGGGGCTTTCCTGAAGTGGACACAGGTGAGAGGATAAGGTAGACTCATGAAGTAACATTTCACTAAAGCAGATACAAGAGAAAGAATGTTCTGCTAGAGCTGGGCAGTGGTGGCACACGCCTTTAATCCCAGCACTTGGGAGGCAGAGGCAGGCGGATTTCTGAGTTCAAGGCCAGCCTGGTCTACAGAGTGAATTCCAGGACAGCTAGGGCTACACAGAGAAACCCTGTCTTGAAAAACCAAAAAAAAAAAAAAAAAAAAAGAATGTTCTGCTAGAACAAGCACGTGAAAGGACACGTGATAAAAGATTCTTTGCTAACAACATACATGTACTGGTCTGCCTTACATTGCATAGTTGAGCTGGATTTGTCAGGACTCCATCGAGAGAAAAGCACCAAAAAAACCTTCTGGTGGTGTGCCAAGGCTTCTGTGGAATCAGATTGATTGGCAGAATGATGTCAGCTGAGACAGATGCATGTGCTGAGGCTAGACCCATGGAGGACACGTAATGTCTGCAGGGAATATAAAAAGAACTCCATGGACAGTGATGGAGGCTGAACTAGGCTTGCTCATAGAGCTAGTTGTGCAGTGCTTGTTGGTCTTTCATCTTTGCTGATCTTCGCTTCCCTGAGACATGCACAGTTCAGAACTTCTCCTGGCATTCCTCCTGGTCCCTCCTGCTGATTTGTGCTGAGGCTGAGGCCTGGCTGCTAGGTAGGGCCACTGCTGCTGATTGATGTTTGCTCTACCAAACTGGACTGCTGATATATCCATGAAATGTTTGCGAGTGGATCGAGCTGCAGCTGCTAGCCTGTGAACTGAACTGCCGATTTCCAGACAACACAGACAGGAGTTGCTCCAAAGAACCATTTCTAAACAGTTCCACTTCCCCAGTATCCTTTTTTTCCCCACTACCTCTGGTAGGTAGTGAACTAGAAGGGAGGTTAAAGCATTTGAAAAAATTAAAGTTACATCCCCAGACCCACAATTGCTTTTTTTTTTTTTTTTTTAAGTGAGATGCTCTACTTAAAATCAGATAGCATTTCCCACTGTTTGTTTAAGAAACCGAGTGCCTATGTATTTTTCTTGATGGACACTTTTGGAAGAGAAGACCTAGAATGCTATGATTAGGTGGCTGGGCTGAGGCTAGTCAGGCAGTGGATGAGATGATGTGTGTTGTACATATTATCTGGTTTTAGCGGGGGTCACAGGATCAGGGGCTTTGTCCCTCTGTCATTTGGTTGCATTTTTCTTGTGAACAGGATACAACATGTGCACCTATCAAGCTGGCCCTTGGCAGAGGTGGGTCCTGACTGTAAGAAAGCCAGGTTAAGAGAATTAACTTATTGCATATGCGTCTCTACTTATAGGAAGAAAATGTACAAGCATATTGCATAATTGGAATATGGTGAGATGGTTAAAAGCCTCTAGCCAGTCCGCTCAAGTGTGAATTGTGAGGTCTAACAAGTTATTTATCCTCTGTATGTTTCATATGCTTTATCTTTATAAAGGGATAATAATAGAATTGCCTAGACTTACTATGAGGTTAGCATAAGTTATTTAATTTAGAATTATAAAACACTTTGAGACTAATGTTTAGGAGATAAGGATTTATCCAACAGCAGAGAAAATCGGAATAAATCAATAAAATCGGAAGGTGAATGTTTCTGTACATGGGCTGGACAGTATGGCTCACATGGCTGCATCCGTAAAGGTCTCCAGGTGAGTCGCAGGCACATGCCATCTTACCAAGTGCACTGGAGGTGCTAGCCGCTTTAAAGAATTCCAGGAGGCATCCTCACAAACTGCCCTTTCATAAAATGAGCACAAGAGAAGCAGTGTAAGAGAAGACAAGGACGGATGACTTGCCTTGGGCTTCTGGGAAGAATGCTGCTCTCTCCTGCTCTCCAGCTGTGCGTGTGCGTGTGTGTGCGTGTGTGTGTGCCTGTGTGTGTGTGTGCGTGTGTGTGTGTGCGTGTGTGTGTGTGTGTGTGAGTGTATGTGTGCATACACATGCCCACCCACCCGCATGCTCTGTGCATGTGTGCACGTATGTTCACCCATGTGGGCATGTGTGGAGACCAGAAGTGAGCATTAGAATTGCTTTACTTTATTCTTTAAACTATTTTTATTAATTTCTTTGAGAACTTCATACAATTTCTTTTGAACCTCTTCACTCCCTCTCCACCCTCATCCCTTTCCACCCAACTGTGAGGACTCCTCCTCCTCCTCCTCCTCCTCCTCCTCCTTCTTGCCCCCATCAAGTCTAGTCATGATGTCTAACTAGTCTTATCCACCTTATTTTGTGAGACAGGGTTCCCCATGGAATCTGGAGTTTGCTATCTTAGGTAGAGTAGCTGGCTAGAGAGCCTCCAGGATCTCCCGGCTCTGCGCCTCAGCACTGGGGTTACAAGTGTGTGCTGTATTGCCTTTGGTTTTTCACATGGGTGCTGGGGATACAGATTACTTAGCCACTAAGCCATCTCCTCAGGCCCCTATTTTGTCATCCTGATGGGAAAGCATCTTGGGTTTCAGCAGGGTGAGTCCTTAGCCAAGTTTGGATGTCGAGTTTGAAAGGCTGTTAGACTTTGACATGTATTGGTCATTGGGTGGAATCCATTGAGAATTTGAATCTGGAGGCATGTATATGAGGGTCTTAGACTTAGTGATGGGACCTGTGGTGGTTTGAATGAGAATGGCTCCTCAACCCCTTAGGCTCATATATTTGAATGCTTCGTTACCAGCTGTTTGGGAAGGATTAGGAGGCAGGGCCTTGCAGGAGTAGGTGTGGCCTTGTGGGAGGAAGTATGTCACTGGGAGTGGGCTTTAAGGTTCAAAAGCCCACACCAGTTTCAGTCTCTCCCTCTCTGCCTGCTGCCTGTGGATCAGGATGTAGCTTTCAGCTACTGCTTCAGTGCCATGCTGGCCTGCCTGCCTGTTACCACACTCCCCCACTATGATGATAATAGACTAACATCTGAAATTGTAAGCAAGCCCCCAGTTAAATGCTTTCTCCTATAAGTTACCTTGGTCATGGTGTCTCTTCAGAGCATTAGAGCAATAACTAGCACAGGACTTAATTCTAGGAGAAAGTGAAAGTAATCCAGGAGAGAGTTGTGGGTGTGAACCAGGGTCATCTGAGTAATAGCTTTTAGAAAAGTCAGTCTGGCTCTCCGTCTCTTAGTTTGTTCTTTCCCACCCCTTTCCCATAGAAGAAATGGACTTCTCAGAGGCTGGCATGGAAATGTGTTGTTTGTGTCGTTTGAGCCATCTGGTGAGGGCATTCATCCATAGATTTTAAAATCAGTGAACCAGCATCAGCTACCATTTGATCCCTCAGCAGCCTCGTGTCCTTGGGGAACTCACCCAGTCTCTAAGACTGAGTCTCTGTCCCTGTCAGCTGGTAACTGGTAGTAACAGCCTGTCCCTGAGGTGGGAGGGCTCTGTGAGTGCTGCACTAATGCTCTGAAGTGGTTCCCTCAGCTGTCGTTGTCAGCGCTCATGTCATGCCATCACATTAGAGGAAGGAACACTGGCGGTTCACATGCCCTCAGAGCCCTTTTGGTTCTCCTTGGACTGAGAATCACAGATGGAGGGCAAGGAGGTAGTGTAGCCCATTGCTCACACTGGTCAGCTGTTAAGTTTCTCTGTCACGGAGGCACTACATCTAGCGACCAAGCCTGGCCCGTGGTGCGGCAATTGCTACACGAATCACAGATGCAGAGGCGTTCGCAGAAAATGCAGGCATTTAAAAAGGGGTTGGGGTGAGGGGGAATCATCTCTGTCTGTGACACTGACCTCATGCTTGCTCTTGGCCACTCTAAGCCAAGAAGGAAGAGCCTCACTGTCTCCTAACACGTGAGCTCATCTTGTCTTCTGTTCTAAATTCAAGTGTTGTACTTGTTTGAAAACACGTTATTTTAATCTGTAAATAATATTCTGAATCTATTTTTTTAAAGTCTTGGTTTTTTTACTACTATTTTGTGTGTGTGTGTGGGCACTTGTATGTTTGTGGTTACACATAGACATGCGTGTATAAAGACCTCAGGAGTTCCCTCAATCACCCTTCACCTTATGGTGTTGTATTTGAGCCCAGAGCTTACTGATTTGGCTAGTCTAGCAAGCTTGTTCCTCACTGTCCCTACCCACTCCCAATCCACTATCTCTCCCTCCTCTGCTGGGTTGCAGGTGGGCTCCATGCCCATGTGGCATCCATTTGCACAGGTGCTGGGGACCCAAACTCCGTCCCTTGCTCTTGCACAGCGAGCTCATTACCTGCTGAGCTGTCCCCCCAGCCTCTGAGACATTCACAAGTGGCAACTGCAGCTTTCTAGTCCTGCCTCTTATTCTCTAAGTAGACGTCTGCTGGGTTTGCATTTATGGTTTACATGCTTTGAATTTGCGGTTTTTCTGTTTCGCAAGAGTTACTGTCAGTGAGTTGTCTACCCAGAGAAATACTATTCGCCGTGGCAGGACCAAGTACATGCCATGGTGTGATTTGTTCCTAAATCGATACTGGGGCATTTTGAGAAAGGGTTTCCAGATGGCTGTGGGTGATGCGAGGGCTGAAAAGAAAACATTAGAAACATCGAGTAGGAAAGACCTTCCAGGGTGAAGTTTTTCTTTCTTGTTTTCCAACTTGAGGAAGTAAAGAGGGTAGGCATAAATGGTGGGAAATTTCCACCAACTCGGGGGGGGGGGGGAACACAACAGACTAAATAATTCTTAGCCACTAAGGTGCTAGCACCGGGAGTCACAAGGTCAGAGGATCCTGTCCCATTTGTCAGTGGTGACAGACTCCTCTGCCCCCACTGGGAAGGCCTCCCCTGGAACAATAGCTATGTCCTCAGGAAGTAGAAATGCATGTAAACAGTTATATAATATAAATCACACTACTCTGGAGTTTAGAAGTATACTGTGGATATGTGCGTAGACATTTCCCAGATTATCTTTAGTGGGAATATATCCTTTTTTTTTTTTTTTTTTTTTTTTTAATAAGAAAAAATAGACAGGAAAGCGGAAATGAACTAGAGATGCTGGAGTAGGTGAGCAGTGACCATCTAAACAGTGACTCACATTTTATGGTCTGAGAATTCTCTTATCCCATCATCAGGACACTCCTAACAGACATGCCCTGAACACAACAGCCTTCACAAAGGAAGGCATGTTGGTGCAGTTTAGATATCAAACCCCCAGAGCCTGCTGTACTGAAGCCCAGCCAGCCAGCCAGCCCTGTGGACGTGTCAACTGTGCCAAACCCACCAGGGTGGGTTCATCTGTCTGGCAGTTGGAGAAACCTACACACCCCTGCTTCCAGTCAGCACTTGGACTTGGGACATATCTTGTGTGTGAGTGGTCTAGTACACAACCTGTGCACAAGGATAAGGTCACAATCAGGCTGGGGCTCCTCCGCAGTTGCAGCTTTGAGGTCCCCTGCTGTGATTCGGTGTGTGTGTGTGTGTGTTGGGGGGGGGGGGGGATGGCTGGCTTGTTTTGGTTGTCTGCCTATGTCAGGATTCTCCGAAAAGGGAAGCAGATCCTCTGTACATTTCTGAAAATGGAAATAAGGAATTATCAGCTCAGGGTCAGTAGAAGTCACTGTGTGTGTGTAGCTTCCCCCTGCAGCTCTGGAATGATTCTGTCTTGTTTTGAATGGCCTGAAGCTGACTGGAGCTGGACATGTTGTTCTGGGGCTGAGTCTTTTCACAGGGAGTCTGAGGTCCCAAGGGGATTGTCAGTTGCAGTTTGGGCAGGCTGTCCATAAAGCACTTTAAACCATAGATAATGTCATGTGGATGTATGCTTTTTCCCAACTGAAGAGATTCAGAGAGCCCCAACATGTGAGAAAAGTACAGGAACTAGTTCCAGGAGGAGGTTCGAGCCATGCGTCTCACCTGTGGCCAGCCCTGGAGGAGTCTTCCCGATGCAGAACATGAGCGTGTAGCTGTAACCCAGGCCGGTGGTGGCGCTCACCTTTAACCTCAGCACTAGGGAGGCAGAGGCAGGTGGATCTCTGTGAGTGCGAGGTCAGCCTGGTCTACAGAGCTAGTTCTAAGGACTACACAGAGAAACCTTGTCTTGGAAAAAAAAAAAAAAAAAGAGTGTATCTGTGAAACCCTTAGGTGCACCAACAGAAAGGCCATACTACTGGGGTAAGGGGAAAGGAAGGGACAGTAAGATGGACACCCCGAAACTAACAGCACTGCAATGCTCCCCTCAGCCCCCTCTGGCCTTCTCTCCTCTCCTGTGCTTGAGCCTCCTTGTCTCTGTGTTGCCTAACAGTTGACCCCAGTGGGGAAGCACACATATCTCTCTTGCCTGGCTTCCTCTGGGTTCCTGGTTCTCCACCCCTTCAGAATGACGGCAGAAGGAGACTCCCAAGTAGCTGCTTATCAAGGCCAACCATAATTGTTAGCCTTCCCCGGACCTCAACCTTAGTTCTTACTTCTACTGTTATTCACTGTGTGTCTCCCAGTCCAAACCGCTTGCTTCTCCAGACTGACTGGCTTCACAGACTCTGGGAACAGCCCAGTGGCTGTCACACAGGTCTGCCCAAGTCATTACATCTAACAATGAACTTACACACCCCTCTCCCCTCAGTCACTCGCTCTCCTGAAGTCCTTGTCTTGGCACATACGACTTGGTCCCTTCCAAGGGTCGTTTTCATTTGTGTACCACACAGTGATGTCTTTCTTCTAAATGAGCTTAAACACACTTCAGCCCAGTGTCCTGATACCACACCCTGTTAAAAACATTCTCTCCGTCCAGCTTGCTAGTCTGATCATGGTAATTCCTACTTAACTTCTCCCCGGCTGTCTAAATTCACCACTTCTTCCCGAGCAAACTCTCTAAGACACACATTAAGCTACTGTTGCTTTGCTCACTTGTTTAATTGGCGTTTGTTGCCTTTGCTTCAGGACCCTGCATCTGCAGTGCCCTGTCTTCGCACCTTATTCTTGATCTGTCCAGCCTCTCTTCCTTCTGCATCCCTTCTGGCTCCTTGCGTTTCCAAATGGAATTGTCTGCGGGTCAGAGGACAGCGTGCTTGCATTCGTGGGCTTTCCTTGAGCACTTGACGTTTTAATGCTGCTGTTTTGAGAGGGACCTTACCAAAAAAAGTATTGGAATTCAAATCTCCAAGCCATGTCCAAAACAAACATTCTTAAGCTATCTGTGTGTCCATCACCCCACCCTTTACCCCATCACCCCGCCCTTTACCCCATCCCTCATAGCTCACAGAACCTTTGAACTCTAGCCTTACCTCTGAAGCTCAGCCTTTCCTCACACCATGGCTGGCCTGTAGCACCAGATCCTGCTCCATCTCCTCACCCCACCCCACTCCTAGCTTTTACAGTCAGCATGTGCGGGTATGGAGTTAGGCAAAGGGATGTTGATGAATGGTCATAAGAGTTAGGGATTCGTGTTGCATATATACTTTTGGGTAGTAAACAGGAGTTTTGCCTGTTATCATGGCTTTGAACATGGCTGAGGAAAATGGTACTTATATTCTCATGGTCGGTTCTTACAGAGACCACGCTGCCATCCGAGAATGTCCTTCCCTCTCACCAGTGTCCCCTGATCTTAGCTAACATCCATTTATATTTCAGACACGTGGCTAAGTATCACTTCTCCTCACTTGTTCTTAGCTGACCCCAGATGGAACTGTGTATCATTCTTCTGCATGCCCATGGTAAAATCTCCTGGTGTAGCCCCAATCGTAGTATATCATGTTTGTCCGTCTGCCTGTCTCTTTGAAGAGGTTAGATTATTTTAGTTATCTCGAGCCATAGAATTTCACTAGCTATGCCAAGCAGCAGGGAATGTTAAATGAATGCTTATAAAAATGGTTGGATCAGTGAATATATGAATGGGCAGTGTTCTGTGACAGAATTCTATTAATCCGAAGAAGCTCTGTGAGTGCAGATAACCAAAGGCCCAAGGCAGCCACTGGGTCATTCCTCTGCCTTCTGAATATGTGAGAGTATATGCTAACGTGGGGGTCTTGTCTATATTTAAGCTTCTTATACAGGCATTGTCTTACGAACCTTAGCAGTCCTCAGCCTCATTTCTCTCCGGGCTTCTGTGGTGACCAAGCGTGCTGGTGTGAGCCATTCTGATGTCTGAGGTTGATGCTGGGTTCCACCAACTACGTCTGGGTTCAGATGAAGTACCACACCGAAGGCGTGGCATCTTAGTTCCCCATATGCTGCTACAGGAGCCAAAAGATGCACCCTGCACACAGGGAAGTTGAAGCACCATGTAGTAAACTCTAACCCAAAGGGAACAAAACCAGGTAGCAGCCACCAGATACACCCTGCCTCTAAGCACCCCTCACACCCCTGTACATCAGACTTTTAGAGACAGAAATCCCTAGTAGCATCTGAGATCACAAGGCAGCAGGCTGTGGTTCCTCTGAAGCCAGGGCCAGGTCAGTGCCACCACCTCTGGTGTTTCCCTGCCTCTTGGCCCTGGGTCCTACTTTGTATGGACTTCTCTAGGGTTGTCAAAAAGCCCTAGCATTGAAACTTGACCTTGTGCTCTAACCTAACACTCATTCAAATTTGCCACTCTTTCCTGAGAACCCCAGGTCAGGTAAGGGCCAAGAGGAGAGAATGGGAAGGTAATCCAGGCCTCTGGGTCACAGATTCTACAGTCTTAGGCTTTTGTCATGAGTTTCCTACTCACACTAGGCTGTACAGCACTGAGGGTACTGGTCGTTCTTATTTAGGGGAACTGGGAACATGGGCTTATTAAAAGAAAAACACGTATTAAATTCGGAGTCTGTAAACTGGTTGTTGTTCAGACTAATAGCCTCTTCCTGGGCTTCCTACTTTAAAAAAAAAAAAAATGAAATATAAGGCTGGAGAAATGGCTTTGTAGTTAAGAGTACTGACTGCTCTTCCAGGTGACTTGGGTTCAATTCCCAGCACCCACATGGCTGCTCACAACTGTCTTTAACTCCACTTCCAGGGGACCTGACACCTTCACACACACATGCATGCAGGCCAAACACCACCAATGCACATAAGATAAAAATAAATAAATTTAAAAACTCGAATATATATATAACTTTAAAGGCCAATAATCCCATGGAATATTACATAGCCACAACGTGGATAATTATGACATTTTTGATGAATTGGGGGTTTATCTCTTATCATAGCCATCTATTTACATGACCGTGTAAAACTTGACCTGCCCAAGCCTCAATTTCCTTAATTAGAAAAATAAATGTTAATAATTGACCTTTATCTCACAGGGTTCATGTGAAGATTATATTATGATATAATGCATATGGAGCCATCAAGACTTTAAAAACTATAGCGTTAGTTGTTAGGTTTATTTGTTTTAAAGTATATGTGAATAATAGTATTAATCCTTGTGCTTGTGGAATACAACTTTAAGGTGAGATTTTGGAGTCATTAAAGGCTTCATTGGGATTTCAACAGGAATATTCTTGGTCTGTGATTCCCTCCCACCTCCAGGGAAAGAAAGTCACAGACCCAGTTTTAATCTTGCTTAAAGAGCGGGTTTTTCTTTTTTTTTTTTTTTTTTCTTTTTAAAGGGGGCAGGCAGGGTTATGTGCAGCCAGGTTTTTAAAGGTTTTTAAAGTCTACTTTTCCTCTTTAGAGTGTTTTCATAACCTTTACAAAAAGGCTAATGTCACCCTTAAATTAATACACCTTACAGATGGAGCAGAAAGTTTTTTATTTTTTCCTGTGGCTGAGAGGATCCCAAGAAGTAGCCCCTTGGTCTTCACCTCAGGTGGGTTCCAGTTTGTCCCCTTTAGAGACATGTAATCAGGATCAACAGTGTATCCTGGTGATTCCCTCTCATGTCTAGAATTTATTAAGAAGCATTAAGTTTTAGCTGCTGGCTGTCTCAGAAGATAAAGGTGCTTCCCCCAAGTCTGATGGCCTAAGTTTGATCCCTGGGATCTGCATGGTGGAAGGAGAGGACTGACTCCCACAGGTTGTCCTCTGCTTTCCAAATGTGCACTATGGCACAATAAATCAGTATAAATTGATGTGTTTATAAATAAAGAGAAGAGAGATATGTTCTATGGGGGTGTGGTGAGGTGTGGGGGAAGGGGTGTCTTAGCAGGCCCATGCCAAGACATCCTTTCTCCCTGATGGACCAACCACAGGATGGTATAGTATAGAATAGAGTTTATTCAGGGCATGGGGAGGGGAGTTAAGAGGGTAGTAGAGGCAGAGAAAGGCAGAGAGAGGGAGAGAGTAAAGAAGTAGAGGAGGGCCATGAACACATGGAGAGAGGGGGAAGGGAATGGAGAAGGGAGGGGGGAAGGGAAGAGCCCGAGAGGGCAAGAGAGAAACAAGAGAGCAAGAGAGGCAAGAGAAGGAGGGGCAAGCAGCCCCTTTTATAGTGGGTCAGGCCCACCTGGCTGTTGCCAGGTAACTGTGTGGTGGAGTTTAGACAGAATGCTAACATAAATTAGCACAATAGATAAGTTAATTTAATTTTAAAGAGTCGTTAAATTATAGTTATTTTTAACTCTTTGTGATCGAGCTCCCACAGACCTGGCTGCCTTCCTTCAGGGTGACGGGCGCATGTGGCAAAGCACCCTCCACTCCTCATGGCGTGGATACTCTAGCCAGCCTCTAAGAGTCACTAATGACCATCCAGCCCTGTTATGTTTCTCTGTAATGATCACTGGAAAGTCTGTCTTTTACTGGAAAATTCTCTCTTGCCTCCATGAACCCTTGAACGATTTTTTTTTTTTTTTCTCTTTCCCCTTGATTTCTCAGATCTGTCACTTTAGGCCTGGATTTCTTTGAGTCTCCTTCCCATGTGTAGGACAGCTCCAGGGGTCAGGCAGTTTCTGTCTCTTTACTGCTAGCTCTGACTCATGTATGTCTCTCCAGGATGGCTGAAAAACCTTTTACCCCCCACTTTCCCCATATTTTCTGTACCCACCCTTGTTGCAGGATACTTGATTACACTGTGAACCCTGAGATTGTGTTATTTACTGGAAAAAAAAAATTTCTAGTTGTGTTGTGGCTCACCCTTAGCACACATCTTTAATCCCAAACAAGGAAGGTAAAGTTAGTTTGTAGAAGGAAGCACCCATGTTTAAAAGTGATGTCTAATTGAGTGGCAGACAAAGTAATGAATCAGAGAAAGATTTGACAGAATAGGATATGCCCAACTCTCACAAAAGAGAGAAGAAAGGGAAGCTACTTAAGAAATCAGGGCAAAGAGAAGGAGGAAGAAAAGAAGCAGTTTTACTTGGAGAATTTTACAGAGACAGGTTGAAAAGAGAACAAGCTAGACACAGGTAAAGACAGAATGAACCAGAAACTGAGAAGGAGCCAGGAGATTAGAACAGATTATCAAAGTAGTATGAGGCCAAGCAGAGCAATTCAGGAGAGGCTAAGAGAGAGAAGCCAGACTGAATCATCAGCTTAGAGAGGAGTTGAGTTGAGCCAGCCAGCCAGAGAGCAGAAAGAACTAGAAAGGGTGAGCTTATTCAGCAGCATGTCTCAGAGGCTGAAAACATTCTAGGCCTAGATTAGATTGTAAGGAGACTAGAAGTGTCCAGGTCTAGGCCTAGGTCAGCAGACTGAGGCAGTAAGCCTCGAAGACAACAATTGCCACAGGTGAACAAAAGCTGCGTTTACACACCCTTTTATTTTAAACCCCTGAATCTCTGCATGTGCCAGGTAAAACTCATTTCCCACCTCCACCTCTAATTAACTGCAGCAGGACTGAACCACCCCTGGTTTCCTTAAGAGATGCTTAGGGCCTTACTCTGTCTTCTATTCTGCTTCGAAAGGCAGGCGTTAATGGCCCTTAATCACCAAGCTTAATCTCTCTTTCCTGTCACCCTTTCTTTTATTCCTTTGAGTAATGCTAGGGATTTCTTGGCTGTGAGCATTTTCTCTGCTTTTCATTGTCTTGCTAGATCAAGATTTTTCTCCTAACAGTTAGCATTTCTTTGCTTTTTCTAACATGTGGATGTCTGCATGGGAAGCGGTGTGTGCCATGCAGGGCTCCTTGGCCACACATCTCCAGGGTAGCATTCAGATAAAGGGACACATCTCCTGTTGTGGACGTGGATGTCACTGCCCATGACTATGCAACAAAGGATAGTGTTGGTGATACGGACTGTGGTGCTGGAGGCAGATGTCCCCCCTTTGGGCACACACCAACCTAGATAGAAGTTCTATTTCTACAAAGAAGAGAGGATGGGGAAATAGCTTTTTAAATCTGTCCTGTATCCAGGAGAGAGAGGAGTGTGTGTGTGTTTTCTAGACAAGGTCACATTGGGCTAATTTTGCTGTACATCCGGACAAGTTTGAGATGTGTTGCTACAGCTGTTTCCTACCAGACCTTGCTTATCTTGGTATAGAGAGTGTTAGAGGGAGCTTCTAAATTGCAAAATCAATTAGAATACTACTATACTCTCATGTCACAACTACATGTCTTTGGATGCGATGAGCAAGCTGCATAGCGGTTGGTGAGACCGGTGGTCACATTGGTGCCCCCTATCGACTGAAGTCCCGTGGTTGGACTCAGCAGCTGCGGCACCCTTGGGCTCATCCTGTAGCAGTCTGTCCCCTCAGCTTCATGGGCTGTGTACTTCACGCTCCATGGTCACTGCTCACGAAGGTGTCGTGTGAACGGAGCCACAGAATTATCCAGTGTGGTGACCTGAGACAAGATAGAAAGATAGGACATTTTAAGGGACATGAGAAAGGAAAGAAGCCCCTGACCCTGAGATCTAAGTAGTCTTTCCTGTTGACAGAGAGCCCCCCCCCAAAAAAAACAAAAGTCAACACAACCACTGCAACAAAATTGCCTACAAAGATAGTGTGTTTTTTCCAAAGATCTTGAAAACAAGAAAGTTAAAAAGAGCCAGCAATGATTTCTTAGCGCTGGCATGTTTGTAAACTCCAGTATTACCGTATTATCCATAGTATCACTCCTCTCGGGCACAAATCTAAACACGGTACTCAAAAAACACCTTACGGACTGATCTGCAAAGGAGAGCCTTTGAGAAAAATGAAGCTGTACATTTTTAAACTTCTAAACCTCACCTTACATTTTAAAGTCTGCTTAATCGTTAAACCTTGTTGTAAGTTACATCCTTTGAGACATTTAACTTGAAAAGCTACTAGAGCATATATTATCCGTTGTGACAACATTTAAGATTGACTCTCTTGCTGGGTGTGGTGGCTCGTTCCTTTTCCCCTAATAGCTCAGACTACATAAGGAAGACCTTGTCTTAAAAAAAGGGGGGGGGGGAGAGGAGGAAGAAAGGAAGGAAGGAAGGAAGGAAGGAAGGAAGGAAGGAAGGAAGGAAGGAAGGAAGGAAGGAAGATTGACCACCTTAAAAGCCAGCAGGAAAGGCTTGGGATGGTCTATCCTCTCCTGTTTGTTTCTCTTTGGTTTGACTAAGAACTCTTTTTGCCTGTAGTCAGGGATCTGGTTTACCTGTGTGGGGGTCCCTGAGGGACAAGGGAACTCCGAGGGCTCCTGGTAGCTGTGTAGGGAGGGCAGTGTATCCCTGTGTGGCTGCTGGCAAGCCTGTTTCACATCCGACATTTACACCCAGAGCCTCAGACCACACTGGCCAGCTGTTTCCTGTATGAAGCAGAAACTCTCACCGTGTCTTCCTCCCCCGGCCCCCCAGATTTCTAAGGTCTCTCCTTTTCTTCAACTTTCACTTCCTGAAATGTCATTGCAACAAGAGTCATTGAGTTTGCGTTCTCTCTCTCTCTCTCTCTCTCTCTCTCTCTCTCTCTCTCTCTCTGTGCCAAGGTACTCACCCTTGATTAATGGAAACGTGGGTGGTGATCAGTGCCATCAGTGGAACCTTTGCTCTTCACTTTGAAAGTCTTAGGTACTGCATCTATTTTCATCTCACAGGAATCTTTGAGGAAAGGTTTCCGTCACTGTCAAAGGCCCCAGGAGACATTCTCTGATGCACCTCACAATGAGGAACTTGGCTGGCCAGCCTGAAGGGCCTGCGCTCTGAGTTACCATTCATTCTGAGCCTTTTCCCAAGTTCATAGGTCAGATAGAATCGTCCATGACCCCTCCTGCATTCCTGGCTCCTGTGGTCACCCTCCAGAGCACCTACACCATCATCAAGCTCAGAGTTTCTCAATAGTGCTGAAGAGGGCTTTGTTTCTTTCTTTGTGCTTTGCTTCTCTGAGATCCTCAGGGTATTAAAAAATGTAAAGATTCTAAGACAGGATTAGAAAAATAAATCGCTTTTCTGTACCTTTCCATTTTTCCAAATTAAAACCTTGAATATTTATGCTTGTATCTAGAACCCATAATGTTATATAATTTTGCTAGGCACACAGTAACTGTATGTGTTACAAAAGATACTTATTCAGCTCTCCCTGCAAAGTAGTTTGGTACTGGGGCATGCATTTAAAGTTATAGAGAGACTGACTACTGTCCTTCCACGGCGGTATTAGATGCCCTTCATGGGAGGAAGCCATTGGATAATTGGCATTTCTAGAGTATTAGTTATTTATTCATCTCCAGCATCATCTACCATAGTGTCAGTGTTTAGCAAGACTCATGATCCATCATGATGGTTACATAGATAAGTTTATGATTTGCCTCAGAAGTCAAGAGGCTTTGGGGTCGGGATCCCCACACAACTTGAACTGGAGTGAGCCATCTGACCTCTCTGGCTTCAACCTTGTCACCTGTCAAATGCTGGCATTGATTACAGTATCATCTTTCAAGGTGGATGAGAAGAACACAGGTAATGCCATCCCTCACCTGTGGGCTGGCAGAAGTGAGCCACTGATAGTGACTAATGCTTGGGATACAGGCCTTAGCATCAATGGCCACGAAGCTTTCATTCCCTGGACCTCTGCCTCTGACGGCCATAGAGAACTCATGGCACCAGGAAGACCCAACAGCGCTGAATTATTGCCAGAGACAAAGCCCCTCAAGAAGCACAGCGCACAGACCTTGCTTTTTATAGAAAGCAGTCTACCAGGCCTCCTCCCGCACTAAAGGATTTAATTACTGTTCCAAATTTTGAAACTATCCGTGTTTTTAAGAGATTCCCTCTCTGCTCTTGTTATGACTTGCCTGGCATCTGCTCATCTCCCGGTGGCAGTCACAGTGAGGCTCTTCCTCCTGATTTTATTCTTTGGCAGCACGTT
Organism: Uromys caudimaculatus; assembly: GCA_028551405.1. Taxonomy (NCBI): domain Eukaryota; kingdom Metazoa; phylum Chordata; class Mammalia; order Rodentia; family Muridae; genus Uromys; species Uromys caudimaculatus. Next base: position 94,319,287 of record CM052705.1, on the reverse strand, counting down.
CATGTGTTTTAGTCGAGGAATTTCTTTGTGAAAAGCCCCATTTTAAGCTCTCGTTTCCCAGATATAGAGAGCCTGAGGCTTTTTGGCTCCTGGATACCCACTCATTGAAGGGCAGAACACCACAGCAATTCACAACCAGGGCATATCCTCTCCGTTTCAGGATCTTTGGAATCTGGCTCCGGAGGCTTGGATGGAGCCCCGTAGTGCTATGTCCCAAGGACACTGGGTGTGGAAAAGCATGGGCCATTTCTCTTCTGCTGCAGCCTCTCTCTAGATGACCTGATCCTTTGTGTATGATGGGGACTCTTCCTGATTTGATTTTCCAGCTCTGGGCTCTGAGCACCCAGTTAAACAGCTCTCTCAGGTACATAATAAAGATCTGTAGCATATGTAAGTGTATCATATTTCAAAAAAAAAAAATACTTAGCTGAAAGTGGTGGTGTACACTAAAACTCCCAGCACTGGGGATGCTGAGGCAGGAGGATGGGGCAAGTCTAGGACATACTTGTTTATAAAATAAAAAATAAAAAGGGGGAGAGGGAGGTAAAGAAGGGAAAGGAAAGAGAAAAAGAGAGAAGCTTATTTCGCTAACAAATCTTGGCTTTTCTTCCAACTTGAGTTAATGACTCTATCACTCACAGGGTTCTTATGCAGAATCCCATGAGTCTTTGCCACAGAGCCACCTCTGACTCTACTTTTCCTGTCTGTTCATTCTCCCTTCATCCTACTCCAGCCTGTGCCAAAAAGCTATTTAGCATCCCTCATTGGTAAGAAGAACCTTGGCAGGAGTTGATCATTTTGGCTCCAGGAAACCATGGATGGTTCACTGGCCTCCCGATGTCCGATCAAATTGTTTCTTAACTTTTCCTACTAAAAATGATGGCTTTGCACCATGGCTCCAGAAAGGCAAGCTAATGTCCCTGTGAGCTTAAAAAGCAAGGCAGAGAAGAATTTTTTTTTTTTAATCTTTTGGACAGAGACAAACCCTGTAATATGTTCCAAATGCTGCAGGCATAATTTTGTGCATTTTTAAAAAACTTTTCTTTGATTTACTATATTCTATGGTTGTAACAATGGTTGATTTTAGCTGGGGCTCTGTCTATTTTTTTAAAAAAACTTGTAATTTTTTTCTTTTAATTAATTGAAATCCAGAAGTTTTGCCAATTTACATAATAATTTTCTAATGGCATGCAACAAATCACTCATCAGACATGTAAAGAGGCTCTGCTTACTATCCCACTGTCCTTAAGGCCCCACCTCTGCAGAGCTGGGTGGGTTCTCTGCTCAGCTGGACCCATGGGTATGAACAGGCGGTGGCTGGTAGTGTGCCCACCAGAACTCAGGGGCCCCTGTGGCAGAATTCAGTTCTTAGAGTCGTGTGATTGTAGTCACTGTTTAAGGGCTCCTCAGTTAGGATAGGCTCACTGGCACAGTCTCCACCTCTTAGGGTCCACTGAATAGTAAACTTAATTGCATCCATAATATCAATGTTGCCAGGCAGTGAGCACAGGAGAAACAGAACCACGGGACTAAAACCAGGGTGTGGAGATCCTAGGGTCATCTCAGCACTCTGTTCTCTGACATGTATATTCCCCTTAAAAAAAAAAATCAGTTAGCATTACATTCATTTATCTGTATATGTCAAAAACTCTAGTTATAATAGTATAAACAAAAATAACTATTTTCCCCACAAATAGGTGAGTGATTGTGGATACTGGTACTGAGGCTTGGTGACATTAAGGACAATGGTTATGACCGTCGTAGCCTCTTCCTCATATGATAACCATTGCCATATGCCCCAAAGGAGCAGTCAAAATGAGAAGGATTATAGCTACCTGAGCTACGCCTGTCTTCTTCCCCAGAAAAACAAAACAAAGGTAAAAAGAACACTTGCTAGGATTATATAACTCATCATGGCTCCTCCCTTTAAGTCCGATTGGTCAGAACTTGGGGAGACAGTTACCCCATGGTCCAAGGAGGCTACGAACACAAGTCTAGGAATGTGCCTGACTTAAACTGACATTGATACCATCCTCAGTGCTGAATGGTGAGAGGAAGTAGATGCTTAAATACTAACTGTGTTGTACCTGCTTTCCCCAAGGCTGGATAAGGTGCAGTACAGAGTGCAGAACTTAGCAACTTGTGGTACTCTCCTAGTTCTGTTGTAACCTTGAACTCATCTACAACAAAACCAACTCCTTGTATGTCAACTGAGAGGAATCCGTGTTTTAGTTATCTCAGGGTGACCAACAGATAAATTTAGGTCTGAAGGATCGGCCCACTGATAGTTGTAGAAGGCCTCGAGTTAGATCCTCAACTAAAGAAAGATTCCCAAATAGCAGTAAGAATTTGAAAGAATCCACGAAGCTATTTGTATTGTGGAACTTGCTTAGACTTATACATGGGAAATGTGACCACCAGGAGGGACTCAGAAGCTTCCTATAGAATCCAAGGCCATATTGTGTTGGGGTATCCATAGTGAGGGAGCACAGCTTTAAGACATAGACGAAAGCAAGTTATCCACACCAACTACTTATCTTCACATGGCAAAATATTAATACTTTTGTTCTAGAAGTATGAAATCAGTTGGGCCAAGGTAAACTCTCCAAGGTGGAGTAAGCCAGTACCTGATCCTAGAGAGTGCTCTGCAGACCTTATGAGGCCACAGAGTTCTGTGACACTCTGGTGCCTGGGATGCCTATGTCTCAGGGCTACTGACTCAGGAATGAGACAGAGACCAGAGGCAAGGCCTAACCTGTTTTTCAAGCCAAGTGTGACTTTGATCTTTGACACTTGGGTAACACAGCCACAAAGAGCATTTCGAAGAAAAATAAAATCATGGAGTCAGGTAATTTGAAGTTGTGACTTGAGAATAAAACATTGCCTCATCTCTGGAGGGAATTACCAGTTAGTTAGCTGTCTAAGATTACCCTTCTTACTTCTCATGACTTATAAAAGGCCAGGAAAACTTTGAATTAATTTCCAGGTATAAGGTGTATTTTTCCAGATCAGATATGATGTATTAGCGAATTACCTTTACATAATCTGAGCTGGCGTCTTAAAAAAAAAACCAAAAAAACAGTGAACACAGTCAGGAGGAATATTCAGGGGAGGACCCCCAATTCTGACTATAACTGGCAGCAAACTGGCCCATTCGCAGTAATTAATTATAAAAATGACAACCATTTTCAGGCATTGCTCAAGATGTAACACAAGATTTCCTTCCAGGGGTCAGGAAAACTTGGGAGGTGAACTCCACCATGGTTCACCTCTGTCCCAGGGAAGTTTCCTGACCACAGCACTCCTGCTGAACTAAGGAAATAGAGCTCAGGGGTGGGAGCTATTTCAGCAGGTGACTCTGCAGGATGGAGAGGGCCTTGTCACATTTGGCGTTGCTATAACAAAACACCCAGTGCAAGGCAGTGAGTGTGTAAAGAAGAGGTTTACTTGGCTCATGATTCTAGTGCGTGGAAGGTTCAAACAGCTTGGCACCAGCCTCCTGAATGGAAAAGCTGATTAAGAGGCAGCACGAGGCAGCTGTAGTTTACAACAGCCTGCCCATATGAGGCGGCAGTAGTCCCATGAGGGTAGAGCTGCTATGACCTAATTCATCTTCTATGAGGCTCTGCTGTTTAAAGGTTCTCCCTCCTCAGCATTGCCCCGAGGACGTCAAGATTCCAGCAGACAATCATTTGGAGTCAGGCAGGAGACAAGGAGTTGGTATGGGGAGGGGAAGGGGAGCTCAGAGAATCTTTGGGAGTTCTGGCGTGCATATCCACTGACTGGAACCATCTAAAGCGTCTTAAAGATGCTGTTAGAACCAAGGTCACAAAGACCACTAGTAGTCAATCAGTACTGAGGGGGCCTTTGAGTATACAGTCTAGCCCAGTTTAGTGTTTTATGGGATTCCTGAGTGTGCAAACAAATGGGTCTCTGTTTCTTGTGCCTCCTCTTGGGCTCTTCTTTTGTTTGTTTGTTTTGTCCTATTCCAATGTGTTAGTTTTTGTTCTATTTATTATTATTATTATTATTATTATTATTATTATTATTATATTCCCTAGACATCTGTTTATTTTCTAATGAGAGACAGAAAGAGGTAGACCTTGTTGGGAGGGGAAGTAGAGAGGAGCTGGGGAGGGGAAACCATAATCAGGATGTAGTATGTTAGAAAAAAAATCTAATTTCAATAAAGGAAAAAAAAGCTATTAAAAAAAAATGTCCAAGCCAGGCAGGGTGGCGCACACCTTTAATCCCAGCACTCGGGAGGCAGAGGCAGTTGGATTTCTGAGTTCGAGGCCAGCCTGATCTATAGAGTGAGTTCCAGGACAGCCAGGGCTACACAGAGAAACCCTGTCTCGAAAAACCAAAAAAAAAAAAAAAAAAAAAAAAGTCCAGAGTCAACCTGAAAGATCTCTCCCCTTTCCATCAGAAGCTCTCAGCACACAGAACAACAGGGAATGGGACATGAGACTAGGGGAAGCTGGGGATGGGTACACTGCGTTCTTAAATGAAGCAACGGAAACTGAGTCTGGCTAATGTAAGAAGGAAATGAGTTTGTGGAAGGTATTGGAGTAGTCACTGGACTGTCAGCTGCCAAACTTGGCTTGGAAACTAGGTTAAGAATCACAAGACAGCCAGCAGTCACCAGAGCCAAGGTAGTGCGGTGGCTCTGATTAGGGTGCCATACTTGGTTCTGTCACTACTGAATCCAGATGCTACTGCCACTGGGCGTGTACCAGATTTCCATTGCTTGCAAGCTCCTTATGCATCCTTCAAAGTCCATGTACCATCGGGGGCTCTCTCAAGATCCCAACGCCTGCTGACAAAGGTTGGATCATCCAACAAGAGGAACAGAAAGTAATTATTTTTTTTCTTTCAAAAAAATGGAGATTTTGGATATTGGGTGGAAAAACCAAACAGCACAACAAACATTCCCGTTATGAACATTTCATAGCAAAAGAATCTGTCTTCTCTTTCTTTGGATTTAGAGCAGCACTTCTCAACCTGTGGGTCGAGACCCCTTTGGGGATTGAATGGCCCTTCCACAGGGATCACCTAAGACCATCAGAAAACACAGATATATACATATATACATAACAGTAGCAGAATCACAGTTATGCAGTAGCAACAGAAATAACCTTAAGACTGGGGAATCACCACAACGTGCGGAGCTGTATTAAAGGTTACAGCACTGGGAAGGTTGAGAACCACTGACTTAATGCTGGTTGAATTAAACCTGTGATAGAGAAGGAGCTAAGATTTTAAGTGGAGTAGGAGCCCATTAAATAACAGTGTAGGGGGAAATACATCCCACCGGGAAGATCTTAGGTTTATTAAATAGATAAATAGATGAACAAATGGCTACATAGAACAAAGCATTCACAGAAACAGCCTTTAGTAGAAAATAATTCAGTTTGTCTGGAAGAGGGAATTCACATGGGGCAAAACAGATGAGAATAGACCGGAAGCGCACCTGCCCTGCAGCGCAGTGTTTACCGGGCTCCTGGCAAGTACTCAGTGTTGTATGCATTGCTAAGAGCTGGCAGCAGGCAGGCTGTGCAGCCCCTGCTCTCAGAGAGCCTTTGTGAATTTCTCCTCTCGCTTTACTTTGTGAGTAGCAGTGGAGGTTGTAAGGAGAACCGTGGTACAGCCATTTGCAGGGTTTGGGAATCTGTCATCATCGGCTGTATAATAGGGCACAGGGTGCTGCTGAGCAATCGAGCGCAGGGAGACAGTAAAGGACTAGTAACTAGATAAGAGGTAGTGAGGACTGAACCCGACTGAAGCCATCAAAGTGGAGAGCGCTGGTCCAAGGAGTTCTTCAGACTCATTCACTGCACCCGACACCATTCCTGCCCCTCTCAGATAAGCACATTGCAGGCTAGTGCGATTGCTATGTCTCAGTCCCAAAGGGCTTTGTCTTTGTCTTATGCTCAGGGCACCCTCTTCTAGTTGAAGGTACAGATGAGCCCTAGGTAGTCTCTGGACCCTTACTGGACCGCTGCAGTTCTGCAGGACAGGCCATCCCAATAGGTTAGGGAACAGAGGTGACTGTCTAGATCTCTGAAGTTGACGGTAAGCCGTGTAAAGATGGTGTTGGTCTCTTGCATTTCCATGTACTCTTAAAGTTCAGAACTCTTTGTACTCAGTGCAGTATGCCTAGTTCCAGTTCCTAGTGGTGTCAGCCCCTTGACTGTAGGGCACACCAGAAATGTTGTAACTGATAACTCAGCTTCCAGCTGCTGCTGAACACGGTGAGCAATGGTAATCTCACGTAAGCATGCACTTGAGTCACTGTCCAGTCCTAAACCTTTAGCACCTTTTCATTTTCCATGTGGTCTTCCCCTTAGCTTCTAAGGTTCCTTCGTCCTTCTCTTCCACATTTCCCAACACAAACCTCTATCTTCATCAGACTGTCCAGAGATAACCCTTACCAAGCCCTTACTCTCACACCCATCCATCTGTCTCCAGAACAGTCTTTTTTTTTGTTTAGTTTTGGTTTGGGTTCTTTGAGACCGGGTTTCTCTGAGTAGCCCTGGCTGTCCTGGAACTCACTCTGTAGACCAGGCTGGCCTCGAACTCCGAGATCTGCCTGTCTCTGCCTCCCAAGCGCTGGCATTAAAGGCGTGTGCCATTATCACCCAGCTCCCCAGAACCTATTAGTGTTCCAGTGCCCAGGGCTTCCTTCATATCTATGCAGCCTGCACCAGGCCTTTGTTCTTCCATCTCTCAGAGATGTCTCCATGGCTGACAGTCACACACACACACACACACACACACACACACACACACACACACACACACACACACACACACCCCATGACCTTCGACAGGAAGTTATTCCCACACTTGTGTTTGTTTTTCCGTCTTGTCTCCTCAGCTAAGCTCTGGCTGCTTAAGGGTTGTTATCTCGAAGGACAGCTGGCTCATTTCCAGGAGCACAGAGCTCGTGAGTATGAGCGACTGACCTAAGGCGATCTCCTTCTGATGCCTCTGCTGTCAGAGGAGTGCATTCTCCTTCCCCAGGAGTAAGTGATGCTGATGAAGAGAAGAGGTGCCCTTACCATAGCAAACCAAAGTCTTCCGTGGGATTTCTGTTGTCTCCCAGTCGCTCCTCCTGCTGACTGTGAGTCACTGCTCATCTGTGGCGACTCCAAGCCTCACTCATGATTCACAGGCTAAAAGTGGCATGAGGTTTTTACTGAGGAACTAATTCCAGCCTCAACTGAGCTTCACAATTACCAGGTTCCTCTGTGGGTTTTGAGCTCTGAGCGTAGCGCTTTTCACAACATGTACCCTGAGCATTTCACAGGGATACGCTGGGAGGTTCCAATACGCGTTCTGTCAGCCTTTCTTTGGCTCATATGTGATCTAAATGAATAAGCTAAGGAAGAGTAGAGAATTCCCTGGGGGCTCCTCTTTTGTGCAGTCCTGCTGAGTGATGGTGTCGTTTCTCAGGCAGAATATGCATCTGACGATGACGTTTCAGAACAGGCCTCTGGGACCCTTGTAGCCCAGCACTTAGCTCTGCTTAGCATCTGAGAGACCTGCTCTAATCATGAGTGAAAGGGGAAATCACTGGAGAGAAGATGGATGCGTACATGACAGAAATGGGGCAGCTTTATAGATCTGTATCCAATCCAAAGACTTCTCCCAAAAGACGCTGTAGGCCTTGGGTGAGGTGTTGAACAGCAGCTGTGATGACAATAGGGCGACACCAACGAAGGGTTTGGAATGGTGCCTGGCATGGGGCAATCCCTCTGTGAGGTCACCTGCTATTACTGTCACTGCTTTGTTTCTTTCTGAGACAGAGTCTCATGTAACCCCAGGCTAGTCTTAAATTGTAGCTAAAGATAGCCTCGAACTTCTAATCCTCCTGCCTCCACCACCTGAGTGCTGGGATTACAGGTGTGTACCACCACGCTCAGTTTATCAGTGATAGTGTTGAGCCCTGGGCCCCATGCATGCCAGGCCAGGAGTCTACCCACTTCCTGCTCAATAGCTGCAGCCTATCTGTCTCATTACTGCAGAGGGCTTATTGTGCCCACTACGGAACACTTGGTGTTCATGGTCCCACTGAGTCCTTTGAATGGTGAAGTGATTTTCACTATTCCTGGTGTACAGAAGTAAACCAAGACTTAAAGAGGTTGAACTATGAGTTCTAGTACTTATGCTGGCTAATTTTATCTCAACTTGACATAGGCTAGAGTCATCTGAGAGAAGGGAACCCAAATTCAGAAAATGCCTCCTTAAGATCGGCCTATAGGCCCTTTTTAAACCAGAGACTGATGGGGAGGGCCCAGCCCATTATGGGTGGGGCCATCTGGGCAGGTAGTCCTGGTTCTATAAGCAGGATGAGCAAGCCATGGGAAGCAAGCCAGTAAGTAGCACCCTTCCATGGTCTCTGCATCGATTCCTGCCTCCACTTCCTGCCCTGACTTCCCTCAGTGATGGACTGTTACCTGGAAATGTAAGCTGAAGTAAATCCTTCCCTCCTGAGTTGCTTTGGTCATGGTGTTTCTCAGCAATAGTAACCTAAAGGCACTTGCCACCAGTACTAATGACCTATGTCACTGGAACTCACACGGTGAAAGGTACACACATACACACACCTAGAGGCTATTGATCCAGAAGAGCCTACCCGTTCGTAGGATTTTCTGTCCCCTTCACGTTTCCCTTCCTTATCCCTGTCCACCCCTCCAACCCACTTTGCCATGGATTTTGCTGGGCTCAGCATTGTGGGATAAGCAGGATGTTTTCCCCATGGAGCTGTGACGAGGCATGTGTCAGCACATGCCTAGCATTGTGGCTTTATTTCTGAGAGGCCCAGTGGGGGTGCGGCCTTACATCCAGCTGCTGTTTCTGAGAAGCCGAATCCCACTCTTCAGTTTGCTGTCTTATCTTGGCTCACAGCCATTACCACATTGAGTGACAGTGGCATTAACGTTGACAGGGCAAAGAAAAGCTCGCAGGCAGCCAGTCATGGGAAGCAGTCCTTGTGTCTGTGGCTGAGTTACTTGAGGTAAGATCTGCTTTAGGACAGCACCATTCTCCAGGCTGCTTGCACATGTCCAGTCCTGTGGCTGGTAAGGATCTCGGGGGAGGGCCTTGGAGTAGAGACTTGTGGACATTCCATCCTTTGTGCGCCTTGGGTGTTCTGGCAGATACCCACATGGGGAATTTCTCAGGAAGTGTCGATACAGGTCATTGCAGTTGATGTCCGTAAACTACGAAGTTGTATGACAGTGTACATATGTTCTGAAGTACTTTTTTTTTTTTTTTTTTTTTTTTTTTTGTGGCTGTAACTCAAAGATTACAGTGTTTTGGCATCAGAGGACCTTGGCTCAGGGATTGGATCTGTTACCCACAGCTTGATTTTTCCAGAGTACCTGTTTGTTGTGGCTTCTTTTTGATCATTCTTTGTACAGAATGCTTCCATGGAAAAAAGTCAGTTTGACCTGAAACCATGAAGTTTTCTCCTTAAAATCCTAGAAGAGGCCGGGCCGTGGTGGCGCACACCTTTAATCCCAGCACTCGGGAGGCAGAGGCAGGTGGATTTCTGAGTTCGAGGCCAGCCTGGTCTACAGAATGAGTTCCAGGACAGCCAGGGCTATACAGAGAAACCCTGTCTCGAAAAAAAAAAAAAAAAAAAAAATCCTAGAAGAAGCATCTTAGGAATGCTAGGGGCATATTTTTAGTGTTGAATAGGCTACCTAATTTCTCTGTACTCAGATTTTTTTTTCATCTATAAAAGAACTATATTGTCACCTGACCAGTCATCTAATATGGAAGATGAGAGCTGTTAAAGTAACTCGGTTCAGTTCGTAGAGTGGTCACCTTCCTTGCAGGAAGTCCTGAGTTTGTTTGACCCACAGTACAACTTAAAACCAGTAGTTCTCAGCCTTCCTGATGCCGTGACCTTTTACCCAGTCCCTCATGTTGTGGTGACCCCCAACCATAACATTATTTTCATTGCTACTTCATGACTCTGCTACTGTGATGAATCTTAACGTAAAATATTTGATTGCAGGATATCTGATAGGTGACCCCTGTAAAAGCGTCATTGTATCCCGAAAGGGGTTGAGACCGGCGTGTTGAGAACCACTGCTTTAAACGATGCATACTATAGTACAGGACAGTAGTCCCAGCACAGGAGGGGGGTGCAGGAAGATAAGATGTTTTTCCGTATAGCAAAGATGGCCTCAGATATATGAGACTGTCCCAAAAAACAAACCAACAAACAACAGACCAGTACACTAACAACTTAAGTGAAAGACTGTATAAAAATAGGTTTCTGATAATTATAAATTTCATATAAGCAGTTGCTTTAAGAAGTATTAAAAAAAAACCTTTTTCCCACCAAACAAGGCAAAACTATTAAATGTTTTCTATACTGATTTTTCTCTCGTATAAATTGTTCACTGAAGATCAGAACTTAGAGCAAAGTTAACTCTTATTGTTAGTGTGGGTGCTGAGTTACATCATTCTAGAAACCGTCTGATTAGTATTCGCTCAGCAAGAACAGTCGTACTCAGGACAGATAGTAGCTCATCTGCAAAAAGCACATTAATTTTGCATTCATTCTCATTCATTCACCATAAGATCAAGGGCTAGGTTCGAGTTGTAAAAAGACATGAAGAAAATTGTAAGCCAATTAAATAATATTGAACATCCACAGAACGTAATTACCGTGCAAGTAAAGATCTGACATTTGTATATTAATTCAGACTGACCTGAATTGAAAATGTATTTAACTCACTTTTTTTCCAATAAAGCAAATATTCCCCAGCCTCTTACATAAATGAACAAGAGATGACTCCGTGATTGTTTTTGCTTTATTTTGTTTTTTGCTTGATTGGCTAATCATGGTTAGAGATGCCATCTGGGAGCTGCTGGGTTTCAGCCAGAGATTCAAATCAGACTCTCGAAAAGTTACTTGCCTGAGGCAAGAAAGCACTTTGGTTTCACGGAAAGGAGCATGCTTTTATTTTGCCATCTGGGTAAAAATGGTGAAAGCACTCTGACCAAGTTTTAATACTTAATAAAGACCATGATAGATAACAGTGTTTCTGAAACAGAGTGGGGAAATCAGGGACTCTAACTGCTAAAATTTGAGTGGCCAATTGGTGGGCTGTTCTAAATCCTTATCCGGGGATCTTGGTGTTAATAAAGAGTGGTTGGTGGCAAAGGAGGAGGTGACATGAAACCCAGCATGTTGGAGACTGCCCGAAATCTCATAATGGAGTTCAAATCGCAAGCCTGTGTGGATTCAGTAAAATGCAATGTTTACCAATTCCCATTTCTTTTCTTATTTACACAGATCTCTACCAGGCAGATTAACCAAAGGCTAGGAGGACTAGTCTTATCTCCTTTCTGAGTGCTGCCATCCACAAGACCTCTGTGACAGACTGTAGCCCAAGCCCCCTGTGCCGCCCCGTTTACCCCAGACATCTTTCTGGGGTCCACTTGAGGTCAGCAGCGTGAAGATGAACAGCATCCTCTTAGCATGACGACCT